>OY970824.1:43110226-43710226 GCA_963853835.1 Calendula officinalis | reverse complement strand
AACAAACAAGGGAACCCCAAACCTTCTATTTATACTAGAAGGACTTTCACTTAGGGCCCTTCTAGTTTAATTAAGATCAATCTCTTAATTAAACTTATCTTTTACACATTAAACCCCTTTAGTTTAACTAGTTATTATTGTTACACTTAATTATTAAATGTCTAGTATTTATAAACTTAATATATTTCGTGTGTATTACATATACGAAATATATACTTGTATTTAATACTTTTAATAATCAACTAGACAATAATACTATCCAACGCCATATGATTTAATTTCTTTAAATCATATTATGGATAATCTATAATTAACATATTATATATTTACTCAACTAGTAAATGTACAAATACTTGTATTAAGTAGTTAGTTAAACTAATCTAGTAATAAGTTAAACTTAACTTAGTACTTAACTTGATTCATAAATGACTATTATGAAGCAATCCTCTTCCAAGTATCAATACATATCTTACTCGTATTACATGCACTCACCGGTGTGACCGTTAAGTGTTTCGTAGGCATGCAAGTATTATCATAGGTTGACTGATGATGAACATAACGAGAGTTGGTTGATGCAATGAACTTGGATCTTCAAGGACTTGAAGAATACGAAGAACGCATGAAGAACGAAGAACACAAGGCTTGTGTTCTTCCCTCTTTTCGGCCGAAACTAGGAGAGTGGGGGCTAGGGTTTTTTCGTGTACAATGAGAAACAAACAAGGGAACCCCGAACCTTCTATTTATACTAGAAGGACTTTCACTTAGGGCCCTTCTAGTTTAATTAAGATCAATCTCTTAATTAAACTTATCTTTTACACATTAAACCCCTGTAGTTTAACTAGTTATTATTGTTACACTTAATTATTAAATGTCTAGTATTTATAAACTTAATATATTTCGTGTGTATTACATATACGAAATATATACTTGTATTTAATACTTTTAATAATCAACTAGACAATAATACTATCCAACGCCATATGATTTAATTTCTTTAAATCATATTATGGATAATCTATAATTAACATATTATATATTTACTCAACTAGTAAATGTACAAATACTTGTATTAAGTAGTTAGTTAAACTAATCTAGTAATAAGTTAAACTTAACTTAATACTTAACTTGATTCATAAATGACTATTATGAAGCAATCCTCTTCCAAGTATCAATACATATCTTACTCGTATTACATGCACTCACCGGTGTGACCCTTAAGTGTTTCGTAGGCATGCAAGTATTATCATAGGTTGACTAACTGTGCACATAAATCCTTCAGATCAAGGACTGACATCCGTCTGTTTCTTGTACTTTCATACTGAAGCCTGAGCACGAGCCTTTGAGCTGGTTGCTCCCCCTGAGGAGTTGGCACAGTTTGAGCAGATTGCTCATCTTGTGGTTGGGGAGGTTGATCTTTATTAAGTTTTCTTATTTTCTCCCCCTCAGCAGATGGATCAGGTTGATCAACCACTTCTTCTCTTTGTCTCTTCTCCCCTTATTGTTATCATTGGATGGGGAAGGAAGAGGTTCAGTGTCACCAGCCTGATCTCCTTGAGTGTCTACATGAGTAGGAGATGGCAGGGGTTCAGTAGCAGCATCAGTATCACCTTGATCTTCATTTGTAGGAAATGGCAGAGGCTCAGTATCGTCATCTCCTCCTTGGTCTTCATTATATCCACTGTGTTGAGATAGAGGAGATAGTGGAGGAGTTCTTTGTTGTCGTTGGAGTAATGCCACTGGCTCTTTTAATGAGTCAATATCATTGCTCATAGCTTCCATCCTGGCCAGTATTGTATTCTGAGTGTTCTGCATGGCTAAGATATGTTGCATGATTGTCCGCAGGGAAGCTTCTTCAACATGAGCCTGTGACGCTTGAGGACCCTGCACAGATGGTGCTAAAGAAACAAAATAGTAATAGGTTAGTATGGTTGGCTTATCAAGAGGAATGTTGGTGTTGTTGAATTCTAAAATCATTTAAACAGAATGGTGTAGTCTGTATTACATCTGGTGTATGATGAGATATTCTAGACTTGGGCATAGCATGTGTAAGAAGTTTTTCAGTAAAAAGTGAGTGTGATAATTTATGTAGCTCAGTGTAGGATTGTCACTTTTTATGAAAGGTTTGGGTTAGGGAAACGAACCCTGGGATATGCTTCTTTGTTAAGTTCAATGTTTATCACTCGGTGTTAGAGTGATAACAAAAATGTGGCTTAAACCGATGGTAAATATTTGGGTAGTGTGGCTTTAGGTTTTGTAATCATTTCTTAAATCATGAGATCCAACTTGAAATAAGATGGTTATGATAAAAGCAGCACCTGTGGGTGCCAGTGTGACATCCGTAGGGTTTCATTATACTGATCGACCCATTGGGTCAACCACCTAGTCACTTGGTTCGAACCACAACAGATAAGAACATGAACTTGTTCATACCGGTTGAACCAACTAGCTAGTTTATAGCGGAATTGAGATTAAACTTAATCCTTAAACCCTAAAGGGTTGGGGTTGTTGGAAATCTAGACTAGATTAACAAGAAAAAGAAGCTTCTACGAAAAACTCGAACACAGATACACACTTGTGTGTGTTCGTTTACCAACCAAGAACCCAGGGGACTTGGTGGTTTCGATCGTACAAAGAGAAAGAGGGAAAAAGGATTTTCCAATTCATACCTTAACTGCTTAAGTTAGTCCACTGATGATTATGCACAACAAGAAACCTTCTAGTCGGTCCTAGCAATGATCCTTGTTCTTCAAGGCTTGAAGAACACGAAGAACGAACAAAGAACATGAAGAACAATTGAAGAACACAAGGCTTGTGTTCTTCCTTGGTGCGTTCGGCCGAACAAGGGGGCAAGGGAAGAGCTAGGGTTTCTAGTGGGAGAGTGTAACAAAACAAGGGAACCCTAAGCCTTTTATTTATAATAGAAGGACTTTCACTTATGACCCTTCTAGTTTAATTAAGCATAATTTTTAATTAAACTTTCTCCTTTTACGTTTCCAACCCTCATAGTTTATGTAGTTATTATTGTTGCACTTAATTATTAAATGTCTAGTGTTATACACTTTTATATTTCGGTATTATACATACGAAATATATACCTTAATAATTAATTATATAATTTAGACAATAATATTATCGAAACACCATATGATTTAATGCTTTAAATCAGAACATGGATAATCTATAATTAACACATTGTATATTTACTCAATTAGTAAATGTACAAATACTTGAATTAATTAATTAGTTAAACTAATCTAGTAATAACTTAAAATTAACTTAATACATAACTGATTTATAATGACTATTATAAATCATTCTTTCTCGAAGTATCATTGCATATCTTACTTTTATTACATGCACTCACCGGTGTGACCCTTAAGTGTTTCGTAGGCATGGATGTGTCACCATAGGTTGACTAATTGTGGACATAATTCCAACAGACTCCCACTTGTGCAAGTTCATAACCGTAGCTTGATGACACTGGCTGAAGTGGCCCTCTGGATAGGCAATACAGGCAACCAACCCCATACAAACTACTTTGTAACCCAGGTATAGTTTTTTGTAAAAACTCTTTTATAGGTTGCCTAGTAAAGAACATTCCGTCTTTATTTCTTGGGTAACGTGTTAGGTTTGTCCCTTGCAGCATTATATTTGTGATAACGAATACGAGCATCGTAGAACTTGTCAACTCATGTATTCAAAATCATTTCTGACTTCTTGAATTAAATTGTGTGATAACGACAAAGAACAAATCAGTTCGTTTGAGCACGCCTGTGCATTCTATCATTTTTACATCATGTCAAGGGATCCATAGATATCTCTCCGAAAAAGGAGGCGCATTTACTATCTTGTTATATATTTATTTGAGACTACGACTTCTTCTGTACCCAGTAAGGCCTCGTATGACAATCATATTTCAGAGTGTCTAAGACGAACCAAAGTACATTAGTCATCGCATCCCAAAACAAATACCTCAGGCTTAAGGACAATCCTATGTGATTAATACTTTTGAACAATTTAACCACGAAGTATTATCAAGATAGTCAATCCAATATTCGTCGACATAACAGAATATCACCGATATTTGGTTTACACAAAAACTTGTGTAGCTATCTTCGAGAAGAACTCGAATCTCCACCAAATATCGCGATGACGTTAACGTCCCATCAAGGTTCCCACCAAGACGAGTAGTCACGAATTTATACCTTATGAATAAAATAACATTTATTCATGGATATTCTAAAACAGATAAAGTCTGAATAACAATGATACTAATTTATGTATCATTCCTAACTGGACCAAGATACTGAATTATTACTGCATCATTACTTATCCTTTGTGTTGTTGTTGATTACTTAATAACTCTTATAATTGCAATTTTATCACTAATTACAATTTAGTTATTTCTATTAAACTAAAGACATAAGACGAGTATTCAAAAATACTATAACTTTTTGTCTTTGCTAGATTTGGTTCTTTCAACATTAGAACACATTCTAGTCTTAACTTTTACAAAATTCGGTAAACATAGGAAGATTAGAAATTAACTCCTTAGTTTCTTGAATTTATAAAATTTACCTTGTAACTAAACCCTTAAATGATTAATTTATTCACTAGACTGTGAATATCCTATTAGATTTGCAATAATTAATCACTAGACTTGTGAACACGCTATTAGGCTTGCAATAATCTAATTTACGATCATTTATTATTTCCCTTAACTTTTGGCTAATGACTTGGTAATATCATGTTGGTAATATCTAACTAACTTGCTAAGTTCATTAAAACCTTTAATGAATATGTTAGTCATAGCTCCCACTAACTTTAATGGAAGATAATCATTGCTTAAACTATCACTTTAACTAAGTCATGACTTTGACTTTTTTGGTCAAGAACTTATAGTTTAATCTTTTAAGAATTTATCAATCATTAAAGTCATCATTTGGACTTTACGAATATCCAATATTCTTGTTTAGGGAATCATGACTTTCACGTCCATGTCTATAAGACACTCAAGAGTCACATCGGTGAGTGCATGTAATACGAGAAAGATATGTAATGATTTAGAAGAGGAATGATTCATAATAGTCATTTATGAATCAGTTAAGTATTAAGTTAAGTTCGACTTATTACTAGATTAGTTTATCTAACTAATTAATACAAGTATTTGTACATTTACTAGTTGAGTAAATATACAATGTGTTAATTATAGATTATCCATAATATGATTTAAAGTAATTAAATCATATGGTGTTGGATAATATTATTGTCTAAATTATATAAGGTTTATTATAAAATTAATTATTAAAAGTATAAATACAAAGTATATATATTTCGTGTATATAATATACGGAATATATTATATATTAATACTAGACATTTAATAATTAAGTGCAACAATAATAACTAGATAAACTATAAGGGTCGGAAGTGTAAAAGGAAAAGTTTAATTAAGAAACGTTTCTTAATTAAATTAGAAGGACTTAAGTGAAAGATCTTCCATTATAAATAGAAGATCTAGGCTTCACTTTATTTCTTCCACCACACAACCCTAGCCACGAAAATTGGCTCCCCCTCCTCCCTATTTCGGCCGAACAACACACCAAGAACACAAGTCTTGTGTTCTTCGTGTTCTTCGTTCGTTCTTCGTGTTCTTCAAGTCTTGAAGAACAAGTTCCATTACAAGAGCTTATCTAGAGGGCTTCTCGTTGTGTTTATCACTGGTGGATCAATCTTAAGCAATCTAAGGTATGAATTGGAAAAACCCTTTTTCCCTTCTTTCCCCTTGGTCGAAATCGAACCAAGAACCCTAGGGTTCTTGGTTAGTCGACGAACACCACAAGTATGTGTGTGTGTTCGAGTTTTTCGTACAAGGTTTCTTTCTTGTTAATCTAGTTTAGATTTCCAACATCCCCAATCCTTTAGGGTTTGAGGATTAAGTTTAATCTCAGTTCCGCTTTTAGGGATTAAACTAGCCAGTTGGTTTAACTGGCAAGAGCAAGTTCATGTTCTTGACCGTATGGTTCGAACCAAGCATACTAGGAGGTTGACCCAAGTGGTCAATCAGTTACAATGTAACCCTATAGTGGTATCAGAGAGTTGGCTTAGAAATCTAAACAAGAATAACAAAGTTTTTTTGTTTGTTTAATTTCCATGTTTTTTTATTTTTGTTCCTTCTTCTTTTTCTTCCTATGGATTTCGAAAAAGGGTAAGAACCCTAGACCAAGAATGTTAAACAGTTTAGTTTAATTGGTGATAAGGATTTAACCCTAGAAAATTCAAAAAACCATAAAGAACCCTAAGACCAAGAACATTAAACTAGTTTAGATTAATTGGTCAAAAGGCTTCTTTTCGAAACCCTAGAAATTTCGAAATTGGTAAGAACCCTAGGATCAAAAATGTCAAAGTTTTTGATCAAGAGGATTCTTTCCTTATTACTTGATCTTCAAAATCTAGGACCAAGTATGTTAAACCAAGTTTTTGGTTTAATTGGTCAAAAGGATTCTTTCCTTTTTCCAAGATTTCGAAAATCATAGAGGGAACTTGGACACCAATTAAGCAAGTGTAAATTTTTGAACATATAGTTGTAAATTTTTGAAACACGGTCAATTACAATGATCACAACCTGCAAGTGTACATTTTTTTGACATTAAGTTACTGTGCGATTGTACATTTTAAATATATAAGAGCTAGATATATATATATATATATATATATATATATATATATATATATATATATATATATATATATATATATATATATATATATATATATACTACTTATAAAGAATTTATGACCTTTCCCTAAATAGACTTTTGAAAATTCAGCCAATTTATTTCTATTTTGGGATTTTGAACTACGTTTAAAAAATTAAAGCAACAACTAGGATTTGAACTCGGGAACACAAGCTTATTGGCATTACAAACTAACCAACTGCGCTATCAAGCCATATGACTAAGTTTACGTTTGATTGGATATATTCCTTGTACTTTCATTGTTCTGAATTTAAAAATCTTGAAATCTTCGTCGGTTATTCCAATCGACGGAAGCGGAAAAGACAATCAATTCATATATCCCAACACACACGATGCCAATTATCAATAACCCCTAATGATTCTTCACAGCCGTCCAAATTCAAACACTACAATTTCTTCATATGATTCAACCGAACCAACATGACCACCTGAAGAAGAAACCCAAACTGAAACGGTTGATGAAGATGAGAAATTCGACTGCAGTGGCACCTACTCATGCCTGTGTGTAATGGGTCTCGATGTTGTGATTTGTGTGTCATGGTTGGTATTTTGGTGGCTCCGGTGACTGGAAATTGATTCCTCAAGCACCCGTGACGGTGACTGCACCTTCAAGGTATGTGACTGCACCTTCAAGGTACTGCCCTGATTAACAAAAAATTAGGTTTAGTTTTGGCTTTGGGTGGTTGATTTATTTATTTTTTTGTTTGCATCAGTTTGGCGATATATATGGCCGCAACTATAAGTGATCTCAATTCAGATTTCTTCATTGAATCAAATATGATAAAGTTGTTAATTAAGAATGATGTATTTATGCAGGAGCAACAAATTGTGAGGCCTAGACACGGACTCTCAAACACATACTGAGGCTGTGTACGATTCAAACCAACAAACTAACTATGTCGTTAAACACCATCAAAATTAATAGCAGGTATTTTCCCCCCTTCTATTTATGGACTTTAATTATTATTGTTGTATGCTATTTAGGAAAACTATCAGCAACAACTTGTGTTGTCTTACAATAATTAGTATGAACAGCTAACTGGAAGATCCTTTGGAAGACGGTTGTTGACTTAAGACATGTGATTAGTAATGGTTAGTATTATATTTTTTAATAAAAATGCTTGACATCTAAATTATATAATACTGAGTATTTCAGTATGAGAAGGCATTGAAGTTTGTTGGAACACCCACAGGCGAAGGTCCTAGAAGTTTGTTAGTCCTATAGAGTCATATTGCATCAATTTCATTCGTTGCATTTATCGCGGTTGAACATATTACATCAATTTCACTTTGCATTGTGAAAACTGAAAAATATTCATTTTAGTGAATTACTGAATTGTTTAAAACTGCAGCTTTATTGTTTTCAAGATTGAGGAAATCAACGAGTTGCATTGAGACCAAAACTTACTCTTCTCTAGCTAGACTTCTTATACCAAAAAAAAGGTACCCTCCAATTATCCATATATCCATAACTCAGCCTGTCATAAATTCTAATATATATCATGTTGTTATATGACCCCTTTTTTGACTTTTTACCCTTTGCTCTTTGATTTTGCCATCTCTTTGTGATATTTTTTAATTTGTTTTAAGCCCAACATGTGGCCAATTTAAAATTTACATGTTCAGAATATTTTTTTATAGGATGCTATTGAGATAAATTTCTCATGTCCTTATGGTATGCTGGAAAGAAAAATGTGGGTTGCAGTTAGGCAAGATTGTGGTCTTCTGGAAGAGGTTTATGGAGTTATGCAAAAGCTATGGTTCCTGTTTGAGCAAAAATGACTCATGAATCTTTAATTTCACAAGAAAATCATCACTTATCAAATGGGTTTATCGAGTTCGATGCTTACAATCTCAATGGTTTAGTTAAAATATTGAGCAACAAAGCTCAAGTTGTTCAGGGTTACTTAACCAAAAAGCATGAAGAAATTCGTGCAACGAAGTTCTTGCAACCAAGGTCGGTGCTAAACTAACCGAGGTTTAAAAAAAAACAAGACTTGTGCATGGTTACGACGTGATAGTGAGGTGCAAGTTACAATCGAGTACAACAATGATAATGGTGAGATGGTTCCAACCTGGGTCCACGTGGTTTAATCTCGACCCAACGAGTCCGTAACAAACGAAAAATTGCAGCAGACCATAAAGAAACCTATCAACAATATGGAATTGCTCCACATGTACTTGTTAAAATCATAGGCGACCTTGAAATTTTAATATATATACATATCTCTACTATATATAATGCATTTAGGACTTTCCATAAATAGCTGGCTGAAAATTCAGCCAACTTCTTTCCTTTTTTGTCTTGTAAAAATCATAAAAAATTTATGCACAAAAGAGGGTTCGAACACGCGATGTAAGGTACAAGAAACAAACGACATAACCAACTGAACACCATGGAAGGACAAGAAATATATGCTAATCAATTAATATAAACTAATGGTATCCTTACCTGCATCGAAAACACTGAAGCCTCCTCGATTCCCGTTTTATCAGTACCTTCCATGCCTCCTCGATTGCATCTCCCCGTCGATTCAATTCTCCTTGGGTTAAAAGAAACCTCCTCGATTGCATCTACCCTTCTATATACGCATCTACCCTAATATAGAACTCGCCATATTCTATGGTTGTTGAATTTTCTTCTAGGGTATTGCAGTCGGGGAAGCGGAACGGATAACCACAACCATAACCATTTATCTCTATTTCTCTCGTACTCTCAAATTCACACACACAGAGATGAATCAATATCGATTTTTTTTTTTTGTAGGTTTGGGATTGCAACAACATCTTCTTGTTGGAGAGGGATATATTGCTGATATTAATTAGTTTATGGAAGCTTACAGTACAGGATTTCTAGATCTTTTACTACGATTGAAGGTCATCGACCTACCATTGTTCATAAGCAAGGTTTCGATATTCTTGATGATCCATGGTTCAACAAGGTAAAGTTTAAGTTAAAATTGAAGTTGCTTGACGTAATGAGTTTTGGATCATATGTTGATATTAATATATTAGGCTACTTGTAATGCGAAATTAGTCTGGAGATTGAAGTATTATGCAGCGTATGATTTGTCATGCTTTGAGTTTGAGTTTATTGTGGTTATTGTTGTGGTTTGTTGAAAAAGTTTTCTAGATTCTTGGGACCTGTCATTCTGTAATTGTATAAGGATGTAAAAATGACCACATTTAAAGAGATCATAAAAGTGGTGTTGCGGAATCTTCATTAACAATTTGCTTATCACCTGAAAATTATGGTTAACTTTGGCAATTTTGATTAACAGAACGATATTGGCTTGAACTACATGGTCTCGACTCTTATGGTCTCACCTCCAAGCGTCATTAGCAATGAACAACATTTTGAAATGATGGAATTACTGCTGGAATTAGAGATAAGTTGAAATGATTTATGTAAACTGTTATTTAACGCTATCATTGTTATACTAATCAATGCCTTTTGCTATTGTATTCAGGAACACCTTGTAAAAACTTTAAACGGATTTATGGCTTTCGTCATATTTGGGGACCAAGACAAACCAGTTGGTTACATATCCTGAAATCGTACTTATCATTATAATAGTGAAAAAATGGGATTGAAGAAAGTCAAAAAGTCAAATGATTAAATAATGTGTTTGTTTGCATGCTTGTGCAGATATGTCCCATTTTCAAGTTCTTTTCTTAGGCTCTGAAGTGATGGTAAAATGTGAAAACAGAGGTGATGTATATTTGTATAAAGATTAAATGCAAATTCTCGACTTACCCACATTTAAATTCAATGCTCTTATCAACAATGGGTTGTGTAGGCTTTCTACTGATGATCTCTTTTGTGGGGAGGCTGAGATGGTGAAGGCCTTAATGTTTTAGGTCGATTACTTTTGAAATTAAGATATGAATATTCGAAGGCCCATTAGGATTTTCTGATGTGTTTTGTTAAATTGGGGATTTGAAATTAGAGATAGCCAACCCCTTTAAACGCACATGAGCCTGCCAAGAGATTTCACTAGATGATGATTTAGGATCTTGGTGATGATTTCCAGTGGTGGAATTCTGATACTGCCTTTAGGTTTAGTCACAATTTTTATGAGTTCCGTTTTAGTAACAGTTAACTCTTCAAACTAAAAAACGCTTAACCAATTATATGTTAACTGGTTTTTGCGGTTTAAGTTCATGAAATTGTCAAACCAATAATACATCTCTAAATTTAAACGAGCCGAGCTCGAACATATTCGAGCTCGGGCTCAGCTCGGCTCATTTACACCCTAATTCTCATGATTTTGGTTCAAATGTATTTATCTTTACTAAGTATAATGTATTTGGGACATTTCGAAGTTAGCTAATCCAGTATAATGCACTTACTATTTCGGGACAAATTTTTGTTTATAAAAAGTATGCAACATGCGGGATGTGAACTTGCGATCTATGTGTTATTAACACAATGTTTTAACTAACTAAGCTACTACAACCAACCACCATTATTCTGACCACCATCACCACTAGCCACCAACACCTACCAATTTTTCGCCACCAAATATAGTCACAGGGTACCCGCCGCCGCATTGCGCGGGTACCCTGCTAGTTTATATATATATATATATATATATATATATATATATATATATATATATATATATATATATATATATATATATATATATATATATATATATATATATATATATATATATATATATATATATATATATATATATATATATATATATATATATATATATATTGTGGAATGATTTTTATTTATTTATTTTGAATATCAAATATTGCGGTTACTTTATCATGTGTGCGAATAACTAATATTGCGGGTATAGCATCTAGTGTAGTGTGCGAAGAACTAATAGCGCGTTTTGTTATTTAATGTTGCGGTTTCTTTCTTATTGCGGTCTCTATGTTTGATATTGCGGTCTCTCTTTTGTTGCGGTGTTGGCTTTAATATTGCGGTTTCTTTCTTGTTGCGGTCACTGTGGTTGATACCGCGGTTTCTCTTTTGTTGCGGTTTGTTTGTTTGATAGTGCGGTCTCTCTTTTGTTGCGGTGTTGGCTTTAATATTGCGGTTTCTTTCTTGTTGCGGTCACTGTGTTTGATACTGCGGTTTCTCTTTTGTTGCGGTTTGTTTGTTTGATAGTGCGTAGTTTGTTAGTGCGTTCCTTTCCCCGCAACAACAAATCGTTTTCCCCGCAACAACAAATCGTTTCTGTAGTAGTGCAAGTATGTTAAACTAGTTAGTTTAATTGGTGAAAAAGTTTCTTAGGATTAAGAAAAATTTCGAAACCCTAGATTCAACCTAGGACAAAGAACATTAAACTAGTTTAGTTTAATTGGTTAATATGATTAATCAAGAACATAATCTAGAACCTAGAAAATTAAACAAGTTTATGTTTAATAAGGTTTAATTATTGTTTTAGTAAGTTTATTAAAACTAGTTCTTTAAACCTAGAAATCTAGACAAAGTTTTATTGTCTATAAAGGTTTAAATTAATAAGTTTAAATAAATCTATTAAAGTTATAATCTATCTTAGAATTTAAACAAAGTTTAATAATTGTTTGAATAGGATTGATTAGGATTAATCTATAACTAAGAGATGGTATTGATCAAGAAAATTAAAACTAGGTTTTAATTGATCAAGAACAAGATAAGGGTTTGATTAATTAAATTTAATTAAGGATAAAAGAGAAGTGTTAATTTTAAAGTCTAAAAATTAACAAGATGTATTTATATTATTATATATAATTTTCGGATTTTTCCAAATTATTTAAAAGTGATTTTAAAAGATAAAATAGTTTGTACGTATTTTAATTAGTCTAAGTTAAAATACAAATGTACAAATTAGGTGTAATATTCTTACTAAGAATGTTATAAGTTTTTAAAGAAATAAATTATATATATATATATATATATATATATATATATATATATATATATATATATATATATATATATATAATACAAGATTAAATGGAACAATTAAATTAAATGTTATTTTGATCATAGTTATAATATTAAGTAACTAGAAATTTGTATTAAGTTATAATTTGAACAAGAATGTACAAAGTTGTAAACAACTAGAAATTGTACAAACGAAGTTATATTATAATTAGATGATACAAAAGTTATAAATATTATAATTAGATCTTATAAAGTTGTAAGTAATTATAACTAGTTATTTATACAAGTATATTACGAGTTACGTAAAATACTAGATTAATGATCAAGGGTAAAATAACATAGGAAATTTAAGCACCTATATTTTACTAGTTCAAGTTAAATGTAAGAAAGGTTTAAACAAACTAAGAATTATTATATATAGTCTTTATATAATAAGTTTATTACTTTCACCAAGGATAGACCGGTGATTGTGTTTACTCAAGTTCCATCATGGTTGTTGGAGTTAGTGGGAGCTACACAAGAAAATCGCGAAGTTTATAAAGATGTCCTTAGACATAGTTTTGATAAATTTAATGAAGTTAAATTAAGTGTTTAATTTTATTATTAAACAAGTGAAAAACAAGGTGTGTTAAACTAGGATTATGATTCAAGTTTATGAATCATAAAGGGATTAAAATTCACATTTTAAAGATTAACATAAGGTTCATGTTTTTCAAAGAAAATAAAACAAGCAAGTTTTATAGAAAAAAGGTTTTTTACAAAACCTAGTAAACGTCTTGTACACCTCGTTTTAGGGATACATATAAATCGCGCAAACCTTTTGAAACTATAAGTTTTAAAGAAAAAGGTTCTTAAGATTTAAAAAGGTGTCTTGTAGAATTCTTGAGTATACAAGTCACACATTTTAAAAGATTAAGATTGGAATAAGGTTTAAGTTTAGTTTAAGACTTAAACAAACCCAAGAAAATCTTAGATCTAAATACTATCCACCTAATGGAACACCTCACTTGTTCAACGATATTCATATTGTAAGGAGAAAGAATCTTAGATATGGATTCAAATCATTGCGAGTGTTAGGGTGCGTAGGGTTCTGTGATAATCGGGAGTCCCGGCGCAGAACATCGCACTGTCTTAGATGGTCTGATCTACTTTGGTGATAATCGGGAGTCCCGACCCAAAAAGTACTTGAGTAGAATAAACATACTAGACTTTATTTCAACTTAGAAATGTATGATTAAATTCGTACAAGGTTGTAATAAGTTATAAGTCTAAAGATTCTACGACCCCTAGGAATCATGTCAAGTCTTGATACGATCGATAAGGATGTTACCTACCAGAAACAACATGTCTCGTCGGGAAGTGCCCAAACCTTGCGGCGAGAATGTGATATATGGATCCTAGGCCTAAAATATTAATTATGGGTTTATAATATATTTTAGAGAATGTTTGTTGATGATTATTTATTAAACTGGGTTTGATTTGTAGACGACAGCAACAACCAAAACGACACGTACCAATAATCTCTCATTACGCTTGTTTCTAGAAAAGGACAAATTGACTAGGTCAAAGTTTCTCAATTGGAAGCGTGATCTTCGGATTATGCTTAGGCATGAGAGAAAATGAAATGTCCTAGAAAGAGCAATGCTAAATTCCCCTGACACGAATGCTAGAGATGAACCAGTACAAGCATATTACGCTTGTAGAGTGTTCAACTCTTGCAAGATGGTTAAGGGATCATCAGTAAGTGCTCACGTCATGAAAATGAAAGAGCACATGGATCGTTTTAAAAAGACTAGGACACCCAGTACCGTTGCTGTTAGCAACAGTAAAGATACTCAACTCGTTGTCAGATGACTATAAGCCTTATGTAGTCAACTACAACATGCATAACATGGAGCAATCCATTGATGAGCTACATTACATGCTCAAGATTAATGAGTTGAGTTTGGGGACCAAGTTTAAGAATGATCTTGTGGTAACTGATGATGGTAGTGAAGAAGAGAAAGAGGCGCAGTGGAAAGGGAAAGGATAAAACCGATCTCAGCCAAAACGTGCCCAAGGGTAATAGAGTCAAACAAAAGGTCAAGAAGGTATAGCCAAACAAGACAAGGATCGAGAAATGATGTCTTGTTGTGGCGAGGGTCAAAGGGTAGGAGGTCATGCTTGCTACTCAGTTGACTTGACCAACTTCTAGATACTCCTTTTCCTACTTGTAAAAGTTATTACGAGTAACTCAACTTTAGCAATCGTTTATTGCATGAGGTGATGAAAAGTGAGATGGACTAACATGAGATAATGATCCCACAAGTACCACGTTTTAATTCAGTATTTTTCATATGGATTCAGTAAAACAATTTTCGTTTTTAAGTTGTTTTCAACAAAATTACTTTTTCTATTTTTATGATAAATTTGGTATCTTAAGTTTATCGTTGAATCCATGGTTGAATTATATTGTGTGGGCATGTGTGTTGATTATACTAGTCAAGTTTTATGACTAGATTATAAAGTCAAGTATTGACTTAATAATGATCTCATTGTTTATATTTGTTTGATTTTTGTGTGAATATCTTAGAAGCTCAAATTACTTAGATGCTAGTAATTAGAAAGTTTTTCCAATGAAAGTATTTAAGAGTTTTTATGGAAAGCATAAAGTTCAATGTACATTGAACTTATTTTAAACATCTTAGGTAATGGTTACTTATGATAGTAAGTTTTCAAATATTAGTGTTAATATAGTATGATTGTATTTAATATAATCAAGATAGACTTTAAAGAGTATTATTACAAGTCTTTCATACTTGTGATAAAGGAATTTAATGAAGTCATAATTCCCTAATATGAATAATTGGATATTCGTATAATCCAAGGAAAATGACTTAGACATTAAATGAACTCTTGAAAGGGACAAACTATATTAAAGAATTTAAGAATTAAAAGGTATTATTGCAAGTCTTTTACACTTGTAATAAATACAACATTTGATCAAGTCATAATTCCTAATAGGAATAATGGATATTTGAGAAATCCAAGAAATGACTTTGGCATTAAATGAGATTCTTAAAAGATACTAATACACTTAAGAATTGGAAGTATCGTTTCAAGTATTTTATACTTGTTAGATAGAGTAATCAATGAAAGTCATGATTCCCTTCAAAGGAATGTTGGATATTCGCAAATCCAAAGGACGACTTTGATAATTGATTAATTCTTAAAGGGTTAAACTTTAAGTTTTGACTAGGTCAAAAGTAGTAGTTTAAGTGATGCTTATTTCCATAAAATTTAGTGGGAGCTATGACTAACATATTCATTAGAGGTACTAATGAATATAGTAATTTAGTTAGGATATTAACAATAAGGTTTTACCAAGTCGTTAGCCAAAGAGTTAATAGAAATGATAAATGACCGTTGATTAGATTATTGCAAGCCTAATAGCGTGGTCACAAGTCTTGTGATTAATTATTGGAAATCTAATAGGATATTCACACTCTAGTGAATAAGATAATCATTTAAGGAAATTTCTTTAACTAGTAATGATATATCCACAAATCAAGTAACTAAAAGAGGCTTTAGTTACAAGGAGAATTTTATGAATTCAAGAAACTAAGGAGTTACTTTCCAATCCTCCTATGTTTACCGAATTGCATAAAAGACAAGACTAGAATATGTTCTAGAATGTTGCGAGAACAAAATCTAGCAAAGGCAAAAGAAATAGTATTTTTCAAATACTTGTCTTATGTCTTTAGTTTAATAGAAATGACTAGTATAGTGATAAAGTTACAATTAAAATTGTAAAAGTCATTAAGTAATCAACATGAACGATAGGAATAAGTAATGATCCGGTAATAATTCTGTATCTATGTCCAGTGAGGAATAATACATGAGTTAGCATCATTATTATTCAGACTTTGTATGTTTTAAAAGATCCATGAATAAAAGTTACTTTATTCAAAAGATATAATCTGTGACTACTCGTCTTGGTGGGAACCTTCATGGGACGTTAACGTCATCGCGGTATTTGGTGGTAGATTCGAAGTTCTTCGAAGATAGCTACACAAGTTTTTGTGTAAACCAAACATCGGTGATATTCTGTTGGAGCTCGACGAATATTGGATTGACCACTGTGATAATACTTCGTGGTTGAAAAGTTCAAAAGTATTATTCACTAGGATTGTCCTTAAGCCTGAGGTATTTGGTTTGGGATACAATGACTAATGTGCTTTGGTTCGTCTTAGACAATTCTGAAATATGGTTGTCATACGAGGCTTTACTGGGTACAGAGGAATTTGTATTTTGAATCGAAATATAACAAGATGGTAATTGCACCTCCTTTTTAGGAGAGATATTTATGGGTCCCTTGACATGATGATAAACTGAAAATGCACGGCCGTGCTCAACGAACTGATATGTTCTTTGTCGTTATCACACAGTTTTAATTCAAGAGGTCAAGAAATGATTTCGAGTACAGGAGTTGATAATTTCTACCATGCTCGTATTCGTTATCACAAATATCGTGCTGCAAGGGATAAACCTAACACGTTACCCAAGAAGTAAAGATGGAGTGTTCTTTACTAGACGACGCTATTAATATGTTTTTCTGAAACAATACCTGTGTATAAGAGTTTCTACGGCTTGGTTATCTTGTAGTGCCTGCTAGAGGGCCGCTGCAGGACTAGTGTCAAAAAGATAAGGTTACGAACTTGCACAAGTGGGAGTCTGAAGGATCTATGTGCACAGTTAGTCAACCTGTGATGTCACCTCCATGTCTATAAGACACTCAAGGGTTACATCGGTGAGTGCATGTAATACGAGAAAGATATGTAATGATTTAGAAGAGGAATGATTCATAATAGTCATTTATGAATCAGTTAAGTATTAAGTTAAGTTCGACTTATTACTAGATTAGTTTATCTAACTAACTAATACAAGTATTTGTACATTTACTAGTTGAGTAAATATACAATGTGTTAATTATAGATTATCCATAATATGATTTAAAGTAATTAAATTATATGGTGTTGGATAATATTATTGTCTAAATTATATAAGGTTTATTATATAATTAATTATGTATAAATACAAAGTATATATATTTCGTGTATATAATATACGGAATATATTAGTGTATTAATACTAGACATTTAATAATTAACTGCAACAATAATAACTAGATAAACTATAAGGGTTGGAAGTGTAAAAGGAAAAGTTTAATTAAGAAACGTTTCTTAATTAAATTAGAAGGACTTAAGTGAAAGATCTTCCATTATAAATAGAAGATCTAGGCTTCACTTTATTTCTTCCACCACACAACCCTAGCCACGAAAATTGACTCCCCCTCCTCCCTGTTTCAGCCGAACAACACACCAAGAACACAAGTCTTGTGTTCTTCGTGTTCTTCGTTCGTTCTTCGTGTTCTTCAAGTCTTGAAGAACAAGTTCCATTACATGAGCTTATCTAGAGGGCTTCTCGTTGTGTTTATCACTGGTGGATCAATCTTGAACAATCTAAGGTATGAATTGGAAAACACCTTTTTCCCTTCTTTCCCCTTGGTCGAAATCAAACCAAGAACCCTAGGGTTCTTGGTTAGTCGACGAACACCACAAGTATGTGTGTGTGTTCGAGTTTTTCGTACAAGGTTTCTTTCTTGTTAATCTAGTTTAGATTTCCAACATCCCCAATCCTTTAGGGTTTAAGGATTAAGTTTAATCTCAGTTCCGCTTTTAGGGATTAAACTAGCTAGTTGGTTTAACTGGCAAGAACAAGTTCATGTTCTTGACAGTATGGTTCGAACCAAGCATACTAGGAGGTTGACCCAAGTGGTCAATCAGTTACAATGAAACCCTACACAATAAACTTTGAACTTGATCTTTCCATGAAACTCTTAAATACTTTGTATTAGAAAAACTTTCTAATTTCTAGTTTCTAAGCAATTGAGATTCCAAGATATTATTATACTTTAAATAATCAAACATTCATAAGATGATTAGTAAATCAAACACTTGACTTACAATCTAGTCATAAAACTTGACTAGTGTAATTATCACACATGCACATACAATATAATTCAACTATGGATTCAAACTTGATAAAACTCAAAAACTTGTTTTAACATAAAAGTAAAAATTATCCAACAAAAAAGTAAAATTGTTTTCTACGAATCCAAACGAAAATACTAAATTATAAAAAACTTGGTGCTCGTTGGATCATCACCATCTCATATAGGCCATCTTCACTTTCCATCTCCTCCTACAATAAACGATTGCAAAAGTTAGATTACTCGTAATGAACTTTACAAGTATCTTAAAGTGAATAGTAAGAAGTTTGGTCGTGTTACCTGAGTAACTAGCAATTTCTCCACCACTGGCACCCTTTGCACAATTTCATTTCCAATGCCCGACCCCACCACACTTGAAGCATCGATTCTCGGTTCTCGCTGTGTTAGGCTTCACCTTCTTGACCTTTTGTTTGACACCTTTACAATTTTGCACTGCTTGGTTAGGATTGGTTTTACCCTTTCCTTTACCATCATGCCATTTTCTCTTCTTGCCACTGTTGCTTCCATTGCCTATCATAAGAACATCCTTAGACTTGGACCCAAACTTAACTCAGCGATCTTGAGCATGGAATGTAGCTCAGCAATGGATTTCTCCATATTATTCATATTCTAGTTGACCACAAATGGCTTGTAGTCATCAGACAATGAGTTAAGTATAGTGTCCGTTGCCATCTGCAACGGTATGAGGTGACCGAGTCTAGCAAGGTGATCCATGTGCCCTTTCATTTTCATGACATGGGCGCTCACCGATGTTCCTTTGTTAGTGATTTACGGTTTTAATCAAAGAAAACGCAGCGGAAATATAACATAAATCTCCAATCAAGGATCTACATATTGACAAGATAATTAAGCATGAATAATCACCAATGGTTAAGCACATTAATCATCGATGATTATGAAGGAAGTCATACCCTTGAAGCCTTTGTAATCACTGATGATTATGAACGTAGTACTCTAAGATCCAACATAGAATCTCTCTAAAGTTGATCCACATTACACCGTCTTGAACACCACAATCGGAATGCTACTCCTAATGGTGATTTTCGGTTATTACAAGTAGCAAAACGCAGCGGAAAAGTTTATCACCATAAACGGATCTAATATTGATAAATATAATCAAACTATACATATAATCAAAGAGATTGGATGAAGAATTCATACCCTAGTTGCCTTTGATTATAGAGATTTCGGTTGCAGATGGTGACAGGCGAAACCAAGGTTACCAATAGGGAATCCCTCCAAATCTAGTCCACACAACACTATAGCAAGAACACCAAGGGATGCTAGTCCAAGAATGCAAGCAAGAAGAGGCAAAACTCTAGAGAGAGTCGAGAGGAGGGGGCGGCCGAACTTGGGAAGGAAGGAATGAGATTATGGTTGCCCTAATCTCATTCAATAACTTGCATAATCTAAAAAGCCAATATTCACTTCTAGCCCCTCGTCTTTTGTTCTTCTATTTTGCTTACAATTAAGTTTCAATATTAACAATTAATATTAAACTATACTATATACAAGCTTGTAGCTTATGTTAATATATAATGTAATTACCCTAATTACACTATATATCTTATGGTGTTAAGTGTTTAAGTGTGTGACCCTTTAGGCTCACAAACAACTAGCCATATAACTATATGTTATTCGCGTGAAGCATATTCCAACAGCTCCCACTTGCGCACGTGATAACATCAAGTAGTTATACAAGCAAAGGTTAGAGTCTAGCAACCCGCCAATGCCCCTAGAAGTACATAAGGAGTTTCATGAAATCTTTGTTCAAA
The DNA here is from genome assembly GCA_963853835.1 of Calendula officinalis. Taxonomy (NCBI): domain Eukaryota; kingdom Viridiplantae; phylum Streptophyta; class Magnoliopsida; order Asterales; family Asteraceae; genus Calendula; species Calendula officinalis. The sequence goes on along the minus strand of OY970824.1, from coordinate 43,689,745 downwards.
GTTTTTCAATTAGTTATCCTTTTGTTACTGATACCATGTTGAATTTTAGACAAGGATTAATGTCAATTTAAAATTTCAACGATTCTATTTTTCGATCTATACCTTGAAGTAGATTACCAAACCAATCAAGATTCATCTTGATTACCTTTGGGTGTGGCCACACATACATCTATTCAAATCATCGAGGGGCCCAGTAGTATCTAATCCAAACATGTGGAGGAAAATTCTTTATTGACTACACATGTTTGATATATGCTTAATGACAAACCCGAAGATAGTTGTTATAGCAGCCTTATTCAAGTTTGCGTTTAACCACATCAAAGTTTGGCACTCCACATACAAAAACCAACTTGCATCTCAAGTCAGAGGATAAGCGACAAAGCCTTTGTGAGACTCACTTGTGACATAAATCCAGGAAGTGATTTCTCATAGGTTGGGTTAGTACAATTGTGCATCACAATGAACAACATGTGAGTTTGATTTAATCATCCTTAGTCATACTATGATCATGTCATCAATGCCCTCAGAGTTTTCTTAATAATATTCCCATATTATTAATATGACAATGGACAATTTAGAATATAAAACACAGTAAATATTCAAGGATATAAACATGCAAATATAGAACACAGAAGATATTCATATAAAAACGATCATATCAAATATATCAATTTATTCCAATACAAACTGATCAGCGTTCCTTTATTCAAATACTAAAACAGATTTACATGAAACTACTAGCTTGTCGAAGTCCAATGTTCCATTCATATTCAATATGTTTGGTACAAGACATTGAGCTCGATAAAGTGTCAGCTAGTTAGTTATCTGTTTGAACTTTAAGAGTACGAATTTCACATATCTCGATAAATCATTCGAATGTAGTGAACCTTCGTAAATAGGATCTAGGGTCATCACGACCTATTTGAAAACCAGCATAAGTATAGAAAGTATACTTAGTTTCAATTTGGTATCTCCACCATAACCAAGGAACATATATCCAGTATTTCAAAAATACTACAATGTGTTCTTAATAGCAATCCAATGACTCTCTCGTGGATTTTGTTGGTATTTTCTAGTAAGGTTCCGTGAGGACGTTACATTGGGTCTAGTGCACCTTACAGCATGCATGATGAATGGAATAGCCAATTCATAGGGGATTACATTCATTCGCTTCACCACATCAGGTGTGGAAGGTCCTTGAGTCTCACTCAAGTTTACATTGTGTTGCATACGAGTAATCCCTCGCATGGAACCATCCATTCTAAACCGTTTTATAATTTTGTCAATGTAAGAACTTTGACTTAAACCAACTAACCGCTTTGATCTATCATTATAGATCTTTACTCCAATTATGTATGTCGTATTCCTACAATCCCTCATGTCAAATAATTTTCCAAGCCAGGATTTTCATCTTGTAGCATTGGTATATTGTTTCACATAAGTCACATGTCATCAACATGTATGACTTGAGAAACGATAATGCTCCCACTAGCTTTCATATATACACATGCTCGGTTTGGGTTTTAGGTGAAACAAACGTTTTGATTTCATCATTACCCAAATCACATAGTCATAGTACACTACTTTGGCTATAAGAACCCTAATGTCTTTAGTAACAAGTGAGAAGGTTTCATCATTGTCAATCCAGTAGGATTGAGTGTAACCTCTTGTTACTAGAAGAGCTTTATAGGTGTGTATATTTTTATCCATGTCAAGAGTCTTACTGTTTTGAGAAAGATCAACTTAGTTCAAAACGTGATTGTCTCTCATGGATTTCATTTTCGCATTCATAGCTTCAAGTCATTTTTCGAATTCAAAATTCGATAATGCATCTTGATAGTTAAGGGGTTCATCGTGATCCCCTAAACTTTGCTCCTGAGCATCGACATAAATCTATATCGTTCAGGTGCATGAGGTGTCCTTGCGGATCTATGAATGTGAACAACATCATCCTGGGGTCCAACATCTATATGTTCAGCCTCGTTGTGATATTTGCTAGTGTTACCAGAAGGTTGTGCATCTCCACTTTGAATCTTGTCAAAGTCTATAGTGCTCCCACTTGCTTTGTGAAATGAGACTGTTCTCAAGAAACTCAGCATACCGAGCAACAACAATTTGTTCTCAGGTGGGTAGTAAAATAGTAACGAAGATACACTTGATTGATGTTATCACTCAAATATAGCTTCCATTGTATTTTTCATGCTATAGAAGAAAAAGTTACAAAAACGAGTCAAAACGACACAAGAAATGAAAATCTGCAGAAATTCAGGAGATAGCGCCGCTATCTATAGATAGCGATATCCCTATTTTCCTTCAAGACGCGAAATCGAGTCGCTGTTTGCCATCAAAAAGAGCAGATCACGCCACTATCTTGAAGTTAGAGACGCGAATTAACGCGGGACTTTAAGTAGCGATGCGAAAGTGGGATAGCGACGCGATTTCCAGCGATCTGACGTATATTTAATCGAGAATTGCAGATTTGGAGACACAACTTTTAACCTAATCTCTTGTGCAGCCGAAAAATACCCTAGGGGTATCATTGTGGACGAATTTTGGGGGTTTCAAGCATCAAGATCTTCAATTCCATTCACATCATTGGTTCTAAATTCTTCAGTATCTTTATTATGTTTGTTTTGTTAGACTTTTACGTTTGTTTTGTGAATTTTAGCATGTCTATGTGCTAATTATCTTATATTCGCTATGATTAGATGAAATCTAGGATTTAGATTTGGTATTCTTAGGATTTCTATATTGGATTTGAACACTTGTTTTTATATCAAAGAACCTTTTGATTAATTCTTTAATTTTGATTGTTTGAACTGTTGATTATTAATTTAATTTATTGAGTGACCACTAGCAATTTAGTTCATAATTACTTCAACTTTTCACCCCGGTGACGTAGTTGGCAATCCACTAGACTAAGGGATTCGAGTTTGAACATCGATAACTTAGATAAAATTGGAAGTCTAATCTCAGTAATGACCAAATTCTAGATTAGAAGGCGACGGAAATCCGAACCTAGATATAATTAACAAACCGAAGTGTGACCATAGTATATTCCTTAGGAAATATTTCTATAGCCATTGTAGGAAGCTAGTGACCACTGCTTACCTAACTTCTAGAACACCAATTAAATCGGGACTTAACCAATCAAACCTAGACCTAGATGGAATCGATCATAGTGAATATTTCCTCTCAAATTTGAACACAGTTTTACTACTTGTCAGTTTATTTAGTTGTCAAAAGCTAAAAGTTATTTTTATTTAAATTCAGTTAATTAGTTTAAGAATAACAAAAACCCCTACTTTATGCAGTCACTTAGATTAATTTATTAGTATTAAATTATTTAGTCAGCATAACTGTTCCCTGTGGAGATGAATATACCCAAATTACTTACCTGAACGGTATTACTCACGATTAGGTCATACTTGCCTAAGAGTGTGGTAATCTAGAGAAGGCGTATTTTAGGTTATTATTTTATAACTAGTTTTATCACATCAAGTTTTTGGCGCCGCTGCCGGGGAATAGTTGCGTGATTAGTAAATTAGAACTACTCTTTTAATCGATCCTTGTCTAAGAATTCATTCTTGGATAAGTTATTTTATTTTTCTTGATTCCATTAAACAGTTGCATTTTTAACAATTGTCTTGCGATTTGCAGGTGTATGACCCGTAGCTCTGACTCTGATCCGACAATACCGTATACTGAGCCAGAGAGACTTTTTCGCCAGCGACGTAGAGCAGTTTTAGCAGCGCAATACCTAAAATCAATCAACTTTTGAACTATTGACAACCCCATTTTCAATATGGGAGATAATCATCCACCAGAGCCGCTACCAGAGCAGCCTATGTGGAACATTAGAAAGACACCACCAACTCCCCCTACTCCATCTATCACAGTTCCAGAATTGAACAATATCAACTTCGAGATTAAAGGTCAATTCCTCAGTATGGTGCGGGATCTGAACTTCGATGGCAGATTATGCAATGATCCTAACAGACATCTTGAGAACTTTCTGGAAATTTGTGAACTGTTCAAACAACGAGACGTATCATTGGATGCCATGAGACTCAGATTGTTTCCTTTCAGTTTAACAGGGGATGCAAGAGAATGGGTTAAATCATTAGAACCGGGCTCAATTACGACTTGGGATGAACTCCGAAGTCGCTTCATTACTCGATATTTTTCACCTGCTAAGGTTGACAAACTAAAAACTGATATTATGGCTTTTATGCAGGATTCAGGTGAGAAGTTGACGGATGCTTGGGAAAGGTTGAAAGGCCTATTGAGGAAATGCCCAAACCACGGTTTCGAGAAAAACAACATTGTACACATATTTTAAAGGGGATTGGATTACACATCTCGTTCCCTCCTCGATTCCTCAAGTGGTGGGTTGTTCATGTACAAAACTCCAACCCAAGCATATCAACTCGTTGAAGACCTATCCATGAACAGTATGGAATGGCAGACTGACAGACGAGCTGGGCAAGTGAATTTGGTGGACGATAGACAGAATGATGAAGTAGCCGCATTGAAGAACAGTCAACAAGCATTTGAACGAAAATTAGATAAATAACTAGTTGTTTACATGCCATACAGGTTGGATGTGATAGATGCAAAGGACCACATCTCACCAAAGATTGCACACAACAGCAACCAATGTCAGCAGAGGAGGAGTTGAATTATATCAACAATGGGTACCGAAATAATTATCCAGGTGGAAATCAAAGGTACAACAACAACAATCAGGGGTACAACAACAATAGAGGTTATAACAACAATAACCAAAACAATAGCTACTCCCCGAGAAACTCGAATCCCCTGGTTTCCAACGGGATAATCAGAAAAATCTACCACCTCGAGAGAATGCTGTAGGTCAAGGTCAAAAATCCTCAATGGAAATTTTGCTCGAGAAGTACATGGAAAAACAAGACAAGAAGGCTGAAGAACAAGATCAAATTATCAGAAATTAGCACGCAGCGATTCAAAGCTTAGAAAGCAATCTGAGTAGAATAGCTGAGACGTTGCAGGAACGTCCACAAGGAAGTCTACCCCCCCCCCCCCCCCCGTACACAAGATAATCCTAAACGGGGATTCAAGAATGTTAAAGCCATCGCCACTCGAAGTGGTAAAACGGTAGGTTCACCTGTATTAAATACTGATAAAAATTCTTGTGATGTGCAGGTTAATGAGGAAACTCAAAGTGATGAAGAGGAGACATATATGGAGAAGATTGAAACACCGAAAGAGCAGGAGAAGGTAAAACCAAAGGAGACGCAGAAGTCCACCAAACCAGAGGCAACGAACTCGTACATACCGAAGGTCCATTTCCCTCAGCGATTGAGGAAAGAAAAGCTTAAAGAGAAATACGGTAAGTTCGTTGACATGATAAAACAGGTGCGCATTAACGTTCCTTTGGTTGACATGTTAGCAGGTATGCCGAATTATGAAAGTTCATAAAGGATTTGGTATCTGGCAAGACACTGACTGAGGAGGCATCGTCGGCAGTACTAAGTGAGGAATGCTCAGCCATCCTCCAACCAAACATGCGTCCAAAGAAAGGCGATCCAGGGAGTTTTATTATCCCTTGTATTATAGATAACTTACCACCCTGTAAAGCACTAGCGGACTTAGGAGCTAGCATAATTTTATGAAGGATTTATGTGCACAGTTAGTCAACCTATGATGATACGTCCATGCCTACGAAACACTTAAGGGTCACACCGGTGAGTGCATGTAATACGAGTAAGATATGTAATGATACTTGGAAGAGGATTGATTCATAATAAGTCATTTATGAATCAGGTTAAGTATTAAGTCAAGTTTGACTTATTACTAGATTAGTTTATCTAACTAATTAATACAAGTATTTATACATTTACTAGTTGAGTAAATATACAATGTGTTAATTATAGATTATCCATAATATGATTTAAAGTAATTAAATCATATGGTAATTGGATAATATTATTGTATAAATTATATAAAGGTTATTATATAATTAATTATTAAAAGTATTAAAATACAAGTATATAATTCGTGTATATGGGTACCGAATTATTAGTGTATAAATACTAGACATTTAATAGTTAAGTGCAATAATAAAAGAATAATAAACTATAAGGGAAGGAAACGTAAAAGGGAAAGTTTAATTAAAGAATAGATATTAATTAAACTAGAGGGTCCTAAGCGCAACTTATTTATCTATAAATAAGAGGCTTAGGGTAACCCTAAAACCCCTTACACATTACACGAATTCCCTCCTCCCCTTCTCCCTAGTTTCGGCCGAATAGAGGGAAGAACACAAGTCTTGTGTTCTTCGTTCTTCGTGTTCTTCAAGTCTTTGAAGATCCAAGTTCATTGCATCAACCAACTAGAAGGTTTCTCGTTGTGTTCATCATCAGTGGACTAACTTAAGCAAGATTAAGGTATGTTTTGAGAAAACCTTTTCTCCCTTCTCCCCTCTTGGACGAACTCGACTAAGAACCCTAGGGTTCTTGGTGTTGGTCGAAACACACACAAGTGTGTGTGTGTTTGGGTTTTCGTACAAGGTTTCCTCCATTGTTAATCTAATCTTGATTTCCAAGATCCCAATCCTTTAGGGTTTAAGGATTAAGTTTAATCCCAGTTCCGCTTCTAGGGATTAAATTAGCTAGATGGTTTAACCGGTCAAGAACAAGTTCATGTTCTTGGTCAGTATGGTTCTAACCAAGTGATCTAGGAGGTTGACCCAAGTGGTCAATCAGTGTCAATCAAACCCTTCAGTGGTATCAGAGCGGTGGTTTAGAGATCTAAACTAGATTAACAAAGTTTGTTTGTTTATTTTTTATTAAAGTTGTTTTTGTTCCATTTTTTTTTCTTCTCCTTCTTAATACACGAAAAGGGTAAGAACCCTAGGACCAAGCATGTTAAACTAGTTAAGTTTAATTGGTCAAAAAGGATTCTAGAAAACCCTAGAAATTTCGTGTAAGGCCAAAATAACCCTAGGATCAAGAACATTAAACAAGTTTTGTTTAATTGATCAAAAGGCTTCTTTTCCCTAACCCTAGTGTATTTTTCGGAAATCTAGAACCCTAGGATCAAGATTGTCAAAATTTTTGATCAAGGGGATTCTTTCCTTAATTACATGATCTTCAAAATCTAAGATCAAGTATGTTAAACCAAGATTGGTTTAATTGATCAAAAATGATTCTTTCCTTTCTTAAGATTTCGGGATCAAGGGGATTCCTTGGACACCAAGTTTGTTAAACTATCCTAGTTTAATTGGTGGAAAAGTTTCCTAGACTTTAAGGAATTTTCAAAAACCCTAGATGTAATCTATAACCCTAGAACATTAAACTAGTTTAAGTTTAATGATTTAAAAGAATTAATTAGGTTAATAATCTAAAACCTAGATAATTAAACAAGTTCATGTTTAATAGGTTTAATTATTATTTTAATAGATTTATTAAAGACTAGTTCTTTAAACCTAGAAATCTAGACAAAGTTTATCGTCTATAAGGTTTAAATTAAAAAGTTTAAATAAATTTATTAGGGTTATAATCCATCTTAGAATTTAAACAAAGTTTATTGTTTAAATAGGATTGATTAGAATTAATCTTTTAATTAAATAATGTCTTTGATCAAGAAAGTCAAAACCCTAGTTTTGGTTGATCAATAAAAAGATTAGGGTTAGATTAATAAATGAGAATTAAAAGAAGTGTTAATTTCTAGCTCAAGAAATTAACAAGATGTATTTATTTATTTATGTATATATATATTTCGAATTTTAAATATTTAAAAGATAAAATGAATTTTAATAAATAAAATAGTTTATACGTATTTTAATTAGTTCAAGTTAAAATACATACGTATAAATTACATGTAATATTCTTATCAGAATGTTACAAGTTTATTTTAAAAGGAAATATATATGTATATATATATATATATATATATATATATATATATATATATATATATATATATATATATATATATATATATATATATATATTAAATACAAGATTAAATGGAACATTAAAAATATAATGTTATTTTGATCTTTAAAGATATAATAATATAACTAGTTATTGTATAAGTTGATTATATAATTAAGACTAGAAAGTACAAAGTTATGATTTAATTATAACTAGAAATTGTACAAGTTAAAATTATATGATAAACTAGAATATACAAAGTTATATATTATTATTATAAGGTGTATAAAGTTATAGGTTATTATAACTAGTAATTATACAAGAATAATATAAGTATTTTACAAGTCATGTAAGGTACTAGATTAATGATCAAGTATAAATAACAAAGAAACTATATTTAACTAGTTCAAGTTAAATGTAAGAAAGGTTTAAACAAACTAAGGATTATTATATATAGTCTTTATATAATAAGTTTATTAGTTTCACCAAGTATAGACCGGTGATTGTGGTTGCTTAAGTTCCATCATGATTGTTGGAGCTAGTGGGAGCTACACAAGAAAATCACAACGTTTATAGGTGTGTCGCTAAGACATAAGTTTTGGTGAAATCTAGTAAGTCAAAACAAATGTTTGATTTCATTATTAGACATATGAAAAACTAGGTGTGTTAAACTAGGTTTATGATTCAAGTCTATGAATCGTAAAAAGATTGTTTTAAGTTTTTCAAGAAAGATAAACAAGTAAGTTTTACTCTAGATAAGGTTTTTCACAAAACCTATTGGTACGTTTTGTACACCTCGTTTTTAGGTATACATAAAAAACGCGCAAATTGTTGAAACTAAAAGTTTTAAAGAAAGTTCTTAAGGTTTAAAAAGGATGTCTTGTTGAATTCTTGAATTCACAAGTCTCACATTTTAAACAAATATTAAGATTGGAATAAGGTTTAAGTTTAGTTCAAGACTTAAACAAACCCAAGAAAATCTTAGATCTAAGTACTATCCACCTAATGGAACACCTCACTTGTTCAACGATATTCATATTGTAAGGATAAAGAACCTTAGATATGGATTCAAATCATTGCGAGTGTTAGGGTGCGTAAGGTTCTGTGATAATCGGGAGTCCCCGCGCAGAACATCGCACTGTCTTAGATGGTCTGATCTACTTTGGTGATAATCGGGAGTCCCGGCCCAAAAAGTACTTGAGTAGAATAAACATACTAGACTTTATTACTAACTTAGAAACGTACAATTAGATTGTGCAAAGTTGTAATAAGTTATAAGTCTAAAGATTCTACGACCCCTAGGAATCGTGTCAAGTCTTGATACGATCGGTAAGGATGTTACCTACCAGAAATAGCATGTCTCATCGAGAAGTGCCCAAACCTTGCGGCGAGAATGTGATATATGGATCCTAGGCCTAAAATATTAATTATGGGTTTATAATATATTTTAGAGAATGTTTGTTGATGATTACTAATTAAACTAGGTTTGATTTGTAGACGGCAGCAACAACCAACACGACACGTACCAATAATCTCTCACTACGCTTGTTTCTAGAAAAGGACAAATCGACTAGGTCAAAGTTTCTCAATTGGAAGCGTGATCTTCGGATTATGCTTAGGCATGAGAGAAAAGGAAATGTCCTAGAAAGAGCAATGTTAAATGCCCCTAACACGAATGCTAGAGATGAACCAGGACAAGCATATTATGCTTGTAGAGTGTTCAACTCTTGCAAGATGGTTAAGGGATCATCAGTAAGTGCTGACGTCATGAAAATGAAAGAGCACATGGATCGTCTTAAAAAGAATAGGACACCCAGTACCGTTGCAGTTAGCAACAGTAATGATACTCAACTCGTTGTTAGATGACTATAAGTCTTATGTAGTCAACTACAACATGCAAAACATGGAGCAATCCATTGTTGAGCTACATTCCGTGCCCAAACGAACTGATTTGTTCTTTGTCGTTTATCACAACAGTTTGAATCAAGAAGTCATGAAATGATTTCGAATACATGAGTTGATATTTTCTACCATGCTCGTATTCGTTATCACAAATATCGTGCTGCAAGGGATAAACCTAACATAGTTGCCCAAGAAATAAAGACAGAGTGTTCTTTACTAGGAGACACTATTAAAGAGTTTTTCAAGAAACTATACATGGGTTACACAAAGCTGTTTTTATGGGGTTGGTTACCTACATGCCCATCTAGAAGGCCACTGTAGCTCGTATCATTAAGACAAAGGTTACAAACTTGCACAAGTGGGAGTCTGAAGGATTTATGTGCACAGTTAGTCAACATATGATGATACATCCATGCCTACAAAACACTTAAGGGTCACACCGGTGAGTGCATGTAATACGAGTAAGATATGTAATGATACTTGGAAGAGGATTGATTCATAATAATTCATTAATGAATCAAGTTAAGTATTAAGTCAAGTTTGACTTATTACTAGATTAGTTTATCTAACTAATTAATACAAGTATTTGTACATTTACTAGTTGAGTAAATATACAATGTGTTAATTATAGATTATCCATAATATGATTTAAAGTAATTAAATCATATGGTAATTGTATAAATTATATAAAGGTTATTATATAATTAATTATTAAAAGTATTAAAATACAAGTATATAATTCGTGTATATGGGTACCGAATTATTAGTGTATAAATACTAGACATTTAATAGTTAAGTGCAATAATAAAAGAATAATAAACTATAAGGGAAGGAAACGTAAAAGGGAAAGTTTAATTAAAGAATAGATATTAATTAAACTAGAGGGTCCTAAGCGCAACTTATTTATCCATAAATAAGAGGCTTAGGGTAACCCTTAAACCCCTTACACATTACGCGAATTCCCTCCTCCCCTTCTCCCTAGTTTCGGCCGAATAGAGGGAAGAACACAAGTCTTGTGTTCTTCGTTCTTCGTTCGTTCTTCGTGTTCTTCAAGTCTTTGAAGATCCATGTTCATTGCATCAACCGACTAGAAGGTTTCTCGTTGTGTTCATCATCAGTGGACTAACTTAAGCAAGATTAAGGTATGTTTTGAGAAATCCTTTTCTCCCTTCTCCCCTCTTGGACGAACTCGACCAAGAACCCTAGGGTTCTTGGTGTTGCTCGAAACACACACAAGTGTGTGTGTGTGTGTGTGTGTTTGGGTTTTCGTACAAGGTTTCTTCCATTGTTAATCTAATCTAGATTTCCAAGATCTCAATTCTTTAGGGTTTAAGGATTAAGTTTAATCACACTTCCGCTTCTAGGGATTAAATTAGCTAGATGGTTTAACAGGTCAAAAACAAGTTCATGTTCTTGGTCAGTATGGTTCTAACCAAGTGATCTAGGAGGTTGACCCAAGTGATCAATCAGTGTCAATGAAACCCTTCATTTTAATGCCCTTGTCGATGTACCTTAAATTAGGATTAACAGATCTTAAACCGACTAGGATGAGTGTTAGACTAGCAGACCTGTCATTTAAATACCCGTTAGGCATAGCAGAGAACGTCCGAGTAAAAGTTGATAAGTTCATATTTCCTGCTGATTTTGTCATCCTAGATATTCCAGAAGAGCCCAGTGTCCCTCTCATCTTAGGAAGACCCTTTCTGAACACTGCCAGTGCCATAATCTTAGTTGCCAAAAAACAGCTTAGTCTAGGTGTCGGGAATGACCGAGTCACTTTCTCCATCGAGAAAGCGATGAGGCATACCTATGCCTCCGATGATACATGCAATTTTATCGACTTGATCGATGTTTGCATGGAGGAGGAAATCACTTCATTTCTCGACCTAGATTGTGATGACATCACTAATCATGGTGATGTTGCTCTAGACTCCCCCGAATCCATCCAAGATCTCTCAGAGCTCGAGGAATTACTTCTCCTTGACGAAGAGGGTTCGGAGGAAAATGAAGATGATTTTGAAAAATTCGACCCTGAACAAAATCTCCGAATCAAAACATCTTTAGAGTCCCTCCTGTTAAGGCAAAAAGCCTTACCCCTTTGGATCTTAAGATACCAAGACAACCTAGACTAGCTTAGAATAGTATGTAGAATAAATTAGCTAAGTCTTGGTCCAATACTGAGTAGACAGTCTTGGTCACTCAGTATTGGAACTCAGTATTGACATCCAATACTGAGTACAAGGACTGAGTAAACATTTCCTTGTTTACTTGGCCAGATCAAATCCCTTTGATCTCAGCCACTTTCCTTTTCCAGTCCTTCAGTTACTCCTTGCCTCTTTTGTAAGATCTCTATATCAGTATAAATAGAGATCACTTGGCAAAGGGAGTACTTACCAATTTACGCTTTCAAGAATAAACATATTGTAATTGATCAGTGGTATTGCTATTCCGCAGCATACCACACTTAGTGGAATTATACATTAGACTCTAATATTGTGTTAATCACTTTAATTGTCTTAAGTCTAATTATTCTATCAATTATACAATCAATCCAGGGTTTTTGTGACCTAACACCTCCTTCATTAGAGCTGAAACCGTTACCTGACCACTTAGAGTATGCTTTCTTACAAGGAGAATCTGAACTACCGGTCATCATCTCATCGAACATATCATCTACCGAAAAAACCAAATTGGTGAATATCCTGAAATCTCACAAACAGGCCCTTGCCTGGAAAACCGCGGACATACCGGGTATCAACCCTACCTTCTGTACATACAAAATCCTCATGGAGGACAATTTCAAGCCAAGTGTACATCCTGAAATCTCGAAAACAGGCCCTTGCCTGGAAAACCGCGGACATACCGGGTATCAACCCTACCTTCTGTACACACAAAATCCTCATGGAGGACAATTTCAAGCCAAGTGTACAAAGACAAAGAAGGTTGAACCCGAATCTGAAAGATGTGGTCAAAACGGAGGTTTTAAAACTACTTGATGTAGGTCTCATCTATCCCATCTCAGATAGTCCATGGGTGAGTCCGGTCCAAGTGGTTCCGAAAAAAGGAGGGATGACAGTTGTTCGTAACGATAAGAACGAACTTGTTCCAACTCGAACTGTCACGGGGTGGTGAGTGTGCATTGACTACCGAAAACTCAATGATGCAACTCGCAAGGATCACTTTCCTCTACCTTTCATTGATAAAATGTTAGAGAGACTAGCCGGAAATAACTTCTATTGTTTCTTGGACGGTTTCTCTGGCTACTTTCAAATCCCCATCGATCCCGAGGACCAAGAGAAAACCACCTTCACATGTCCGTTCGGTACCTTTGCATATAGAAGGATGCCATTTGGGTTATGAAATGCACCTGCTACATTTCAGCGGTGCATGACATCTATCTTCCAAGACATGATCGAGGATTGTATGGAAGTATTCATGGACGACTTTTCAGTCTTTGGAAATTCCTTCGAGTCGTGCCTCGACAGTCTCGAGCGTGTTCTCATTAGGTGCGAGAATTCACATCTCGTACTTAATTGGGAGAAATGTCACTTTATGGTGCGTGAAGGCATCGTATTGGGACATAAAATTTCTAAACAAGGGTTGGAGGTCGATAAATCCAAAATCAACGTTATTTCTAAACTCCCTCCACCCTCAAATGTTAAAGTAGTGAGAAGCTTTCTCGGTCATGCGGGTTTCTACCGTAGGTTTATCAAGGACTTTTCCAAGATAACCCGACCCATGACCCATCTTTTTGAGAAGGACACACCCTTCGTGTTTGATTCCGAGTGTGTGGAGGCCTTCGATGTTTTGAAAGACCGTCTCACGAATGCTCCTATCAGGGTATCCCCCGACTGGGATTTACCATTCGAACTCATGTGTGATGCGAGTGATTACGCAACGGTGCTCAAGCGAATTATACCACCACCGAAAAAGAGCTTTTAGCTGTGGTTTTCGCGTTTGACAAATTCCATCCTTACCTGGTTCTATCTAAAACCATTGTCTATACGGATCACTCTGCATTGAAATATCTCTTCGCCAAGCAAGACGCTAAACCAAGAGTCATCCGTTGGATTCTTCTCCTACAAGAATTCGACATTGAGATCAAGGATAAAAAGGGAGCAGAGAACCTTGCTGCGGATTATCTATCCCGTCTCGAGAACCCTCATCTTGAGGAGTTTAATGAGAATGAAATTGATGATACCTTTCCTGAAGAATTCCTCGAGGCCGTAAATGCGTTACAAGACACCGAAGAAAATGACCCATGGTTCGCCGACTTTGCAAATTATCTAGCGGCGGGTGTTCTTGTGAAAGGGATGACCCATCAACAAAAGGGGAAATTATTTTCTGATCTTAAACATTACCATTGGGAACCCCCATATCTTTTCCGAGTTGGTGCCGATCTCATGCATAGAAGATGCGTCTCCGGTAATCAAGCAAAGGACATTCTCAACGAATGTCATAAAGGACCTACCGGAGGTCACTTTGGACCAAACTTTACCGCTCGAAAAGTGTTAGATGCGGGATTCTACTGGCCGACCATCTTCAAAGATTCCCACACATTAGTCAAGACATGTGATGCATGTCAACATACCGGAAGCATCTCCAAACGGGATGAAATGCCCCAGCATGGCATCCAAGTTTGTGAGATATTCGACGTGTGGGGCATCGACTTCATGGGACCATTCCCAAGTTCTCACGGCAACAAGTACATACTTGTGGCGGTTGACTACGTCTCTAAATGGGTCGAGGCTAAAGCATTAACAACTAATGATGCCCGAGTTGTAGTTAATTTCGTGAGATCCTTATTTTGTCGTTTCGGATGCCCAAGGGCTCGTATTAGCGATCGTGGCACCACTTTGCAAATCATCTCATGGAGAAAACTCTCCAACGATATGGAGTCCACCATCGATTCTCAACGGGTTATCACCCACAAACGAGTGGTCAAGTTGAGAACACTAATAGAGCCTTGAAAAGAATTCTTGAAAACTCTATTGCGAAAAATCCCAAGACGTGGTCTCAACGTATTGATGATGCCTTATGGGCATTCCGAACCGCCTTCAAAACTCGTATCGGATATACACCATATCGAATGGTGTATGGAAAAGCTTGTCACCTTCCTTCTGAGATTGAACACAAAGCATATTGGGCAATCAAGGAATGTAACATGGATGCTATCTTAGGAGGGACGGAAAGGCGTCATCAACTCAACGAGCTCGATGAAGACAGATTTCGTGCTTATGAGAACTCCCGGATTTACAAAGAAAGGAGTAAGCATTTGCATGATAAGAAGTTGAAGACTCATAAGTATTTTGAGGCGGATGATAAGGTTTTGATATATCAATCTCGATATAAGTTTTCGCCTGGAAAACTAAAGTCAAAATGGGTTGGTCCGTACACAGTTGTCAAACAACACCCATCGGGATATGTCGACCTTGTTACCGAGAAGGGTGGTCATTTTAGTGTAAATGGTCACCGTCTTAAACAATACCATGAGGGAATGGATGAAGAAGAGCAAGAAGGAGAGGTTGTGCATTTCGCCTCGATGAACAAAAGCAAGTAAGAAGAATAACACCGAGTCAAGCTGTAGACTCGTTAATCCATGAAGCGCTTCTCAGGAGGCAACCGGTGTTTAGTTGTTTTTCCCTTTCCATTCTGCGTTTTTTTAATAAAATAAAAAAAAAAAATAAAAATAAAAAAATAAAAATAAAAATAAAAATAAAAAAGAAAAAATATAAAAAATTCATAGATAGCACCGCTATCCCAGATAGCGCCGCTATCTACCAAATCGAGCACCAAACAGCGACCCGAAATAGCGTTTGACCTTAAAATAGCGTTGGTCATCGCGTCGCTATTTATGAAATAGCGACGCGATCTTTCAAGACGGTCTCGCTATCCTACCTGACCCGGCTAACTCAAAATCCCCAATCCGCAATAAATAGGGCCGCTATCTATGAAAGCGGCGCGATCTCCAGCAGGTATAAACATAACGTCTTCATTCCAGATCACGCAGAATACAAAAAACCCTAACACCTACGCGATTTTCCGACGAACCAGCTCCCAAAACCTCAACTTCCGGCCAAATCTTCCGATTTCTTCCATAAATCTTCATCTCCATGGCATCTAAGGTTGGTATACCCTTCTTTTCTTCCATTGATTCATCTTTTAGGGTTCAAATCCTAGATTTTTGTGGGTGTTCTTATATAGGGCCGATAATTTGGGGGTTTTGCTATTTTCTTCCGTTTTTCCTTGATTAGGTGTAGATGTAAGCCACAGATTGTTAGTTAGTCGAATTGTTACAAAACCCTAGTATAAAATTCGAATTTTTAGGGCTTAATTTTGCTTTTTAGGAAGAAAACCTATGAATTAGGGCATGTTTTTCTTTATTTGAATGTGCACCTAGCAATAAAAAAAACAAATTCTACGTATAGTTATTGTTACAAAATAATTAATGTTAAATAAACTAATCATACCTAATTTTTCATCCCATAGCCAATCTTGTACACAAATTAGAGCTTCCAATGTATCTGGATGTAGCCTATTACGGTGAGGAGTGACATGTCTACCACCGGTACTAAATGCTGATTCGGAAGCAACTGTGGACACCGGTATAGCTAAAACATCTTTAACAACTCGTTGTAAAGTAGGATATTTAAGACCACTAGCCTTCCACCATGCTAAAATATCAAAAACCCCATTCCTTGGCAAAACATTTTCCTCTAAATAATAATCTACCTCGGATTTGGTATCAACGGTTGAAGTGGTACTCACAAATAGATCAAAACCAGCTAAAGGATCTCCACAATCATCAATATCCATACCACAATCAGACTTATTCGATGAAGAATGAGTTTCTTTGGCATCACATGGCTTGTATTCTTTTACCAAATCATAAGTTAAGTTCCTAATTCGATCAACTTCTGTGTCTGACTCCTTACCGTATAGCTTGGGGAAATAATACTCAATTAACTTCAGTTTGAATCTTGGGTCGAAAATAGTGGCAATGGCTAATACTCCATGTATGAGAGACCAATATTGATCAAACTTGTCAACCATGTTGGTAGCTAACATCCTGATCTCCTTATAAAGTGATATAAGGCAATCTTTAAGCAACAACCGAATCTCACAAATTTTTGGGAAAAACATATTAGCTATTGGATATTTGACCCCAGAAAACATCTCGGTGACACTATAAAACAACTTGAGTTTATCACACATAAGTTCTGCTAATTCCCAATCTTGATCACTAGGTGCTTGCTTATAGCTTTTTTCTTTATGTACAAGGCGATTAAAAACTTCCTTACAGGGAATCGCAGTCGTAAGCATCAAATAAGTGGAATTCCATCTGGTTTTACAATCTAAAACTAACTTTCTCTTACTCGTAAGAGGCAAACTGTCACACCCCGCCAAAAATGACTTTTACTGCATTTAAAATGTTTTGCGGAAGAACGGAGGTGTAACGTTCATGATTACATAGCAAAAATTAAGTAAACAAACAACCACGTAAATAACATAATGAGAATGGTTTACCTTCTAAAAATGGAAAGTTTCCCAAAAATAGTAGTTACTAAAAATAGCAAGTTTTGAAAATGAAGTGATTGTTCGTAAACTTAAATGTTCATTCATGGCTCACGACAAACCACTGCTCATATCCTCCAGTTCCACTGCACCTAATCACCTGGAAAAAACATAAGTAAAAGGGGTCAACAAATAATGTTGAGTAAATCCACAGGGTTAAAGTAAAGAGTAAATTAAAGTAAAGTGTTTTGCTACTCAAAATGTTTGTTATGAAAATGATTTATGACTGAGAATGTATAAGGTTCAACACTCATATGATATGAGAAGTAAACATAGAAACTACCTAAATGATATGAAATGAGGAAAATTTCTAAAAATAGAAACTTTCTAAAATTAGAAATGTTACGAAATGAGAAAGTTTCTAAATATAGAAACTTTCTAAATATAGAAAGTAAGAAATGAAAATTAGTAACATACCCAAAATGTCGAGTTGTCACACAAACCATCTTTCGCGTCTTCAAAAATTTCCACCCTTTTTGGAGTTGCAGTCCAAAAAACAACACTCTCACGAATAGAGTCTACCCCACTTTGAATTGCACCTAATCCTTGTTGAACAATTAAGTTCAAGATATGCGCACAACATTTCACGTGGATCAATTCCCCTTTCAAAAGAAGATTATCAGGTCGCAACTTTTCTTTCATTTTATCGATCATAGAAATATTTACACTACAATTATCCAAAGTCAAGGTAGATAGCTTGCAATCAATGGACAAAGCAACCAAGCACCCCATTAATTCTTTGGTTAGTGTTTTAGCATTATGAGGAGCCGGAACATACATAAAACTGTAAATTTATAAATCATAAAGACAAATCAGTAAACAAATAACAGTAAACAAATAATAGTACACAAATAATAACAGTATAAAAAAAAGTTAGTTAATACCTTAAAATTTTGTTGCATAAATTCCATGATTCATTGATATAATGTGCAGTAACAACCACATAACCTTTTTTTTTGGTTAGAAGCCGTCCACATATCAGTTGTCACAGCAACTCTACCTTGGTTGGAGTTCAAAATCTTTTTTAGTTTCTTTTTTTCACTCTCAAAAATGCCCTTTATATCACTAGTAATGGTAGTTCATGACACATGTTTAAATAACGGGTTAACCGAGTTAACAAAAGAGGTCCATCTTTTTTATCATGACGCATATTCAACCGAAACAGGTCCATCTTGGCCAGTTCATTTCTTGATACCTTCTGATTAAACGTATGTGCATCAACCGAAACAGGTCCATCTTTTTTATCATGACGCATATTCAAGATTGATTGTCTTATGTCTTGATTCTTTTTATGTATGCATATTTTGTAATGTTCATGCAAGTAAAGTGTTTTGGTACTCAAAATGTTTGTTATGAAAATGGTTTATGACTGAAAATGTATAAGGTTCAACACTCATATGATATGAGAAGTAAATGTGAAAAGTGAAGTGTAATTGTAGAATATCTACACTTACTATTTATGTTTATGAAAATGTGTTGAACAAGTTGTTATGTTTGACATCGCATGAACTGTTATCCCCAACAGGTAGCTAGTCTATTGAGTTAATATACCAACCCCTAAGTCCACAATCAACACTTCAACTCCAGTATGTTGTTATTTTATGGATATACAATCCCGAAAGATGTCTTGGATAAACCAAGTAATGATCAAATAATGTTGGGAGGATGAGTGTCAGCCAATAGTACTATCTGCATATCCATGGTCTAGATCCACTAGCTAATGATTGCTGGTAACCTTAGTCCGATATAATAATTGTTTGTCATACCAACGCGATAATGAAAATGTAAAGTTGTTGTACAGTCATAGTAAAACAGTAGCAGTTGTGTTTATGTTTTCCACCCAAAGTTTATAAAAACAGTTAAAAGAGTAAAAGGGGTCTGTGGACTCACCTGGGCAAAGCTTAGCTCTCGATAAACCTCAAAGAATCTTTTCAAAGACTCCTAGCGCCTAAACGCAATAACGCTTCTAATTAGACAAAGCTAACACAGGCGAACTAATAATAATGATATATGATATGAAATTAATGTTATGTTTTATGTTTTGTGACATCGAATGAATTTGGATTATTGGACCTTAATAGATCGAAATGAAATGAAATGAAATGATATGGAATGAAATGAAATGACATGAAATGGACTTCAAAATGAAATGAAATGAAATGGGCTTGGGTTAGACTTAATGGGCCTAAATGGACTTAATGGGCCTAATGGGCTTAATGGGCCACTAGGTTGGGCTACTTGGGCCTCTTATTGGGCTTAGGTCCGATTAGATTGGGCCATGGATTTGGCTTGGGCCCAACTGGGTTCGGTTTGGGTATAAGTGGGCCAAAGGTTTGGGCTTTGGTCCAAATGGGCTTGGATACTAATGGGCCAACTAAAGTTTGGGCCCGATGGACTAAGGTAGATCGAATGGGCCAAGTACGGGCCTTGGCCCGATTAAGTATTCGGGTTTGGGTCAATCGGTTGGGTCAAGATCCGGCCTTGACCCAGTTTGACTTGTGGGTCAAAATTAGTCAAATCTAGAGGTCAACAATGGTCAAAATAGTCAACAAAAGTCAACAAAAGTCAACTAGGTCTAGGGTTTCAGAATCTAGGGTTTGTGTTCATGTGTGGGTCGGCCGAATGGCCAAGACCCTATGGTTTTGGTCTATGGTTCGGGTCTATTGCTAGATTTGGCTAGATTTCGGTATTTTGGTCATACAAGTCTAGATCTGAGGTTAAGCACAAGTAATACCTCTAGATCTAGGGTTTCGGTCAAGGTCACAAGGGTTAAAAAAACTAACACAACGAATAATAACATATCAAACGAATCAATGAACAAAACGAATCAATAAACGACTAGATCGAGTAATCCTTTGACATGGATGCAAGCATGCACGTCGGGATCGATATCATGCAATTTCCGAGACCTCTTGGCCTTTGGCCAAGGTCTTGGGTTCGAGTATTAGGACTGAAACAAAGAAGAAAAAAAATACAAAACAAGGGGAATTTGATATACCTTGCAATCTACGAGCAAACGAGATCAAACGAGTAAGAAAAAAACGGCAAAAGGGGTGTTGCGGATTGCTTGCGGACGAACAAGGGTTCGGGATCGATTTGGGGCTGCCCTTGGACGAAATCAACAAAGACAAAAGGAGGTAAAGGGTGTGGTATTTATAGTGATCAAGGATTAGGGTTTAAGTTAGAGTTGTAGTAGGACTATAACTCTTTTAAATCAAAGATATAGATAGACATTCAAGAATGAGATAACAATAAAGCTTTAAACATTCAAAAGACGATAACCACACCACCAAGAGGTGGTGGGACGAAATTAGGGAGGCCAAGAAGGAGGGTTCGGCCACTTGACGGTCGGGACAACAATTGATGTGTCGGTTTGGAATAAAATTCGTTACGAGTCACATTTCGTTAATTATTTTCATTTTATTGATTAAATATTACTTAAATATCATTATTAGAAATGTTTTGGAGTAGAAATGTCACCACAAGTAATATAAGATGTTGTGTTGACTAAAATAGTCAAACACTGATGTATGGTGAAAATGTTAAATGTTCGGTGAACTAGTCATGTGTTTGGATGCCAAAAGTAGAAATGAAACTAAATGAGGAAAGTTTCTAAACATAGAAACTTCCTAAATATAGAAATGATATGAAATGAGGAAAGTTTCTAAAAATAGAAACTTTCTATAATTAGAAATAATAGGAAACGAGGATAGTTTCTAAAAATAGAAACTTTCTAAAATTAGAAATGTTACGAAATGAGAAAGTTTCTAAGAATAGAAACTTTCTAAATATAGAAAGTACGAAATGAAAATTAGTGACATACCCAAAATGTCGAGTTGTCACATTCTCCCCTGGTTGAAGAAATTTCGTCACAAAATTTAAAACAAAGAACGAGCAAGAGAGACAACGAGAAATAGATGTGGATGATAGGCAGTACTCATATCGAGGCGAGTACCGAGAAAGTTTTTCAACGCTTGCCAAAAACGAAAAGTGAAACGAATGACGTGATTAGGTATGATTGATATTGGCACTCCATGCCGAGATACGACTTCTTTCAAGTAGATTCTTGTCAGATTCTCCGTTTGATCAGTTTCCTTAATAGGTATGAAATGAGCTGATTTGGTCAATCGATCAACAATTACCCAAATTGTGTCATGACCATTAGACGTTCGAGGCAATTTGGTTATGAAATCCATAGAGATTTCTTCCCATTTCCATTCAGGGATCTCTGGCTGTTGCAGAAGACCGGAAGGCTTCTGATTCTCTGCTTTCACTTTGGCACAAGTTAAACATTTGCTTACATAAATTGCGATCTCTTTCTTCATGTTTGGCCAACAATATAACTCTTTTGACATCTTTATACATCTTGTCAGCACCAGGATGAATAGAATATTTGGATCGATGAGCTTCATTAAAGATGACGTCGCGAACACTTCCATGATTAGGAACCCATAAACGATCCATGAAATTTTAGGGTTCCATCCACCTTTGCTTCTAGTTGCTTATCCAAAACGCGTACGGCTTCCTTCTTCATGTTCTCTATCTCTAAGGCTTCAATTTGGAATTTATGAATTTGGGAGGATAGATTAGAAAGAATGGAAATTGGCAGGGTTCGAATACGACGAGGTTTGGGTTGCTCTTTCCGACTTGCGGTATCAGCTAAGACGTTAGCTTTACCAGGATGATACTTGATCTCGCAGTCATAATCATTCGTCAACTCTACCCATCTGCGCTGTCTCATGTTGAGCTCTTTCTTGATTGAATATGTGTTGCAGAGTCTTGTGGTCGGTGAATATCATGCACTTGGTACCGTAGAGGTAATGTCTCCAAATCTTCAAAGCGAACACCACGACACCTGACTCGAGATCATGCGTTGTGTAGTTCTTCTCGTGAATCTTCAATTGTCGAGAGGCGTAGGCGATTACCTTGGTGTGAAGCATCACAGAAAACTACGAAATTGTCGGTTCCTTCGGGAGAGATAGAATTTGCGCGGAAAATATTATGGATTATTGGGTTTGGAAGGCCGATTCTTGTTTTTCGCCCCAGACAACTTCTCATCTTTTTGTGTCAACACCGTTAAATTTGTAGCTATCTTCACGAAATTCTCGATGAATCTTCTATAATAGCCAGCAAGACCAAGAAATTGTCTAATTTCTGTTGGGGTCTTTGGAGCTTCCCAATTTTTAATAGCCTCGATCTTTGCAGAATCGATGTCGATTCCTTCTTTGCTAATGCCATGCCCTAGGTATTGTACTTCACGCAACCAGCATTCACACTTTGATGACTTGGGATACAACTTCTCTTTCTCCAACAATTCAGGAATAATTCATAAGTGCTCTTCATGTTCTGCTCTTGTTCGCGAATATATTAGAATATGATCTATGAAGACGAAGACGAATTTGTCGAGATATTGCTTGCACACTCTATTCAAGAGATCCTTAAACACAGCAGGCGCATTGGTCAAACCACATAGCATAAACAAGAATATTTATTGACCATAGCGAGTCCTGAATGTTGTCTTGGGTATATCTTCATCACGAACCTTAAATTAGCGATAGATTGAACGGAGATCGATATTGGAGTAGAAACTCGATCCTTGGAGTAGGTCGAATAGATCATTAATACGGGAAAAAGGATAACGATTTACAATGGTAGCTTGTTCAATTCACAATAGTCAATGCACATACTCATTGAGCCGTTTTTATTTTTAACGTAAAGGGTCGGAGCTCCCAGAATGAGAAACTCACTCGAATGAAACTAAGATCAAGAAGTTCTTGTAACAGAGAAGAAAGTTCTTGCATTTCAGACGGTGCAAGAGGATAAGGAAAACGCGCAATAGGAGTAATTTTTGGAATCACAACGATGCGGAATTCAACTTGTCTCTGAGGTGGCAGTCCAGGCAATTCGCCAGGAAAACAATAGAAAAAAAATCACGAACGATAGGAATGTCCTCGATCTTACGATCTTTAGACTGCTTGTCAACGACATGAGCAAGAAAGGCTTGGCATCCTTTATGAAGATATTTTGCGCTTTCATAGCATTTATGATTTTGATATTTTTGTTTCTTTGTTCACCTTGAATTATTAATGTTTATATTTTTGTTAAAGGGGTTCGAATTTGTTTGTTGTGGCATAATATATCAGCATAGTTTTTAGATAACCAATTAATCCCTATGACGATATCGAAACTACCTAGCTCTATAGGCATAAGGTCAATCTCGAATCTATGATTGTCTAGATTAAGCTAACAACTCTTAAGAAAATCTCACTAGACAAAAATAACTTGCCATCTGCTAATTAAATCTCATAACTGACCTCTAAAGGCGATGATTCTATTTCCAAGAATCTTTTAAAGTCGGTCGATACAAAACTCAAATCGAATCTCGAATCAAATAAAATAGAAGCAAAATAAATGTCGATAATAAACGTACTGGTAACAGTATTGGGATCTTTGCGAGCTTCTTGAGCACCAATGACGAATTCTCGACCACGAATATTCTGAAGATCGTCGTTGTTGTTGTTGTTGTTCTGAAGCTTTGGACAATGGTTACGGTAGTGATTTGGATCACCAAACTCGTAAAAGACGAGAATTTTTGGAGGAGTATAAGACGCACGTTTTAAGAAATTGTGACCCCAATGGTCACATATATAAAACTTCTCACACTGATCATCATGATGTCAATTGCACTTGTTACACTTGGGATTGCTTCCATCACACGGTTTTTCATCAAGGTTTTGACTGATCGTTGTTCTTCTGGTTGAATGCAGCATAACTCTGGATTTTCTGATACTTGTTCCCTTTGTAGTTTTGCTGATTGTTGTTGTAGTAACGCTTCCCATTGTCTTTGCTAGAGTGTTCAGACGATTTGCTAGACACAACCAATTGGTCTTAAAACGATCCACTTCCAAAAGCATCATCTATCAGTCTTGTTGCTAGATTCACACCATCTTCAAAAGTCGTAGGCTGAGCGGCAGTGACGTGAGTACGAACGAGATCGTGTAGACCGTAGATATATCTCAATTCACTTGAACTCGGGGGAACCCATATGAGGAACAAGACGATAATGAAAATTCTAAAGAAAGAAATTTTTTTTTTTTTTATAGAGTAGACATAGTAGAAATATATGAAAAGAAATAGGGGAAAATAGATACAATAGTCGTAGTAGTAGTAGTAAACGTAATAATAGTAGTAGCAGACGTAATAGTAGAAATCGCAAAATAAGGAAATTACTTATTATAGTATGAAATAAAAAATTTCAAATAACAAAATAAGATGATCTTTGTAAAGAAATAAAATAATACTTTTATTAAAAACGTTTCCAAATGGTTAAGTTTTGAAAAGAATGGCACATTCAGCCAAACAAGGTAAAAAGAAAATAACTAATTAAAACAAAATTTCAAGATAGTTAAGAAAATAAAATAATTAAATAATGAAAAGTCGAATGTAGACGTGCGGCGACAATTCAACGCCTTCTTCTGGTTCATTCTCTGCTTCAAAGTCTTCTTCAGGTTCTGAATCTTCTTCTGGTTCTGATTCTGATATATGTTCTGGTTCTAGTCGTCGAGAGGTTCTTGGAACTATATTACGACGCGGTTTCACATGCGTAGACACAAATAAAATAACGCCCTCAAACATACAAAACAAAATTTGACGTCTTCTTGGTTGTTGATGCCATAGAACAACTTGAGACGAAGGAATACTTCTAGGCGTAGCAGTACTCTGATCACTAACATGTTCGGAGTCGGACGAAAATATAGATAACACTCGATAACGAAATTCTGATAAATAAGTCACATTACTGATAGAACATAAGATTAGGCAATCAGACGATACGCTAAATATTACTCTAAGGCAATACTAACTAAGGCAATGTTGTAATCTAAGAACAATGAAACTTCGGGATATGAGACTCAGCGTGCCATGAACATTTGTTTTGTAAAAGTTTTGTTTTTTTCCCAAAAATCTTTTGTAGTTATAGACTAGGCTTGCTAATTCACTATAACTTAAGCTTTGATACCATTCTGTCACACCCCGCCAAAAATGAGTTTTACTTCATTTAAAATGTTTTGCGGAAGAACGGAGGTGTAACGTTCATGATTACATAGCAAAATTAAGTAAACAAACAACCACGTAAATAACATAATGAGAATGGTTTACCTTCTAAAAATGGAAAGTTTCCCAAAAATAGTAGTTACTAAAAATAGCAAGTTTTGAAAATGAAGTGATTGTTCGTAAACTTAAATGTTCATTCATGGCTCACTACAAACCACTGCTCATATCCTCCAGTTCCACTGCACCTAATCACCTGGAAAAAAAATAAGTAAAAGGGGTCAACAAATAATGTTGAGTGAATCCACATGGTTAAAGTAAAGAGTAAAGTAAAGTGTTTTGCTACTCAAAATGTTTGTTATGAAAATGGTTTATGACTGAGAATGTATAAGGTTCAACACTCATATGATATGAGAAGTAAACATAGAAACTTCCTAAATGATATGAAATGAGGAAAATTTCTAAAATTAGAAACTTTCTAAAATTAGAAATGTTACGAAATGAGAAAGTTTCTAAAAATAGAAACTTTCTAAACATAGAAAGTAAGAAATGAAAATTAGTAACATACCCAAAATGTCGAGTTGTCACACAAACCATCTTTCGCGTCTTCAAAAATTTCCACCCTTTTTGGAGTTGCAGTCCAAAAAACAACACTCTCACGAATAGAGTCTACCCCACTTTGAATTCCACCTAATCCTTGTTGAACAATTAAGTTCAAGATATGCGCACAACATTTCACGTGGATCAATTCCCCTTTCAAAAGAAGATTATCAGGTCGCAACTTTTCTTTCATTTTATCGATCATAGAAATATTTACACTACAATTATCCAAAGTCAAGGTAGATAGCTTGCAATCAATGGACAAAGCAACCAAGCACCCCATTAATTCTTTGGTTAGTGTTTTAGCATTATGAGGAGCCGGAACATACATAAAACTGTAAATTTATAAATCATAAAAACTAATCAGTAAACAAATAACAGTAAACAAATAATAGTACACAAATAATAACAGTATAAAAAAAAGTTAGTTAATACCTTAAAATTTTGTTGCATAAATTCCATGATTCATTGATATAATGTGCAGTAACAACCACATAACCTTTTTTTTGGTTAGAAGCCGTCCACATATCAGTTGTCACAGCAACTCTACCTTGGTTGGAGTTCAAAATCTTTTTTAGTTTCTTTTTTTCACTCTCAAAAATGCCCTTTATATCACTAGTAATGGTAGTTCGTGACACATGTTTAAATAACGGGTTAATCGAGTTAACAAAACAGGTCCATCTTTTTTATCATGACGCATATTCAACCGAAACAGGTCCATCTTGGCCAGTTCATTTCTTGATACCTTCTGATTAAACGTATGTGCATCAACCGAAACATGTCCATCTTTTTTATCATGACGCATATTCAAGATTGATTGTCTTATGTCTTGATTCTTTTTATGTATGCATATTTTGTAATGTTCATGCAAGTGTGTAGTTCCATTCCTACTTACTCCACTTAATTTCTTCCCACAATAATTACATATCGCCTTATCAACACCATCAATCTTTTTCTTTTTGAAATGATTCCAAACTACAGATTTCAATCTATTAGTTCCTTCCACAACCTCTTCATTTTTTCATTCATCAGCCTCGCGATTTTTGTTTTCCGGCACCCTCGTCAACATCTGTTCCAACAGCCACATGACTACATAAAACAATAGAAAACAATCATGTATTTTAATCATACACTTTCTCAGTTTCTCAATAATTCTCAATACAATCTGAATCATACCACAATCATAATTTTCAATAAGAAATTAGAATCATACCACAATTAGAATTATTCAACGAATTAATATCAATATAACATTCAAAATCAAACTTATTCGTTATATACTATTCAGAATCATACCTACAGTCATAATCAATATATACTAATCGACGAATATCAGAATCAGAATCAAAATAGCATTCGTTATATACTATTCTGAATAGCATTCGTCGAATAATTAGAATCAGAATTCTCATTTCGTTATATACTAATCGACGAATAAAAACCCCTAATTTCACAAATTAAAATAGAATTAGGGTTTCAATCTTACCAGGGCTTTGGAATAGAGGATGAAGGTGGAACTTCTACGTTTCCTTGATTATTCGGAAGCAATCCGTCCAAACTCGACTCCATAAGTATAACCAGAAAAATTGATGGACAAATGGGTATTTGTAATCTGCTCGTTTCATTTTATACAAGAAGAATCGAAGACTAAGAGACTATTCTTCATTTCCTGAAGAAAGTGAAAACTGGTTAATGAGAACGGATGTTTGACTGTTCAAGGCGTCGATCTTCAATGTGTTACTATCGATCTTCGAGGGCTCCAGGAGACGAGGCGTTGGGTTGGAATCAGACAGCCGATTTATTAATGGTAATTGGGCTTAAGGAGTAAGGAAGGAATATTAATGGGAGTTGGGCTAAGGAATTGTCTAAAGAATAATATAAATATACACATAAAATATATATATATTCGGGTATAAATGGGGCGGATATTACAATACCCGTACCCGCTTCGGGTATGAACTTTGAAACCCATCCCCGACCTGTTACCCGTTTGGACGGGTAATACCCGCCCCGTAATAGTCGGGTATCCACGGGTACCCAAATCCGCGGATCCAATTTGCATCCCTAATCATATCAGCTTATTTCCTTGGTCGGTTTCTTTGAGGGCCAAACTAAATTGTTTTCTTTGAGCCCACTTAGCTTGGTCCGATTGGTGGCATGCTTGAGGCCTTACTGATTTTTCTTGCACATTAAGGTTGGGAAATTAAGGACATAATCCTCATTTAATAACTTGCCTTATACCAAAATAATTCCTTCTCTTGGTAACCTAATTCAGCCGCTACTATCATATTTCTCCATTGTTCCAATCGAGCAGAAGTGTAGAGCATCTCCCAATCGCAGCTAACTTCTAAGAAAAATTGTTGAAACCGAGCTCGTGGATTCTCAGTAAGCCATCTCACTTTTGTTCCTTTTCTTTTCGTGTTCTCTTCCTCAACCGATTAGACTTACATTTGTGTTAATTTTTCCGATTGATGGGAACCGAGTAAAGAGCTGAGGAACCAGTGTTGATCTAGTCGGTTGCTTGTGACGAACCTGTGGTAAAAACCGATCAACGGTGAGCCAATCTGTCGATATTTAATCTGTTCCTTTCTTTGATTCTTTTGTGATTAATTCTGATTTGGTTAGTGTTGTGTATGGAGGTGTTCGAACTGGATTATGAGGAAGACGTTAAGTAGCAAATCTGGTGGCCAGCCACAAGAAGGACCTCCGAACAATTCCGAGCAGAAACTTCTCTAGCCGTGTTCCACTCTCCTGTTTCGATCTTCTGTTCGAGTTTCTGAGTTTGGAGTAATTTGGTATATCACTTTTCCTTTTTATTCGATTGTTTAGTCCGTTGTTATATCACTTTTCTAACCGGTTCCATGTAGGGTATGAGATTTTGTTGTTGACGATTGTTGGAATCCTCGAGTTCAATGTTTGGGTCTAGGTTCTCATGTTGTCGATATTGATTGATTATGTTTTTATCAACCGAGCCCTGTTTTAAGAACTGTTTGGTACGATTCGTTTTATCTTGGGTTTTTTCGTTTTGAGCAGCTGAGTTTATGGGATGTCGGACTTGGTTTGGGTTAACATCTTTTTGTTGACCGATCTACACGTTTTATTAACTAAAGGCCAAAATGCATTTTAGTACCCTGAACTTGGCTGACTGGAATTTATACTACCCTGAACTATTAAAGGTACACTATAGTACCCTGAACTTGACAAAATGGTCGATTTAGTACCCTGACTCATTAATTTAATCGCGTTTTCTTACTTGATTTAATTTCGTTTGAGCATTAAACGGACAAAAAAATATACGTTCATCTTAATATATTGATATTAGAAGCAAATCAGATTAGAAAACAAGACCAAGTTTGTAAGTCTGGGTACTAAATTGACCATTTTGTCAAGTACAGGGTACCATGGTGCGCCTTTAATAGTCCAGGGTAGTAGAAATTTCAGTCAGCCAAGTTCAGGGCACTAAAATACATTTTGGCCTTAACTAAACTAGGTGAATATAAGCTTCTGCAATAAAAAGGAGATTTTGGGGCTGTCAGGTGTCTCGGGAATAAATGGGTTGATGTCAGGATTCAATACGGGTTTTAAAATGCATGCTGAATTTTGGACAGAATCTGTTGGTCATGTTCGGGTCCGTTTTTCTCATACTTAAAATACATTTCTGGATTTTTTACCCTCGATGGTCTCTAGTTTTCTGATTCCTCTTTCCATTGCTTCTAACGGCTCGGTAATCTGATTTGTCGTTTAAAAGATATCGTTGTTTTTGTAAACCATTGCTGAATAGTTTCGGTTCAGAAATTCTGTCTAGTGGGTCTGTTTTGAGCCCCTTCTGTTCGGATTCAAGTTCCGATGTCTTCTGACGAATTGTAGTCCTCTGAGTCATTTAGCTACTTTAAAAATTTGACTAAAATCTAGTGAACCGTTTGAGAGTTATGACCGTTCCCGCGAAAGTGCTGTTTTCTGTTTAGTTTCTGCTGAAACAACCCTTGAGTCTAATCCTAACCCGAGCTTCCTCTACTTTGTAAGACCTTCTAGGACCTGTTAGAGACGCTCTTATGTACAGAGGATATTTAGGAGCTTACGGTTATGCGAGGTGGGTGATCTCACTATAAACTTGTATTTACATTCACTTCATGATTATGTGCTATATGTCAAAAATTGTTAATGCTTTGAGATGAGCATGTTATTCGTTGATGTTCGATGTGTTATTTATTTTACTCGTATTCTGAACTGAGATATGGATACTGAGTAACCAAGCTAAGTACCATATAATTATGTGAATGATCTGTGTACTTGAGTTTTGATTATGAGTTGTTATGCACTTGGGTTGTGCTATGTGGTTATATATCTATGAGATGATATACTTGAGCTTGAGCTTGAGCTATTAGTTTTATAAGAGTAGATGTTGTAATGGGTCAACACATTAATAAAACTAACTAACTATATTTGAGATTCATGAGGTTACCCAACTCTTCCCAGAGTAAGCCAAGTACAATTCACGACTGTCAGCGTGGTACTGCGGGACACTGGTGGGTGTTGGAAGGGGGTGCTGCGGCGAGGCGTTGGTGGGCGTTGGGATCATCACGGCGTTGGCGAACCAAGTGAAATTTAATTAAAGGCCTAATAATCTAGAATTGAGTAGAGTCTTTAGGGATCACTTATGTGGTGTGGATTGTTTGTATGTGTATGTTTATTGTGTTGATTATTCACTCAGTAGTGGCTGACCCCAAACACTCCCTCCTATTTTGCAGTTACTAGAAAGGGCAAAGAGAATGTCAGTGGTTGATGAGCTGCATTTCTATTTTTATATTTATAGGTTTGGATTAAAACATTTATTTCGAGTCAAACATGTTTTGTTTTAAAACCTCTAATTATTCCGCATTTAAACCACGAGACGATTTTATATCTTTATTTATGAATTGAGACCTTTGAGTTACTTGTACTTTGGGTGGAGGGGGTAATGGTTCATTTTATTTAAAAATAAAAAAATTTAAATTTCCCCTGATTTCTAGGATGTTACACAATTGAAGAACACAAGGCTTCTGTTCTTCCTTGGTGAGTTCGGCCGAACAAAGGGGCAAGGGAAGGGCTAGGGTTTCGTGTGGGAGAATGTAACAAAACAAGGGAACCCCAAGCCTTCTATTTATAATATAAGGACTTTCACTTAGGGCTCTTCTAGTTTAATTAACCTTAATTCTTAATTAAACTTTCTCCTTTTTACGTTTCCAACCCTCATATTTTATCTAGTTATGATTGTTGCACTTAATTATTAAATGTCTAGTATTATACACTTTTATATTTCGATATTATACATACAAAATATATTTCGATATTACCCAAACACCATATGATTTAATGCTTTATATCATAATATGGATAATCTATAATTAACACATTGTATATTTACTAAACTAGTAACTGTACATATGCTTGCATTAATTAGTTAGTTAAACTAATCTAGTAATAAGTTAAACTTAACTTAATTCTTAACTGATTTATAATGACTATTATAAATTATTTTTTCTCCAAGTATCATTGCATATCTTACTTGTATTACATACACTCACCGGTGTGACCCTTAAGTGGTTCGTAGACATGAATGTGTCACCACATCTTGACTAATTGTGTACATAATTCCAACAACATCAACCACCATTGTCTCTTTAAATGCTGAGACAACTGTACACTGACAATGATCTTTTTATGTTCTCAGTATTGGAATTTTGCATAGTAGCAGTGGGCTAATTATGTTGGCCTTAAGAGGATATATATATAGAATAAGGATCAAGAAAGAAGAATCCTTATTTGAAGAAGTTGAAGAAGTAATGCATTTTCGTAAAATATACATATATGTATACATATACATACATATATGTATATACACATATATATTCATACCATATTTATACCGTATATATGTATATATATACACATATATATATGGAATGCATATGCATTTTCGTAAATGAAAATGCAAGTTCCGAATGAAAATGCAAGTTATGACTGAAAATGCAAGTTACGTAAAATGCATGTGTGAATATATATATATATATATATATGTATATATACATATATATCGTGCATGAATATGTACATATATATATATCTATGGTATGAATATATATCTTAACTTATATATGAGGCTACATTTGAAATTTGTTTGACAACTCAGCACTTTCAAGGATTTCTATTGGCTACCAATGCCATCTGTAATTACCCCATTGGTCCTCTGCTCTTCTCTCGCCATCGTCTCCCACATATTATCTATATTCACATTTCCCAGGGAGGAAATGTTCTGCTCATCCACGGTTCATGAACAGAACTACTCAACCTTTCTATCGTTCAAATATATTCTTAAATCAAAGAGATAAGCCCTTATCTTTATCTTCCCATTCAATTTCTAGGGCACCAATACCTCCGATCAATTTGGTTATAAAGAGGGAAAATTGTGGATTGGAGCTGACAGTTTCCGGTGAATATTTGTGGTGGCAAACCCAATATCTAAAGATGTGTTCTTCGTCATTCTAATCCCTATGAAGAACTCCGGTGATAAAATCGGTGGAAGAACCGGAAAAAGGGGAGAAATGGGTGCTGACCAGTTAAGACATCGTCGGAGCTTTACCGACCAGTTAAGACATCGTCGGAGCTTTACCGACCGGAAGACAACTGAAGGATTTTGTTTCATTGTTTCCTTCCTTCTTCTCCTTCCATTTCAGATTTATTCGACGTTCTTCTCTTTGTAATAACCTCAAAAGCAAGAGATGCCCGGGGGATTATGAGAATTTCTACGATATGGTCAAGATGGTGGTTTAGGGTTTTCATTTCTGCCATTGATACATTCGAAAAGTTTCACAAAACAGGTAAAATGATGTAGTTGAGGAAAGAAACGTGAAATTATTGAATGCAAACTATCTTGAGAAATTGACGCTTCCTTTAGAATGCAAAAATTGCAAAATGTGAGGCATGTAATTGTAAGATTCTGAGTGAAACATGTAATTTTAGCAATTACATTTGCCAAAAAGTAAAGGAAAATTATTAATTTTCAACCAATACTAGAAGTTTAATATGGCGTTATTGAAATTGATAATTGATATGTTAGAATCGTGACTTTAATCATTGATGATTAAACTGTCAGAATCGTGACCTTAATCATAGATGATTAAACTGTCGGATTCGTGACTTTAATCATTGATGATTAAACTGTCAGAATCGTGACTTTAATCATTGATGATTAAACTGTCAGAATCGTGACCTTAATCATAGATGATTAAACTGTCGGATTCGTGGCAGCTTAATCATTGATGATTATACTGTCAGAATTAGTGCCCACCGACACACGTGTTCGGGTATCATGGCCGATGATGTACGAGCCTATCGGTCACACGCCGGGGGAATTCCTTTCCGATAACACTTAAAAGAGTAGAGATAAATAAAGATGTTGGGAGAAATTAATAGTAGCTTTTATTTCATTGGACCATTTAATGGTCCAATGCATGTAAAGGAAAGCCACTAGTTTCTCCACATGCTTGCTTTAATTCTATTGGACCACCTTTTGGTCCAATGCATGTAAAGCCTTTCCACCACCTCCACTTGCTCTCTTATATATATAAGCGAGATGTGGGAGGTTGATAAGGAACTAATAAAAAAATCGGTTTTCTCTCTAAATACAAGTGTTTGGTTGCCGAAATTCTGAGAGAGTTCTTGAGCATTTTCGGTGTCGGGTTAGCAACTCGAAAGGAATCGCTTACTCGGTGTGGATCAATCGATAGAGGGGAACGATTTTGTGACCATCATCCATCAACGAGTTCATCATCACATCTTGCGGGTGTCTTCGAGGGTATGATGTTCTCACCTTCTTCTTTGTTGCATGTTTCGGGTTTAGAGATTCGGTCATTGGTGGATCTTGGTGGTTAAATTAAATTTAAAAATATACGTTTCCGCTGCGTTTTCGAACCCACCAAAATCCAATAGTGGTATCAGAGCCTACTCTAACCAAATCGTGCACATTTCGGGCTTGAAAAACGATTTGAGGATCGGTTTTGCCAAATTTTAGATTTCAGGTTTTAGCCTTGCTAAAACCATAATATTTTGACTCACACACTTATATGCTTGTCGTGATTTTGGCATGAAATGCATGCATGCATATATTTGTGTTGATGTATGTAATTTATTACATGATAAGATTCTTTGTGCCTTGAGTGTTTGATTTCGAATCTTTGTCAAAATATTTTATGAATGGTTGTTGGCACACCATTTTAGCTTTCATGTATGTAGTAGCTAGTAGATTGGTAACCATTATGCCCTTGACCTTTTGCCGTGTGTTTGTGTTGATGTATGTTATTTAATACATGCAAAGATTCATTGATGATTAAACTATCAATTTCGTGACAGCTTAATCATAAGTGATTAAACTGTCAGATTTTGTGACAGCTTAATAATCAATGATTAAACTGACTGAATTTTTGCCTTGTGTAATCATAGATGATTAATTTGTTATTCATTTGGTGACTTTGTCACAATGGTTTGTAATTAATAATTTATTAATTTTGGTATGTAATATTTATTAATTATGGCTTGCATGCCATTGATTTTAATTTGTAATTGTACTAGTTAGTAGGATTTCGTGACGTGTTTGCCATTTCTCTATTTTTTATGTACTTGTAAAATGAAGATCAAGATACAACCGAATGGAATCATGAAGTGATGTTTAAGCAACCTTGGATTCGATGAAGTCTAATGGAGACGGTGGATTTAGTGGGAGCTCACATGGAAGGTCATTATTTGTCCATAGTTGACCATGTTTTTTTCCGGGTTGGCTCACGGGAAAAACACATAGGGTTGGGGCATGGTTACCAATTTGACATTGTATGCGTGTGATGAATATTTATTTGCTTGGTTGTTAGAATTTCGCAATGTTAAATAAATAAATAAATTAATTAAAAATGGTTTAATTAAGTCACTCGTTATGGATTACTTAAAAGGTGAAAAAGGTGTTTTTGTCACAAAAGTAATTAATCAAAATTTTAAAAGAAACAAAAATCCGTTTTTAGAGAATATCATTTTTGTTGTCCTAATGATGACGCCACCCAAATCTTGCTAGACAAAGTTGGTTGTCGTGCATTAGCCGAGCCGATTTTGAATAGACAGTGTGGAAGGTGAGTGTGACTCATTTTTCTATGATTGGTCGTCGTGCATTAGCCGAGCCATTGTAGCCAAAATGTTTCACCGCGTATCATGTTGGATGATTTATATGATCTCTCACAAAATGTAAATCTTGCACTATCCATTGGAATGTCACCACTTAAGTCTTGTGGAGCAAGGTCGGTTGTCGATCAAAACCGAGCCGTGCCTTATGAAGCAAGATAAAGGTGAGCATAAGTTCCTTATTTAAGTTGGTTGTCGAGCAAAACCGAGCCAATTTAGTAATGGGCTTATCGTGGATCTAGATGGTCGATTTACAAACTTCAAACTAGGTTTTAAATGATTGTCGAGCGAAACCGAGTCATTTAAAGTTTGATTTGAGGTTAGTGCATGTAGGGATCAAACATGCCAATTGACACAATGGTTGTCAAGTGATCCCGCAAGAAGCTAAGAGTTGTAAGTCACAATTGGTACAAGGTAAATGCAATTGGTACAATTGGTACAATATGATTATTGGTACAATTGGTACAATATGGCATTGGTACAATATGGTGATTACAATTGGTACAATGGATACCACCGGAGATAGCTTTACATTATGATCTGCGGCATACCCGTCATAATGTATTGTGAAATATGGATTCTTAGCCCTTGTTAAATATAATAAGTTTTGGGTAATATATTTACAAGGACCCATCAAACTAACTAAAACTACTTTGCTATTTTAATAAATGGCATCTTCAAACCCCACCACCACCACCAATGTTTCTTTAAGAGTTTTCCTTGAGAAGGAGAAACTCAATGGTGCAAATTTCCTTGATTGGGAGAGACAACTAAAACTTGTTCTCAGCCATGAAGGAAAGATGCACGTGATTGAAGGACCTCTTCCCGATGAACAAGGGGAGGATGCGATTCAAGCAGCACACGATGCTCATGAACGTCTCACGAAAGAATGTGTGGACGTTACATGCCTAATGTTGAGCACTATGACTCCTGATTTGTAAAAGCAAATGGATCATTTGTACGCTTACGAGCTTATTGAACAGTTGCGGGACATGTTCCAACAACAAGCAAAGCTAGAGCGGTACGAGTGTCTCAAGAACGTGCTTGATCGAAAACTCCTAGAAGGCAGGGATGTGAGCGCTCACGTGTTGCGTATGAAAGCAAACGTGGAATGCTTGGAGAAGTTAGGCTTCTCCATTGGGAAGGAATTTGCCGTGGATTTTATCCTTAGGTCTCTTCCTACATCATATGAACACTTTGTTATGAACTATCATATGCATGGTATGGACAAGTCCATAATGGAGCTTCATGGTATGTTGAAGACCGCAGAGTCTACCATGACCAAAAGAAAGCCCAACCCAACACATCCCGTCCTTGCAATTCGTGAAGGAAAGGTCTCCAAGAAGAAGAAGTCCACCCCTACCCCTCAAGGTAAGGGTAAAGGAAAGGTTGGTGCGCCCAAGCCTAAGTCTACTTCGGCCAAGATGGCAAAAGGAAAGGTTCCTCAAGCCATGACGCCGGAAGATGCGGACTGCTTCTATTGCGGGAAAAAGGGGCATTTCCACCGTAGCTGCCCAACATACCTTGAGGAACTCAACAAACTAAAGGCTAAAGGAGTTGGAGGTACCTCAAAACAAGGTATGTACATGATTGAATTATACCAAACCTCTACTTCACAAAACTGGATTTTAGACACCGGTTGTGGCACTCATATTTGTAATACAATGCAGGTGCTACGGGAAAGTGCGAGGTTGGTGGTAGGAGAACAATATCTCATCATGGGAAACAGAGAAGTTGTCCCGGTTGAAGCAAAAGGAAATGTGTTATTGTCCTTTAGATCTAGTTTCTCTATTTTGTTAAAACATGTTCGTTATTCGCCACTTGTGGCAAGAAATATTATTTCATATTTTGCTTTATACATTGACGGTTTTAAGTTTGCTTTTAATGATGATGGCACAATTTCTTGTCATAAAAATGGTGATTGTTATTTTAAAGCATTACCGGTTAATGGCATATATGAGATAGATGCACATGTTAGTAACAAAAGATCAATCATGCAAATTGGTTCTACATCCAAAGATAGTTTGGATAAATTATCCTTATGGCATAGTCGTCTTGGTCATATAAACAAGACTCGCATCTCCAAGCTTCAAGCGATTGGTTACTTGGAATCATTTGAACATAGTTCAAGTGATGTATGTGAATCTTGTTTATTGGGAAAGATGACTAAAGCTCCCTTCACCGGTATTAGTGAGAGGGCTAAGGGTTTATTAGACATTGTACACACCAATGTGTGTGGTCCATTTAAGCACCTTACAAGGAATAATTGTAGATACTTCGTAACCTTTATAGATGGTTATAGTAGGTATGGATATGTTTACTTGGTTAAACAAAAGTCATAAACCATTGAGGTGTTCAAGACATTCCAAAACGAAGTTGAGAACCAATTGGGCAAATCAATTAAGATACTTCGATCTGATAGAGGCGGAGAATATCTTAATCTAGAGTTTATTGACCATCTTAAGAATTGTGGGATTGTCTCACAATTAACACCTCCTAGGACTCCACAGTTGAATGGAGTCGCCGAGAGGAGAAATCGAACATTACTTGACATGGTTCGATCAATGATGGCAAGAACCCAAATACCTATAAGTTTTTGGGGATATGCTCTAGAAACGGCGTGTCAGCTTCTTAATCTCGTACCAACAAAGAAGGTAGAAAAGACACCTTTCGAGATATGGCATGGGAGTAAACCTCCACTATCATATCTTAGAGTTTGGGGTTGTCAAGCCTACGTGAAGCGTGAGGTAGATGACAAATTAGAACCCCGTTCAGAAAAGTGTTATTTCATTGGATATCCTAAAGCGGGACTTGGATATTTGTTTTACAAACCTACCGAGAACAAGGTATTTGTTGCTCGAAGGGCTGTCTTTCTAGAAAGAGAACTATTATCCAATGCACCTAGTGGAAAGCATATAGATCTTGAAGAAACTCAAGATGTATCCAATGAACTACCTGATGTTGGCACTGCACACAACCTCAAGAGGTTGGGACCGATCAAGAGGATGCGGTAGAAACTGACGTTCCACCATTGTCTCTTCGTAGATCTGGTAGAACTCGCACTGAGCCAGAGAGATATGGATTTCTCATATCTGAGGGCAGCGAGTTGCTAGGGGATCATGATGAACCCTCTACTTACCAGGAAGCGATGGCAGGCCCATAGTCTGACAAATGGAGAGATGCAATGGAAGTCGAGATGCAATCCATGAAGGACAACCAAGTATGGGAACTGGTTGATCCTACACCCAGCTGTAAGCTTGTGGAGTGTAAATAGGTCTATAAAGTAAAGACCGGCATGGATGGACAGACTGATACTTTCAAAGCACGACTGGTTGCTAAAGGCTTCACTCAAACCCATGGTGTTGAATATGATGAAACCTTTTCCCCAGTGGCTATATTGAAATCTATCAGGATACTTATGGCTATTGCCGCCTTTCATGATTATGAAATTTGGCAAATGGATGTAAAAACCGCCTTCCTTAACGGGAAGCTTTCTGAAGAGGTGTATATGAAACAACCTGAGGGTTTTGTGCATCCAAAGTATCCCAATAAAGTCTGTCAACTTAAGAAGTCCATTTATGGACTTAAGCAAGCATCTCGAAGTTGGAATCTTTGCTTTGATAAGAAAATCAAGGAATTTGGATTTTCTAAAAGTGAAGATGAACCTTGTGTAT
The DNA here is from genome assembly GCA_963853835.1 of Calendula officinalis. Classification (NCBI taxonomy): domain Eukaryota; kingdom Viridiplantae; phylum Streptophyta; class Magnoliopsida; order Asterales; family Asteraceae; genus Calendula; species Calendula officinalis. The sequence goes on along the minus strand of OY970824.1, from coordinate 43,650,825 downwards.
ACGTCAGGGCTAGTGGGAGCGCAATTGTATTCCTAGTCCTATATGTTGATGACATCTTACTCATTGGGAATGACATTCCGGTTTTGAGTGATGTCAAGACATTCTTTGGAAAATGTTTTTCAATAAAGGACTTAGGAAATGCAACGTACATCTTGGGAATTAAGATCTATCGAGATAGATCTAAAAGACTTCTCGGGTTGAGTCAAAGTGCATATATTGACAAATTTCTAAAGCGATTTAGAATGGAGGATTCCAAGAAAGGAAATCTTCCTATGTTGCATGGAGTGACTTTGAGCAAGGCTCAATGTCCAAGTTCCGATAAGGAACGTGACGTAATGAAGAAGATCCCTTATGCTTCGGCAGTTGGATCTATCATGTACGCCATGCAATGAACAAGACCTGATGTATCATGTGCGTGGAGCGTGACAAGTAGATATCAGGCAAACCCCGGCGAAGCTCATTGGATAGCCGTCAAGAACATCTTGAAATATCTTCGAAGAACGAAGGATATGTTCTTGGTATATGGTGGTATGGAAGAATTGCGTGTAGTTGGATACTCAGTCGCAAGCTTCCAAACCGATAGGGATGATTTCCGATCGCAATCGGGTTATGTATTCCTATTGAATGGTGGAGCTGTGAGTTGGAGGAGCTCCAAGCAAGACACAGTTGCTGATTCGACGACAGAATCAGAATACATTGCAGCAAGTGAAGCTGCAAAAGAAGCTGTGTGGATGAAGAAATTCATCCATGACTTGGTAGTGGTTCCTAGCATTGCTGACCCCATTGAAATATTTTGTGACAATGAGGGTGCAGTAGCTTTGGCTAAGGAACCTAGAGCTCACAAAAGAACGAGGCATATTGCTCGTAAATACCACGTTATCCGAGATAAGATTGGATGTGGTGATGTTACCATTAGCAGAGTAGTATCGGAAGAGAACCTTGTCGGTCCGTTTACTAAGCCGTTGTCACAGGCTGTACATGATACTCACACTAGAGGAATAGGTGTGAGATTTGGCAGTGATTTAGCTTGAGTACTGTTTTAGTTTGAATTTGATGTTTATTTTGGGAACTAGAAGCAATATTGTAATTTTGATTGTATTGATGTATAAATATGTCTATACATATGCGTGTTGCAGTTACTTTCAAAATCTTTATTGTGTTCCATCTTTGCATGTTTAAACACTTCCCAGATTTAATCTGAATCTCCACAGTCAATCATACTTAAAGGAAAGTAAGTAATGAACGAAGACTGAGGTAAGTGGTTGGTCACAATGGATGCAACACTTACCTGTACTTGAAAAAGGTTTCAAGTGACTGGAGACCCACACCCGAGTTTACTTCATGGAAATTGTCACAAGTATCTCGGGATGATAATATCATTTCATCCTTAGACCTGAGATTCATGAAATCCCAAAGCATAAGTCTTCTTTACTTAGATTAATGCTCTAACACGGTTCGTACATGGCTGTTATAAGGGGCTTAGTTGGGTAAGGGTAACTTATGTGGAGGGACTATGTAGTCAAAAGGATTTGTACCTCGATGAAGAGAGATATCCATGGGCCCCTCGATGATTTAGCGCTGACACCCAAAAGCATGGCCATGCTCGAGTTATATTGAAAATGGTTCAATTACAACTCATTTCGGTCACCACTAAATAAAAGATCGAGAAACATAATCGTGAACGATCTGGAGAATGACGACATTAATCCATGTCTCGTGTTCACAAGGATATCGCGTACAAAAGGATGATACGATCACTTATCTAAAGGAACCATCATTTATATGACAGGTAGTAGTCGAGGATGACGTACCTCGTACTGACTTGGGGACAAAGATGCCTAGCTAGGGCCGCTCTTTGTTTGTGATACCAATAACACGTCGCGTTGTGTGCAAGTGGGAGTTTGTTAGAATCGTGACTTTAATCATTGATGATTAAACTGTCAGAATCGTGACCTTAATCATAGATGATTAAACTGTTGGATTCGTGACTTTAATCATTGATGATTAAACTGTCAGAATCGTGACTTTAATCATTGATGATTAAACTGTCAGAATCGTCACCTTAATCATAGATGATTAAACTGTCGGATTCGTGGCAGCTTAATCATTGATGATTATACTGTCAGAATTAGTGCCCACCGACACACGTGTTCGGGTATCATGGTCGATGATGTACGAGCCTATCGGGTCACACGCCGGGGGAATTCCTTTCCGATAACACTTAAAAGAGTAGAGATAAATAAAGATGTTGGGAGAGATTAATAGTAGCTTTAATTTCATTGGACCATTTAATGGTCCAATGCATGTAAAGGAAAGCCACTAGTTTCTCCACATGCTTGTTTTAATTCTATTGGACCACCTTTTGGTCCAATGCATGTAAAGCCTTTCCACCACCTCCACTTGCTCTCTTATCTATATAAGAGAGATGTGGGAGGTTGATAAGGAACTAATAAAAAAATCGGTTTTCTCTCTAAATACAAGTGTTTGGTTGCCGAAATTCTAAGAGAGTTCTTGAGCATTTTTGTTGTCGGGTTAGCAACTCGAAAGGAATCGCTTACTCGGTGTGGATAAATCGATAGAGGGGAACGATTTTGTGACCATCATCCATCAACGAGTTCATCATCACATCTTGCGGGTGTCTTCGAGGGTATGATGTTCTCACCTTCTTCTTTGTTGCATGTTTCGGGTTTAGAGATTCGGTCATTGGTGGATCTTGGTGGTTAAATTAAATTTTAAAATATACGTTTCCGCTGCGTTTTCGAACCCACCAAAATCCAACATGATATACATTTTGTTGTCACTTTTTAACAGTTCTATTTGTAATATTTGTTGTGAAGTTAAAGATTCTTCATATCAAATATCAATTGAAGGTGGAAATTAGTTGGTTTTGAGGTCTATTTTTCCATAAAATGCGAAATATCTTGAAACTGGTAATTTCCTTCCATAAACTTAATATTTTGTTTGAATTCTATTTTATTGAAGAAAATGTACACTTGCTATGCAAGAAACTATCGGCAAATGGAGTAGCCGATTTATCCGATCTCTTTGTGGTCTTCATTTCAAATGAGAGTAAGCATGTACGTTTACTCCTATATACATGATGGTTTTCAATTTTGACACATGCAACAGATTTGAAGATAAACTTAATTAAATTATAAGAGCATTGCTATATGTGTCTATTTTATAATACAACTTATGTGGTTGCGGCCCACATGGAATATTGACTGGATAATATAGGGTTGAGAATGGTCCAGAAACCGAACCGAACCAATGGTACCGAAACCGAAAATGATGAATTTTTAAAACCGAAACCGATTACATGTATTTTCGTTTTTGGTTCGGTTCGGGTTCGCTTTCGGTTCGGTTTTTCTAGCCTAAATGTTCTTCTTATCCGAGGACCGAATCGAAACCGAAAATGGTGAATTTTCAAAACCGAAACTAAACCGATTACATGTTATCGGTTTCAGTTGGTTTTCAGCTCGGTTCGGTTTCGGTTGGTTTTTAGTTCGGTTCATTTTTTTTCAGTTCAAATGCTCACCCCTAGGATAATATGAGGAGACGGAATTATTAGATTACAATTGTCATGTTTATGTAAGTAGGCACATTTTGCATTTTCCTAATTATAATAATGCAGGTACCATTGTGGGATCAGAAAGCTAGCCATAGAGCTCACAGGATAATTCTATGGGATTATCATGTAATTTGCATTCAGGTAACAAGATCACCGGTTTTTACTGAAATTTAAATGACATTATGTAGAAATCATATATAACTGTGTTATTGAAATTCAAAATTGGTGCTTATTATAACAGAAAAAGAAAATAAGAAAAATTTGTGGATCTGAGTTTGGGATTTAGACTCAAGTCTTCCTTTTCCATCAAACCTACTTTCATACATTCTGAAAGTATCAGGTTGCATTCTTGAAGTATAACTTCCAAAACATAAGTGTAATTCTATATTGCATCTCTAGAAGCATCATTGGATGCAAACTATTTTTGTTAAACATTCGTTTTACGGAATATCTATATTTTCTTTCTTAAAAAATGCACATTATGAATATTGGTCCTTTTAAATTTGTATTCAAAGGAATGTATTATCAACTTTTTTATTATATAAGTGGGAAACGTGAAATTATATGAAGGATCTTTAACGGTGGATTTTGAAAAAAATCCGGAATTTGGCAGTCCATTTACAACTTTAGCTCTCCAATCACTAAAATTTATTATCGTTTGCGATCTATAAATCTTAAATGTAGAATTTTCTATAATTGCATTGGGTAATTTGATTAAAAATTGGACCGTTCTTTGTGGGGTTTTATAAATTTCTTGAATTTTGCAGTTCATGCTCCTTCAATCTTCAAAGAAGGCATATTAATTTGATGTGGTTTAATGATGCTGGAATCCTTTGGTCGCGATGGTGGTTTACGTAAACTGCTTTAAAGTTTTGTTTTTCTTTATGATTTCGAAGAATCTTATTTGCTTATTTTATTCGTTTCTGTTGACATGCTTGATATAAAGTCAGATAACTTTTTAATGGGCCTGGGAAGAAAGGTAAATCAGGTATTTTGTTTTACAACTAATGATTTTTATAACGTGATGTTCTTTTGGATGTTTACTTTAATTCTGTTATGTGTTAGATTTTAATCCACTTGCAAGGAACGTTTTAGCAGGGGATTGATATTAAAGATCCGTGATCGTGCATATCTTTACTATATTATAAAGCATTTACCCCTTCTATAATTAGCAAGACTGAAAATTCAGCCAACACACTTGCTAATTATGGAAATTACTGAACTATAATAAAAATGATGGACGTAAGACTCGAACCTGCGACTTGGGAGTTACCAAGTATCATCTTTAACCAACCGAGCTAATTAGAAGATGTTGAACAAAGCTTATCCATTCCTTTATTAAACACTCCATTTAATAAAGAGAATCATGTGTTTTATCTAGCAGCTAGCCTACTAGGCATTCCAATCGTTGCCTTGAAAGTCGACGGGACTTTTTTGGAAAATGTAATATTCGCTTGCATCGGATAACTCTACAAATCCCACCCTTTCTTCTTCACCCCGGCAACTCAAATCGACAGGGCTTCTTGGAGCGATGGGTGGGTGTTTTTACACGTGGAACGTGGGTATCCTTCTCACGACCGGGTGTTTTTACACACTTGCTAATTAGGTGAAGGCATCAAATTCAAATCTAACATCCATTCTTCTTTTTCATGGTTTTGTTCATCTCCTAATCACGTAAGGAAGGCCCTCAAACCATTCTTCACTTTTATGGTTTTGTTCATCTATTTTATGATTTCTTGGAAATTTGATTTCATGATATTTTGAAATGTTCACTTAATCGTAGTTTAATAGTTTAGAGAATACATATTACACATAAAGTATCTCTTTGCTCAATATGCTGCTAATTGTGTTCTTTTGTGGGAATTCGGAAACTGCCTACAATGTGTTTGATGAAATGTGTATGAGAATTTTGATTGCATGGTATTAGACTATTACCAAGTATTATAGTGTGGTTCCTTTTTTTTTTCCTTTCAAGATATGTTTATCTAAAGTTTTTAACAGAGACTGAGCTTAAATGTTACATAAATACCAGCGATTGAGTTGATTTTACAAATTTCAATTTATTTAACTGTTGTTTTGTATGGCAAAAAGATTAGGTGATGTCGGCATTCCTTGTGGTGTATCTTCTCCAACTCTTGACAAGAATATACTTTGATGAGGATAACTCTTATGGCTGTTTGTCAGTTGAGGTGAAAATCAACTTTATTTACCTTAAATCAGTAAAATTATAACTATTTGTGTGTACTTTTGTAATGCTGATTTTAGGCAGCATCTGATATTTTCATGCTATGAAGTTACATAGCAAACGGCTTGGTAAATAGCTTCAAAATATAAGCATTACTTCTAATTAGATGCGAAAGTTTTATGAATATGTTTTTGTGATGTTGATGAGAAAGATATTGCACAACATCTTAGGTTAATATGTTAATCACACTAACAGATGTTTTTAATAACTTTTAATTTTTTTTCCGACCGCTTTTATAATAACTCTGCTCCAGATACGACACAAGAAAAAACAGGAAGAAAAGGAAGACTAAGGGAAGATATTTAGCACATGCTCATCTTTACTCTACTATCAATGTATTAGATGATTAGTGATTGATAATTAGATATATCATTTATTTTAGACTTTCTGATGTTATTAATTTGATATGTATAGGTTGCTCATTTTTGCAGAGTTGCAGACCTTACGAAACATCGGAGAAGATATGTATTTTGAGCATGTTGACCATGACAAAGCTCATAACTCTCGTATATAAAAACAAATGCTATTTAACCTTTTTAAGGTATCTGTTACATATTATGTTAAATTTTCATGTTTTAAACAATTTATTTTATACATATTCTTTTTACTTTCTTGCATCTACCTTAAATCCCTCTGATTTGTCGTTTTTGTGTAGTGTGTTTAAAAAAATAATTAATTTTCAATGTGGTTTTTGTGAATCTGGAATAAATGTTATTACAATGTTATCTGAGGAAAAATAAATTTGGGATCAATGTAAGAAATGTTCCAGCTTTAACTGATTTTTGAAACTGGTCAATATGATCAAATGCGTCAAATGCATAGGATGAATGAATGCATCCAAATTGAAGATGCATTATTGAATCAAGGGTTAGAGGGTCGGTCCGTTTACCACCCCTAATTAAATAGTCTTGCAACTACTAAACCCTGTTTGACCCGTTTGAGATGTAAGACACTCTAAATCGACCCATTTCATTAGTAAATGGAATGAAATTGCCACCTCTATTTGAATACACTAGCTAACTTGTTTATGGTGATTTTGGTAGTTTTGGACCCAAATCACAGATTGGTTCAATTGCGGGCCTGCATGAGGGAATTGTGCATTAGACACTACCAATTTTTTACTTATTTTCTTAACAAAATGTTGGTACTTGCTAATTTGTAATTTGTACCTTCATCTTTATATGAATTATGGTTATTGAGTGAGCATGTGGATTTTTTGGTTGGATTTACGCTTTTATTGGAGCATGAATGCATGACAGTGCTTAAAAAATTGATTATTATAGTTCTTGCTACTGAGGAACCTTATAATTTATTGATGTCTTTTAGTATTTTTTGCTTCAAAAGAAATACTATTGCGAGTTTGGTTAAAAAAATGATAAATGATGAGAATGTCATTAAATAATTTAAAATAGTAAAATACGAAGTAAAATTCAAACTAACATTGTTTAAAATTAATTGCTTTGATAGTTGAAAAAATAGAAAATTTTGATATAAAACTCATAAATAAACTATAAAAATCAATACTATTGTAGAATACAACCAAACAATGGAAAGGTTCTCTAACACATTTCTCATAATTGATTCTCTATTGTACCAAAAGTGAGATAACTTTTAATTCTACAAGGTCATTCTCTTTTTCACCAACTCACCATTTCAATTCTCTCTGATTTACTCATTCCAAACATTGAGTCTTGATTTAGAAATCTATTCTTTAAAATGTGTTATCAAGAAGTTGGGCAAACGGTTAGGAAATGTAGCTTTCAAAAGCTTAATCATTTAAAAAAGAAGCTAGAATTCCAAAACACGTATGAGTTCATTTGGAGCAAAATTACCAATATGAATTCAATATGTTTGAAAAATTCCAATAAAGTTGTAGAAATGCTGAAAGATTAACTAAAAGAGCAATCGTATTGACTGACCTTGCCCGCTGCCTAAAGAGAGAATGAGACTCAACGGGCTATAGACGAACGCCTGACCGAAAATGGAAAACCCGAGAACCTTATCTAGACAGACAAAACATGCAACTAAACAGTATTTTGCTCGCCACAGATATATAGTTAAAGGGTACCCGCCGCCGCATTGCGCGGGTACCTGCTAGTGGTTGATAAAGAGCAATGTTTTAAACCCGATTTTAAATTGACCCGGTACAAAAGCCTGGTCAAGGGTCAACCGGTTGAACTGTATGTCATTCCGAGTCAACTAAAAACATAGAAACCATCAATTTCAAACATGAACTCATCAATTCACAAGATATGGTAATTTAAACGGGTCCTTTCCGGGTCTCTGCTTCATCGAGTTTGACAAAAGCTTGCCGTGTCTCAACAATGAGCAATAAACTGGATCAGATTTTCCCTTTTGTAAAGATTATTTTTGAAATTTTCCCATTATCATTAGATAAAAATAGAAAAGAAAATGCAAGTAAGTAAGTTCCGCTTCATTAATTGTCAGTTGGCACGATGTTGGTTTACACATGGGGGGATGAATATCGACAATATGATTGTATTGGGCCTCATCATTGATTATGGCCCGTTTGGTTTTGTTGATGATTTTGACCTGAGTTTTACTTCGAATACAACCAAATTCCAGGAAGAGATATTGTTTTGCAAATCAACCTAATGTTGGTTTATGGAATATAGCTCAGTTTGTAGCAACTCCTTCTAATGAAAAAGTGGCTGATTTAGCTCTTGAAAGGTATTTTACTATTTTGCCCTTCTTCAAGACATCACCTTCAGTAAGCAATATAAAGATTAATATAATGTCAAAGAAGCCAATTTGACCCAAAAGTCAAAATTCACCCTTTAGCGTCTTATTCTATTTATGAATCTGATGCAGATATGACACAATTTTTTTTATCAATCTGATGCAGATATGCCACAAAATTTGTGGACCATTAACAGGTTGTAATGACAAATATAATAGACACATGATGATAAATAAATTGCTTAACAATATGGCGATTGACAAAGTTGACTACATAAACGTTTTTAGATTATTATCCAACATTAAAGCTGGTTCAACAACCTGTTAATGAAGAATTATTGGTCCCACTTAAACCCGCTTTGTTAGATACTGGTTAAGGAGACTTGGACCCATTGGGCTAAAATTTACATTGAGGAGGTAATTTGACTGCTAAATAGCAGGTTTAAAGAGATTTTCAACATTGATCCCGTATCATTTTAGACAGACTGCCATATTCTAATCTCATTATGACGAATTTTGGCAATTGGTTATGGTTTGATTACTTAAGTTTGCCAAAATGTCATATTTGGAGATATTGATAGGTATGGCAACTAATGGTATATCAAAGTAATGTTATAATGTATATGATACCACTTTTAGCCTGAGCTTTTTTGACAAACAGATTTCGTTTAAATATACATATTGATAGTTGATATCTTTGTATTTAAATGTGTGCAGGTATCTTTTTGCGCCATCTCTTGGACCGCCCATATACTAATTGGGAAGATTTTAGCAACTTACGATAATCGTATGGTCAAGTGCGAGATATGTTGATATATGGTCTTAAGAATCGTTTGGTCATTCATGTGATATCTTGATATGGTCATCAACAACAAATAAGTTTTATTTCGTCTCTAAAGTTCCTATAACATTTATTCATGTACCAAAATTATACCAACTCATCATTACAAATATGGATTATTATGTTATTTCAACAATATAAATATTTTATTATTTTCCTACATATTTTTCGAAGCATGCCCGCTCAATCGGGCGGGCTTTGAAGCTAGTATGTATATATACATATATGTATGGATATGTATACATATATGTATATTTTACGAAAATGCATTGCTTCTTCAACTTCTTCAAATAAGGACCATTTTCTATAGATCCATACCCTATATATATATATATATATATATATATATATATATATATATATATATATATATATATATATATATACTACTTATAAAGCATTTAGGACCTTTCCCTAAATAGCCGGCTGAAAATTCAGCTATAATCTTTCCATTTTCGGAATTTTTTTCTTTTGCTCAAGAAAATGAGCCACCAAGGATTCAAACCCACCACCTACAGGTCAACTACTTAAACACAAACCAACTGCTCTAGCCTACGACTGCGACATTTACTCGAAACACAATTTATTTATTCCTTTGCGTATCGGCCCACCAAAACTTTTCAGCCTTTTCAAAATTGAAATTCAAAAAACGAAAATTGAATACCCCGCCCAAGTCCCAACAATGGAGTCAGTTCTTTCATCGTCTTTTGGAATACCTCCTCGAACCCACCATTGCAAAGTGATAGAAACGAGGAGCCTCATCGATTCAAGTTAAGCCATTCATTCTCAATCTTCTGTTGGAATACCCTCCTCGATTGATTCAACAATTGGTATTCATATTTAATTTTCGTTTTCGTTTTCGTATTCAAAATGCTTCGACTGAAATGTGTCCGCCCTCTTCGGTTTCTTCAAGCATGCCACTGCACTCCTGCTCGGTTCCTTCACCATGTATCTCCCCTCACCAATACCCATCGGATTTATGACTTTCAGGGAATTCAATTAGGTAACCTTCAAATATGTTGCCTTTTTTTCATTGAATTTATGATTTTCATGTGATGGTACTGTATTAGGTCATCATAAATGTTTATATACAATGTTCGGAAATGTTTATTCAGATCGATCAAGTTTGAAGAACCGAACAGATTGATCCAGAAGTCTCGAAATTGGGAATTTAGGGTTCTTCTGAATTTGCCTTTCTTTGCTTTTTTTTTCCGTCTATTTTTTGATATCCTGTAATTTTGGTAATCTGGTAAGCTAATCGTTAAGAATTTAGCATATTGCAACGTGAAATACGGTAAAAAGTTTGAAAATTCTGGTTCACGAGCTTCATTATATTCTTTTTTCCAGTTTGAGTAATGTCTCCCCCTTCAATTTCTGGCATTCTGGTTTCGTTTGTGATGTGGTTCTTGGTGCAAGCTGCTAATTTGGTTCGTCGCCTAATTTTAGTTCCATAAACCTAATTTTGTAAATTTTTACGTCAATTAAAATTTTAGTTCTGCTTAACTATATCAATTTTTTGTGTACATAAGCACACACCCCATGAGATGTATATAATTTATTAATATGAAGAAGCAGAAGAAAGGTTGCCTACACGGGAAGAAGTGGACTACCTTGAATTGAGGTAAATATTGAAGGAAACTATTAGAAATAAAATGAAGAAAAAGGATTCAAGTACTTTTTTCATATTCATGAGAAAACAAGGATAGTATGCCTGTATGATAAATGAGTTTGGTTTTTTTTTTCAAGTGGAAATTTCAATAAAAAAGATCCTATATTTCATTTAATTGTATTTTGGTAAATTTGAAAATGCTTTTGCACGTGTTTGTGTGTGTGTTGGCGGTGGGCTTGCTACAGAAATTGCAGATTGTGACAGCGGTTTGGAGGTAGTTTCCGATTCTATATTGATTTATGACTTTTTTTGCGATAGCTGGTAAATGTTTATGATCAATTTATCTACAGGTTTGAGATTTGTTAGTTGTTTAGTGATATCCACTACAATTGAACTTCTTCCAATCTTTGGTTAATATTTTGCTTTTCAAGTTGTTGTTATTAGTAGAAACAATGAGATTGATTGCTTGACTACATGATTTGTGGATGAAAAATGGAATGTTGAGCTGATGCTCACTGATCATTATCTTCCTCACATGTTTCTTGAACTAGACACGTGATGCGTACTAGAGTGGGAAACCATTGATACACGACGTCATATTTGATAGAGTAGAGGTAATCTCATACCTTACTTACAATTTCAGCCATCAATTTTCGTTTCATTTACATATTTGATAACACAAATCAAAACACTTAAAGTTACGATGGTACAAATCAAAATACATTGTCAAATATCCAGGTTGCAGTTTAAGGTAGCAGTCAACTTATGCGGGTGCGGTGGTAATTGTCTTCTTTTTTTAATCTTTATAATTTTATAGTTAGTTTTTCCATGGACTAAAAATTGTTATATGACGTGTATGTATGGCAAGAAGATCCTTCTCAGGTGTTTGCATTAGCAAGTGTTTGGCTATTGTTTCTTGGAATTTGGAGTTCAGTTTGTCTTGTATCTCTTAAGACGCTGATTTGATTTATCCCCGTGTTGCTTGTTTATATCGTGCATGTGTACTCTACAACAATATGTGAACTTATTCGAATTCGTATTATCGTATATTGCCTTGTTCATAGTTTTTTAAGACACCGCAAATACTATTAAAAGTTACAGGTTTTTATCCTACTTTTCGTGTTTGCCTTACATGGTAATCTATTCTTTTTTTCTAATTAATTATAATTTTGTACTTTACTAAAGCTAAGTACTAACTTTGCTTTTAATGTTGGGGGGAGAATTATGGGTGTGAGGTTGTCTGCTTTGCTGCTGATGTTGGTCAAGTAAGCAATACAGTGTATTTGAAATTTAGTTTGACTAATTGACTTTTGAATTATCATATTTTTCATATTATATTGTTCTTAGGGGGTCTCTGAATTGGAAGGTTCGGAAGCAAAGGCTAAAGTGAGTGTGGCCTGCCTGCCAATTAGGCGTGAAAGATTTGTAAGAAGAATTTGTGAATGATTATGTGTACTCTTGATTGCGAGTTGGTGTAGTATATGGTCGCCCGACCCATTATTGCAAAGGTATTGTTCAAATACTTATTTAAAAAAATTATTATATTATATTAAGAATAGAGTTTTTAACATTAGTTTTATGCACATGGTAATAGGAAATGGTTGATGTGGCAAAATAAGTTGGAACATATATGGATGTACAGGAAAGGGAAATGATCTTCAAATTCTGCTTTTTTAATGTTCTCGAATATTGAATACAATACAATATAAATGCGATTATTACTTTTTTAATTTACTGGTGCGTTTTGAGCTGACATTTTTTACACTTTATCACTTTAAATTCGGGTATGGCATCACCCTTCTTTTTAGCTGGTGCAAGCAGAGCAGTTGAGGATGCAGAAATGCTTCAAAACGAGTAATTGATTTTTTTTAAATTCTTTTTGCGAAACATGCAGTTATCCTGCTATGGTAAGAAAAACTTATAACCGATCAACTTTTGCTTTCTAGAATTATAGTTACACAGGGTATCCGCCGCCGCATTGCGCGGGTACCTGCTAGTATATATATATATATATATATATATATATATATATATATATATATATATGATATATATATATATATATATATATGATATATATATATATATATATATATATATATGATATATATATATATATATATATATATATATATATATATATATATATGATATATATATATATATATATATATATATGATATATATATATATATATATATATATATATATATATATATATATATATATATGATATATATATATATATATATATATATATATATATATATGATATATATATATATATATATATATATATATATATATATATATATATATATATATATATATATCAGAAATTTACACAGGGTTTTATTAGAAATTCATATCTGAGGCTTTGTCAGATTCCTTTCTTTCTTCAACAGAGGTCGGTGCTGGATCATTAGTGTGTTGCCTTGATCCTCCAGCACCTTCTGGACCTCGTTGTCCTCTTTCTTGAGCCCCTTCCAGATTGTGTTGCTCATATTCAAGTTCAACATCATGTGGAAAATGTGGTTCCACGATTGGTGGTTGGTGAGCAAACTATTCTTGTTCTGGCTCTGGAAGATTTGCTTCTGCAACAATTTGATGTTGCTCTTCCACTGAAGGAGTCAGTGTTGGAGTATTGGTATGCAATACTAAATCTGTGGACAATGCTCCCATGATAACAGGACTTAACTTTCTTCGAGCTCTTTGTCGGTGTACAATTAAGGGTTGCTAAAGAGATTCAGAATCTGATGCAATGTGGGGAGCATTAGGATCCTATTGATGTTGTTGAATATTTTGTAACTCTTCTTCTGGTGGTGGTTGAGCATCCGCCATAAGAACATCCTCATCTGCATCTTTATTATCATCATCATTGTCATCATCATTGGCATCAGTATCATTATCTTCATCATCATCATCATCATCATTCATGTGCGCCTGAACTATGGCCAACATGGTAGGACTGAGGGGGGGGGGGGTTCATCCTCCCTGGGTTGCTGAAAGAAGATCTTCTCATGAATTGGAGGAAGATCTGCTCTTACTCCATCAAAATCATCATACATATTGTCCGGCATGGAGTTTTGGAAGATGATTGATAGAAACCTGCAAAAAGGTACATTTGGGGCACGTCTTTGACCCCTGATTATCCACCCTGCAATCATATTTGGAGAATCCATTTCTACAGTGTACCAGAATTCACATAGCATTGCAGGGTAAATGGGTCCTGGAAAAGATTGAAGAGCATGAGAGATTGGGCTATGTCTCAGAAAAGTAATCATTTGTCGAAATTGAGGACATACCCAACCTTGAGGAATATCAAAATTTGCAATTATATTGTTCCTCGTGTACCTTGGAAGTTGATCACTCTAGAAATCCTTTGCTAGTGGATCATGTCTGGAGCAATGAAATTGTAGTTCGCCATTATCTTTGATTACGATTAGAGAGTATGCTTGCAAGAGATTGAAATCGTTAGTAGCAGAGAGGATTTTAGAGAGAAAGATAGCACAAAAATGAAATGGAAATGAATAAATGACTATTTATAATTAAATTTCAATAATGACAGTATTGGGAAGTTAAACTCGAGATATGACAGCCTTATCTTTTCCAACGGTAACTTTTTCAGTAGGAAAGTTACCCTTGGGGAGTATAGGACTTGAGACAGTTTAAGACAATCCCAAACTTCCGACACTGATTTGGTGTTAAAAAAAAATAAACTTTTTAAATTTTTTTTAAAAAATAATAAAATTATTTACTTTAATCTATAAATTAATAAAAAAAATTTAAAATTGATATAGGGTGAATACTAAAAAATCAGTATAGGACAAAATTTTAAAAAGATTTAAAATTTTAAGGGTTCAACATTCCCAATTGTCCTAGTAAATTTATAAACCTCTCTTCTGAAAGAGGTTTAGTAAATACATCAGCCAATTGATCCTCTGTTGGGGCATAATCTACGTGAACCTTATCCTTTTCCAAATTATCCCGGATAAAGTGGTGTCTGATATCAATGTGCTTAGTTCTTGAATGATGAACTGGATTTTCAGTGATAGCAATAGCACTCTTGTTATCACAATGAATTGGTGTCTTCTTAAAGTCAAATCCATAGTCCATCAGTTGATACTGCATCCATAAGAGTTTGGCACAACAACTTCCTGCAACCACATATTCTGCTTCTACAGTTGAGTTGCAACTGAATTTTGCATCTTGGATGACCAACCAACCAGTCTACCACCGAGGAATTAACATCCTCCACTTGTGCTTTTTCTACCCAGCCTGCAACCTGCATAATCTGCATATGTGTACCCTTCAAGATTGAAATATGAGTCTTTGGGATACCAAAGACCCGTGTTAGGAGTACCCAATAAATACCTAAAAATTCTTTTAACAGCTTTCATATGAGATTCTTTTGGATCAGCCTGATACCGAGCACACAAACATGTGGCAAACATAATATCAGGCCTACTAGCTGTTAAGTAAAGCAAAGAACCAATCATATCTCGGTATGTCGATTGACATACTGATTTACCAGTTTCATCTTTACTTATTTTTTCCCGAGAACTCATAGGGGAGTGCATAGAAGATAAATTTTCAAATTTGTATTTCTTCAGCATGTCATGCACATACTTACTTTGGTTTATAAAAGTGCCATCAGGCTTCTAATCAACTTGTAAGCCTAGAAAATAAGTAACTTCTCCCATTAAACTCATCTAATACTGAGATGACATTATCTTTGCAAACCAATCACACATTGACTTGTCAGTGGATCCAAAGATAATATCATACATATATATCTGAATGAGTAAGATGTCAGACCCTTTTCTTTTTGAAAATAAAGTTTTATCAATATTACCACGTGTAAATGTAATTTCAATTAAGTATTCATAGAGGGTATCAGAGCAGGCTCTAGGAGCTTGTTTGATCCCATACAAATGTTTATCAAGCTTGAAAACGTAGTTAGGAAATTTAGGATCAACAAAACTTGGAGGTTGTTTAACATAAACTTCCTCTTGTAGTTTTCCATTGACAAAGGCACTCTTGACATCCATTTGATATACGTTGAAGTTTTTGAAGGCTGCATATGCAAGATACAACCTAATAGTTTCAATTCTTGCAACTGGTGCAAATGTTTCATCATAGTCAATTCCTTCATCTTGCCTGTAACCCTGAGCAACCAGTTTTGCTTTGTTCCTGATTACAACTCCATTTTTGTCCATTTTGTTTCTGAACACCCACTTAGTACCAATGATACTTTTTCCAGTTGGGGGTAACATTAAGTTCCATACTTTGTTTCTTTCAAACTCTGTAAACTCTTCTTGCATAGCTTCTACCCAATCTTCATCTAGTAAAGCTTCATAAGCTTTCTTGGGTTCCATGTTTGTATGTGGATGGTCTATGTGCTCCCTTATTTATGATCCTAAGGTAGCATTTGAGGCAGTATTGACAACCTCTGGATGGACTGATGAGTTCCCGGTCTCACACTGCTTTAAGTTCTTTTCAGTAATGGACTGCACAGGATGCTGGTTTTCTTCATTTTACAGATTTTTAGTTGGTTCTTGATGTGGATTTGATGTTTCACCCTCTTCATAAGTTGAACGCTTAAGATCAATATTTGAGAACTCAGTATTTAGGTTTTCAGTGTTGAAAACCTCAGTATTGGTTGCAGTCTTGCCATACTGGGTTAAATCCTGATCATCATCACTCATGTCATTTGATACATGTATGGGGTAGGTTTTGGGCTTGTCAGCATTGGAGTTTTCTGGATTACATAAGGTTTCAATACCACTTATGTCTTCCTTTGCTGAAGAAGAGTGCACATCCATATTTTCATCAAAGGATACATGGATGGATTCATCTATCACCTTTGTAGATAATACATACACTCTGAAGGCTTTGGACTGTGGCGAGTAGCCCGTAAAAATGCCTTCATGTGCTTTGGGAGCAAATTTGTTGAGATTTTGTTTAGTACTTAGTACAAAACACTTACTCCCAAAGATGTGGAAATACTCCACATTAGGAACTCTGCCATGGTATAACTCATAAGGAGTTTTGTGATGTCTTTAGACCATAGTTGCTCTATTCTGTGTAAAGTTGGCACAATTGACAACTTCTACCCATAAGCTCAGTGCCAGTCCAGCGTGGCATAACAAAGTTCTTGCAGCTTCAATCAGTGTTCTATTTTTCCTTTCTACAACACCATTTTGTTGTGGTGTGTAGGCTGTAGAGAAGTTTTGTACAATTCCTTTGTCTTTAAAGAAACTTGCTAATACTGAGTTCTTGAATTCAGTACCATGATCACTTCTAAGTTGCTTAACCTTGGTACCCTTCTAAAGCTCTTCTCTCTTTATAAAAGCAATAATTTATGTGGTAGCATCTGATTTGGCTTTCAAGAACATGACCCAAGTGTATCTTGAGTATACATCAACTAAGACCAGTGTATAGATCTTTTTGCCCAATGATGGTGTACTGATGGGGCCAAAAAGATCCATATGTATCATAGTAAGAGGTTCATTTATGGAGTGATTGACTTTAGACTTAAACGAACTCTTCAATAGCTTGCCCATTTCACATGTTGAGCATAACTTGTCTTTTGAATAAGAAATTGTGGGCAGCCTCTCACCAACTTCTTAATACTGGGCTCATTCATCTTTCAGAAGTTGATATGAGAAAGCTTCTTGTGCCACATCCAGTTCAGTTCTGGATTGAGTTTGGAAAGCTGGAACACACGAATAATAGGGTCAATTTCTGAAAGATTGACAACATAGACATCTTTTTCTCTTCTAGCAATAAGAACAGGTGGTCCTTTTTCATTGTAGATGATTCCTGCAATCTTTCTGAATCTAGCTTCTGTTAAGGCAAAAAGCCTTACCCCTTGGGATCTTAAGATAACAAGACAACCTAGACTAGCTTAGAATAGTTTGTAGAATAATTTAGCTAAGTCTTGGTCCAACACTGAGTAGACAGTATTGGTGACTCAGTGTTGGGACTCAGTATTGACATCCAATACTGAGTACAAGGACTGAGTTAAACATTACCATGTTTAACAGACCAGATCAAATCCCTTTGATCTCGGTCACTTTCCTTTTTAGTCCTTCCGTTACTCCTTGCCTCTTTTGTAAGATCTCGATAACATTATAAATAGAGATCACTTGGCAAAGGAGTACTCACCAATTTACACTTTCACATTTCATATCTTGTAATTGATCAGTGGTCTTGTTATTCCGCAACAAGCCACACTTAGTGGAATTATACATTTGACTCAAATATTGTGTTCATCACTTTAATTGTCTTAAGTTTAATTAATCTATCAATTATACAATCAATCCAGGGTTGTTGTGACCTAACAACTGGTATCAGAGCAGACTAAATTAATTTATATTTAGTCGATCTATTACCCTGGCAGCCATTCCGTATACCTACCCTTCCCAAAAATCAAAAAACCAGAATGTCTACAATCATTACTCTAGTGATGTCAGGAAAGGGAGTGCCAATCTTTGATGGCAAAGATTTCTATCAATGGAAATTAAAAGCTCAGTGGTACCTTGAGTCCATTCATGATGAAATGCTCACTAACTGACTGATGGTCCCATCATTCCTCTGACCACTGAACCTGTTGCAGCTACAGATAATGCTCTTGCATCCACAAGAACAATTCCAAAGTTGAAACATACTTGGACTTGAAGGATTTATGTGCACAGATAAGTACACGTGTCACCGTGTCCAATGTTATAAGGCACTAAAGGGTCACACCACTACACACCCAATAATGGACAACCGAATAAAGTAAGTTGTGTGGAATAATTAACTAGTTAAGTTAATTATAAAGAAGAGAATAAATAATAATAAGTTAATTATTATTTAAGAGGAAGGTTAAGTATTAAGTTAAATATTTAACGAACAGTTAATTAATAGTTAATTAATTAACTAGTAAACGTCCAAGGGTTTAAAGTGTTAATAGGAAGTTTAATTATGAGATTAATCATAATTAAACTCCAAGGACTAAATTGTAACATAAAGCCTTATAAATAAGGGACTTATGTAAGGGTTTAGAGGCTAATCACTTTACACACTAAAAACCCTAATCCTTCCTCTCTCCTCTCTCTCGGCCGATCGAAGGAAACCCCAAAAGGGGTTTCGGTTTCTTGCTTGGTTCGACGCGCACACACACACACACTCGATTAGTGTGTTGCTTTGTTGGTACAACGCGGTCTTGCAGCGTGTTCAGGTGGTGCAGTAGAGATGGATCATTCTTTAGCAATCTAAAGGTAATGTTCTTCATCTTAATCTTCTTGTGATCTCATTGTTTAGTAGAGATCCGGTATGTGGGATTCAAGTTCTGCCATGTGAATCCTACTAGGTTTTTCCTACAGTGGTATCAGAGCTTCATACTAATCTCAATGAGATTCAGTTGAGTTTCTTTTTATTTAGCAAAAAGAACCCTAGGAAATTTAATCCAAGAAAATTGTTCAAGTTTATGTACAATTGGATTGAATAGGGTTCTAAATAAAAAGAAATTAGGTTTCTTTTTCCCTTGTTTTTTTACGAAATTTATATATGTATATATATAATTATTAAGTTTTTTTTATCTTAGAAAGAAACCTAGTAAATTTAATCCAAGAAAATTGTTCAAGTTTATGAACAATTGGATTGAATATGTTTCAAGATAAAAAGTAACTAAGGTTTTTTTTTTTTTTTTTTTTTTTTTTTTGTTTAGTAAAATTAAAACCTAGCATATTTGATCCAAGTATATTATTCGAAGTTCTTAAATAATTGGAATGAATGGGTTTTAAGACAAAAATTAAGAAAAGGTTATGTTAAATTTTTCATATAAAATTTTAACACTTTATTTGTTTATTATTGTTATTATTACCGAAAACAAAAACAAAATGTTTTTTACGAAAACCGAACCGAACCAACCTAGTTTCGGTCGGACCGGCTCGGCCATTGAGATGGTCGACGAACAGCATCCCACCGAGTTTCGGTTTGGGTAACTTCGTGGTCAAGAAACTTTTATTTTTGGTCCAAGATTTCCCAACGTTTTTGGAAAGTATGTGATCTTAAATAAGGCATAAAATCTACAAGTTCTTATGTAAGATTTTATCATTAAATGTCAAATCTTTTTTGACTAGTTTATTAATATTATTTTTTTGTTTGTCAAATAATAACAATAAAGGTTAAATAAACACTTAAATTAAAACTGATTTTAATAAGGTTTATTAAAATCAAGATAATCGTTAAATTAAGGGGGAAATAAAAAATCAGTTTATGGGTAATTTAATAATTATCAGTTTGGTAATTTAAATTATCAGTTTATTTATTTAATTATATGACATAACCCAAAAGTCGAGACATTGTATTTATTTTAAAAAGTTCCGAATTTTTTTTAAATTTTTCGGAAATTAATTTTTTAATTTACAAATACACAAGACCAAGTCTTTGGGGTTATGGCATAGCAATTCTCGAAATTGCATGTATTTATTTTTATTTCATTTATTTATTATAGTTGGAATAAAAAGATGGTAATTATAAACAGTTAGTTTATAATACCAAGGTTTTAATAAAAAATGGTGATTATAAACAGTTTGTTTAGAAAACCAAGTTTAAAATTGTAATGGCGATATAAACAGTTAGTTTATAAAACCAAGTAATTAAAAACTGGCTAACATTTTTCGAACAAAGGAAAATCCTTTTTAGTAAATCTTAGATCGGGAGTCCCGGCGCAAGGCATCGCACTGTCTTAGGTGGTACGATCTATTTTGGTTATAATCGGGAGTCCCGGCCCAAAATGCACTAGAGGGATTAAAATATGTACAAGTTTGTTGTTCAACTTGATATCCCGAACATCTAAGAATCGTTTCTAGTTCAAGAGGCGATCGATATGGCTATACCTACCAGTAATAGCGTGACTCTAATGGGAAGTGCCCAAACCTTGCATTAGAGGGCGTGAAATATGGATCCTAGTCTAACTATTATTCTTAAAAGGTAATAATGTTAGAAGTTACTTATTTATCTAATCATACTAACCGTTTGTTGTTGTTTTTGAAGGATTTATGTGCACAGTTAGTCAACCTATGATAATATATCCATGCCTACGAAACACTTAAGGGTCACACCGGTGAGTGCATGTAATACGAGCAAGATAAGCAATGATACTACGAAGAGGAATGATTCATAATAGTCATTATAAATCAGTTAAGTATTAAGTTAAGTTTAACTTATTACTATATTAGTTTAACTAACTAATTAATACAAGTATTTGTACATTTACTAGTTGAGTAAATATACAATGTGTTAATTATAGATTATCCATGATATGATTTAAAGCTATTAAATCATATAGTAAATTGGATAATATTGTTGTATAAATTATATAAAGGTTATTATATAATTAATTATTAAAAGTATAAATACAAGTATATAATTCGTGTATATGGGTACCGAATTATTAGTGTATTAATACTAGACATTTAATAGTTAAGTGAAACAATAATAAACTAGTTAAAACTATAAGGGATGGAAGTGTAAAAAGGAAAGTTTAATTAAGAAGTTAATCTTAATTAAACTAGAAGGGTTTTAAGTGTAAGATCTTCTATTATAAATAGGAGGCTTACGACTTAACCCTAGATGTTGATTCCTTGCCTCTTTACACGAAATCCCTCCCCCTATTCCATCCATTCGGCCGAACAAGTAACAAGGGAAGAACACAAGTCTTGTGTTCTTCGTGTTCTTCGTTCTTCGTGTTCTTCAAGTCTTGAAGATCAAGTTCATTGCTTAGATCAACTAGAAGATCGCTCGATTTGTTCATCATCAGTGGATCTATCTTAAGCAAACAACAAGGTATGTTTTGAGAAAACTTTTTTCTCCCTTCTCCCTCTTCGACGATTTCGACCAAAGTACCCTAGGGTTCTTTGGTGATGGTCGACGAACACACACAAGCTGTGTGTGTGTTCGGGTTTTTCGTACAAGGTTTCTTTTTGGTAATCTAATCTAGATCTTCAAGATCCCAATCCTTTAGGGTTTAAGGATTAGGTTTAATCCCAGTTCCTCATTTAGGGATTAAATCAGCTAGTTGGTTTTAACCGGTCAAGAACAAGTTCATGTTCTTGGTCAGCATTGTTCGAACCAAGTGACTAGGAGGTTGACCCATGTGGTCAATCAGTGTTAATGAAACCCTACAATTTTTTCTTATAGATGTCTGTATTGTCAGAAATTCCGTTTTACTCACCAATTAAATCGCAAAGGCTCATCACTGGAAAATGGAAGCTTACTGGTCCAAACTACAAAGTTTGGAATGTGCATTTTAGGAACTTCCTAAAAGCACAATATCTACTGTACGTGATAGACGAGATTCCCAAGGGACAACCAGGGCAAGATGCCCAGGATGATGAGCTTGACACTTATTATCAGTATCTGGCAGATGAATCACAAGTTATGTCGATTCTCATTCTTACTTCATTATCAGAGCTTATTGATAATCTACGTAAGAAACCATGCTATGAGTTTGCACAGTATCTTGAGGAGACGTTTAAAGATAGTACTGAAGAAAGTAAGCAGTTCATTTTGCAAGAAATCTTTTCGTCAAAGATGAAGGATGATCAACCATTGAGTGACCATCTTACTAACATAAGAAGGTTGCTAGATTTTCTCACCCTGGTTACTGGCACATCAAACCAGCAAGAACAAGTCTTGTTCTTGTTTGGATCTCTCACTCAATACTATCAGGATAAGGTAGTACGTTTAGTTGGGAATTTTGATTTGACTGTCGCAGGTCTACACGAGAATCTCTTGTGTATATGCGACGTTCAAAGGCTAGAGGAAGAATCTCTCCCTGAGATTCAGCAGGATGATTTCGATGACTGGTTGAAGAACTTTGCTGATTTGTGTTGCCCAACTTGTGGCAGCAAGGATATTTGCGAGCACACGTCCGATGTGGGACTGTTGGACAATGATTTTTTCAGTGATTCAGGTATCTTTATGATTGATTGTCTCGTTACTTCTAGTGAATCCTGGGTATTGGATACCGGATGTGGTCATCACATTTGCAATCACTTGCAGGGATTTAAGAAGAACAGGAGACTAGGACGAGGGGATGTTGAACTACGAGTAGGCGAAGGTTCCAAGGTTGGAGCCGAAGCCGTAGGAACATATCTTCTCAAGTTGCCTTCAGGAAGTGTCTTGGAACTTAAAGATTGTTATTATGTTCCTAGACTTATTAAAAATGTTATTCCTTTTGATTTGCTTATAGACAGTGGTCCTTATGAGTTTTATGGAAAACGATTTCTTGTTTAAAAGATGACATTTTATATTTTAAAGCAAATTCTCATAATGGTCTATACACGTTAAATCTAAATAACATAGAACGAGATGTTTACCATATAAGTAAAAGATCCAAGAGTAACTTGAATCAAACTTATCTTTGGCATTGTCGTTTAGGTCATATAAACGAGACTCGCATTAAGAAGCTCCACGATGATGGAATTCTAGAGCCATTCATATGTGAATCATGTTTATCTGGCAAAATGAAAAAAGACCCTTTCAATCACTACAATGAAAGGGCAGGCGAGTTGTTAGGGATTATACACAGTGACGTGTGTGGACCCTTCACTCCAGAAGCCAGAGGTGGATACCGCTACTTCATTACCTTTACTGACGACTTCAGTAGGTATGGTTATGTCTTTCTCATGAGACTAAAGTCTGAAAGCTTTAACAAGTTCAAAGAATATCAGAGGGAAGTAGAAAACCAACTGGGCAAGAAAATAAAGTCAATTCGGTCGGACCAAGGAGGCGAATATTTGAGCCAAGAGTTCGACAATTATTTGAAAGAATGTGGGATTGTTTCACAACTCACACCTCCGTATACACCTCAGATGAATGGTGTAT
The DNA here is from genome assembly GCA_963853835.1 of Calendula officinalis. Lineage (NCBI taxonomy): Eukaryota > Viridiplantae > Streptophyta > Magnoliopsida > Asterales > Asteraceae > Calendula > Calendula officinalis. The sequence goes on along the minus strand of OY970824.1, from coordinate 43,626,977 downwards.
CAGAAAGGAGAAATCGCACCTTATTAAACATGGTACGTTCAATGATGTGTCGTGCTCCCCTACCACTATCATTTTGGGGACATGCACTCGAGACTGCAGCATTCACACTGAATAGTGTTCCGACCAAGTCAGTAGAAGAGACTCCGTTCGAGCACTGGACACGGAGAAAGCCCAAATTGTCTTTTCTCAAGATTTGGGGTTGTGAAGCATACGTTAGACGTAACTTCAAAGACAAACTAAACCCCAAGTCAGATAAGTGCATCTTCGTTGGATATCCAAGGGAAACCTTAGGATATTATTTCAATCATGAAGAAGACAACAAAGTTTTTATTGCTCGGAAAGGTGTCTTCTTGGAGGAGAAGTGTCTAGGAACTGAAACTCCAAGAAAAGAAATAGAACTTCAAGAAATTGAAGAGAACGAAGATCCACCTATGACTTCTGTCGAACCAGTAGTTCAACAAAGAATTGTTGATCCCCAATCAGAACCACCGGTTGAGGAAAAAGAAACACGCAACCCTCGTAGGTCCAGTAGACCACGCCAAGAACCAGTTAGGTATCTTGGATTCATGATCGATGAAGATGATGGAAGTCTACTAGAACCATTGACCTACAGCGAGGCTGCTGATGGCGTGGAGTCTGAAAGATGGCTCGAGGCTATGGAAGCAGAGATGCAATCCATGTATGACGACCAAGTTTGGGTGTTATCAGACTTGCCACCACAGTCACGTGATGTTGGATGCAAGTGGGTTTTCAAGAAGATAACTGACATGGATGGGAAAGTGCATACTTACAAAGCACAACTTGTCGCGAAGGGTTTCACGCAAACACATGGTGTGGATTACTCTGAAACCTACTCGCCAGTCGCCATGCTTAAGTCCATTAGAATTCTTATCGCCATATCAGCATATTACGACTATGAGATACGACAAATGGATGTTAAAACCGCATTCCTTGATGGGGAGTTGAATGACGACGTATTCATGATACAACCAGATGGTTTTACTGATCCAAAGAATCCGGATAAAGTATGCAAATTGCTGAAATCCATTTATGGATTGAAGCAAGCATCTAGAAGTTGGAACTCACTTTGACAAAAGAATCAAAGAATTTGGTTTTGTCAAGAGTAAGTTCGAGGCGTGTGTCTACACAAAATTCAGTGGGAGTATAGTAATCTTCCTAGTCTTGTATGTTGATGACATACTGCTCATAGGAAACGATATACCAGCTTTACAAGGAGTAAAATCCTGGTTAGGTAAATTTTTCCAGATGAAAGACTTGGGAGAAGCCACGTTTATACTAGGTATAAAGATCTACAGAGATAGATATAGGCGGCTTATTGGACTTAGTCAAAATAAATACATTGACAAAGTACTGAAGAGATTCTGTATGAGTGATTCCAAGAGAGGTCTCATTCCAATGACACATGGCATTACACTGAGCAAATCTCAGAGTCCTACAATTGGATCAATAATGTATGCCATATGCTTCAGCAATTGGATCAATAATATATGCCATGTTATGTACTAGGCCCGATATTGCTTACTCCATAAGTCTTACGAGCAGATATCAAAAGAACCCTGGTGAGGCCCATTGGGTGGCTGTCAAGAACATTCTCAAGTATTTGAGAAGGACAAAAGAAATGTTCTTGGTCTTTGGAGGTTCGATAAAAGAATTGCGTGTAATTGGTTACACAGATGCAAGCTTCCTAACCGACAGAGACGATTACAAATCACAATCGGGATTTGTATTCACATTAAACGGAGGAGCAGTGTCTTGGAAGAGTCAGAAACAAGATATGATAGCAGATTCGACTACAGAGGCTGAGTACATTGCCGCAAATGATGCTGGAAAGGAAGCCATGTGGCTTAAGAATTTTATCGAGGATCTTAGAGTTATTGCCAGTATCTCTAGACCCATTGAAATATTCTGTGATAATAGTGGAACAATAGCGCAAGCTGTTGAACCAAGAGAGCATCAAAAGACCAGGCATGTGCGCAGAAAATATCACCTCATACGTGAGTATGTTAGAGAAGGTGATATTAAAATTAAGAAAATACCAATGGATGACAACGTTGCTGACCCGTTGACAAAACCACTAGCTGGACCAAATCATGAGAAACATGCGCACGCTATAGGCATGCAGTACCTAGATATTGGTAGCTAGTAATTTTGATTAGATTCATAGACATATTTGAAATCGATACATTACGTAATAACATTTCGTGGGATTAAAATAGGAGGTTTTACGTAATATTTTCAAATTGTCTATTCTTAACATGTTTTAAACTTATCCTTGAAACACAAAGTTTTTGAGTATCTAAATGTCTGTGGTTGCTTGAATTTAGTGGGAGCTATATTCAGGAGCTAATACCATTATGAATATATATCTATTCATAGTTATTGAATAGAGAAACAAGTGTTGTTAAAATAAATGTTCATAAGTGTTTACAGAGTTTGCTAAACATTAGACGCGACCAAAAGATCGAGATTACTTCATGGAGCCCAAGCATGAGTAATTTAAAGTAGATGTCCTCTGACCTGAGATATTTGGTTTGAGACGTGACAACTTCTGATCTTTAGCATTTATCTAACGTCACACCGTAAAAGGGTGATCATAAGGAACCTGACTAAGACAGCGGAAGTCGTGGGCAAGATAACGCAAATTGTCAAGATGGAATTTGCACCTTCTTTAAACTAGAAGAGATATTTCATGGCCGCTCGACGATTAAGACTACTGAAATGCGTGGCCACGCTCGGAGAATGATTAGATCATTCGGTAATCCGTTACTGCAGAAAGTCAAAATCAGTGTCGAGAAAATTCGAGTATATAGAACAAGATCCCTGCTCCATGTCTATTACTCAAATTAACAAATATCATGATGCGAAAGGAACATTTGTTAGTGTTATTCATTTATGAATATTATCTCTGGATGTAAGAGTTCTTATAACGTGGTTATCCTAAATGTCTGGCTAGGGACCGCTTTAGGCTAACGATGAGTGATACTTAACTTGCACAAGTGGGAGTCTGAAGGATTTATGTGCACAGATAAGTACACGTGTCACCGTGTCCAATGTTATAAGGCACTAAAGGGTCACACCACTACACACCCAATAATGGACAACCAAATAAAGTAAGTTGTGTGGGATAATTAACTAGTTAAGTTAATTATAAAGAAGAGAATAAATAATAATAAGTTAATTATTATTTAAGAGGAAGGTTAAATATTAAGTTAAATATTTAACGGATAGTTAATTAATAGTTAATTAATTAACTAGTAAAAGTCCAAGGGTTTAAAGTGTTAATAGGAAGTTTAATTATGAGATTAATCATAATTAAACTCCAAGGACTAAATTGTAACATAAAGCCTTATAAATATGGGACTTATGTAAGGGTTTAGAGGCTAATCACTTTACACATGAAAAACCCTAATCCCTCCTCTCTCCTCTCTCTTGGCCGATCGAAGGAAACCCCAAAAGGGGTTTTGGTTTCTTGCTTGGTTCGACACACACACACACACGCGATTAGTGTGTTGCTTTGTTGGTACAACGCGGTCTTGCAGCGTGTTCAGGTGGTGCAGTAGAGGTGGATCATTCTTTAGCAATCTAAAGGTAATGTTCTTCATCTTAATCTTCTTGTGATCTCATTGTTTAGTAGAGATCCGGTATGTGGGATTCAAGTTCCGCCATGTGAATCCTAGTAGATTTTTCCTACAGGACTGATACTGATCGTCAATTGTTCAGTCTAGACTCAAGAGCCAAAAGTGTGATAGGTAATGCAGTTACCAAAGAAATTCTGAATGCAATCATGAAGTTGCCTACTGCAAAAGCTATGTGGGTTAGCTTGACAGTCACCTATGAAGGCACACCAAAGGTGAAGTTGCAAAGAAATAGCAACATGAGAAGATAGTATGAGAGCTTCATTGCTAATCCAAATGAAGATCTCACTGCTCTTTACAACAGATTCAACACCATTGTTCATGATCTTATCGGTGTTGGAATTGAGAAGGAAGAGGGAGAACTCTGTCAAAAATTTCTAGACAGTCTTCCTTAATAATTCCTTGACATGACAAATTTTGTCAATGCTGCTAATAACATTGAGTCCTACACTCTTCAAACACTATATGGCTTAATGTTGAATCATGAAGAGAACAATGCTTCTAGACTGATCAACTGGAAGAAGACTGACAAGACCTCCACTGGCATGGCCCTAATTGTCAAACAGGCCTATACTGTCACTGAGCCAGATTAGCCAGAGGGTGATCTTGAGGATGCTGAGGCAAAAGAACTGGAAACTCAAATGGCTCTCATGTCCATGAAGTTGGATCAGCTGAAAAAGAAGAGGCTTGGTGTTAGCTCTTCCAATGCTGACCCTAGATCTGGTCTATGCTACAGGTGTGGAAAGCCTGGTCACACTGCTGCCAACTGTCACACTAAGTCTTCTGAAACTGATTAGAATGACAAAATTGCATACCGTGCTAAACGTTATAGGGACAAATATATGAAGTTGAAGGCAAGAAGCAAGGGAAAGGGAGCTGCTGGAAATGGAACACCTCATCAGGCACTTTATTCTGAGGCTGGGATGGATGAAGACCTCAGTGGTGATGAGGAAGAGGTTGAGAATAAAGCCTTCATGGCTTTCAATGAAGAAGATTTGAAGAGCACTTTTGAGAGAGATCTCAAAGAGGCTGAGAGGATGAGTATCCACAGTGATTGGGTTTCTACTCAGTTGTACAAGGTAAGTGCCTTTCAAACTTATTCATTAAATGAAAAAGAATTTTTTTTTGAGTATATGATTGTTGATCTTAAAACTTTAGTACAGAGAGAAAAAGCTTTAAAACTTACAATCTTACAACTTGAAAAGGTTAATAATGTAAATTTAGATAAATTAGCAAGATTAAAAAATTTGGAACTTGATTTTTTAAACCTTTAAGACATGAATCAAAGATTAGCTAATAAAGCACATTTAGATAAATTGGAAAAAAAAATATTTGAAAATCAATGTAAATCATGGGGAAATGCTTCTATTAAGCTAAATAAATGTTTAAGTCAACAATTTCCAGACAATGTGAGGGTTGCACTTTGTGTGGATCCTCAGTTTAAAACTAGAAATAATTTTGCTAATTTGTTTGAAGAATTTAATCATTTAAATCCTGTTCATTTTGTAAAATCAAAAACTTTTTGTGAAACTAGTTGTCAAACTGATTCAGATGATGAGGATCAAAACATTTCTGACCAAGTTCAACCTATTGGTCCCTGTATCTGCTCTAAGTGCTATACTGAATTACAAGATCTCAGTATTGAATTTCCTGTTACAGAAAATTCTGATACTGAAATCCATGTATATCAGTATGAGACTTCAACTATTCCACCTTTTGAAGTATTATTTAATGTCATTCCATACTCTGAAAAAAATATTTTAAAAACTTTGGAAACTACTTCTACTTCGTCTAAAAAGACTGATACTGAAGTTGCAAGCACATCTGGATCAAATACTCAAAAATGTCAAGAACCTGTTAATGTGATAAAATTAAAAAATGAGGTTAAACCTAAAATACTTTCAACAGGTTCCAAAAATGGTAAAGAAACTAAGACTAAACAAAGGCAAAAACAGACACCTTTACTAGAGATAAAGAAAAATTCATCTCCCAAAAAGACTGTTAAAAGGGAATTTCACCCTCCTACTAAAAATTATAAAAATAGTTTTTTGAAATCTATTGGTGATCAAATCAAATTCTCAAGTCAGAAATTTGCAAAATTGACTCATACTGATCAACCAAAAGATAAACAGTTTTCTAAAATTCCTTATGAAAATATGTTTAGAAATAGACCTAGAAAATGTTACAGATGTCATCATACATGTCATAAAGGAGATGAATGTAGAACTAATCTCTCAAATTCTAGGTACTCAGTACCAAAGAAAATAAGGGATCCAAACTAAGTGCCACAAAAGGCTACCAATACGGGTTCTCTTAAAGTGATACTGACTCCCACTAAACAGAGATTAAAAAGGAAAATAATGTTATTCCTTCCAAAGGTCCCATTTTTAAATGGGTTCCTAAAAAGAACTAATCCTTATTTTGTGTCTTGTGCAGGGTGATAGAAAATGGTACCTTGATAGTGGCTGCTCAAGACACATGACTGGCAGTATGGAGTACCTTCAACATTATACACCAGAGAAGGGTCCTTCTGTCAGGTTAGGGGATGATTCAATAGGGAAAACAAGAGGATATGGGGAAATCAAAGCTGGCAACATCACCTTTAAAAGGGTTGCCTTACGTCTAAAACACAATCTGCTCAGTATCAGTCAGATGTGTGATGATGACAAAAAAGCAAGGTTCAGGAAGATTGCTGGCGTTATATACAATGAAAGAGGACAACCTGTTCTTATTGCCAGGAGGGAGAAAGATGTATATGTAGTCAATCTTTCAGAAATTGATCCCATAATCCGTGTGTGCCTGCTGTCTAAAGTCAATCCAGAACTGAACTGGATGTGGCACAAGTAACTTTCTCACATCAACTTCAGAAACATCAATGAACTCAGTTTTAAGAAGTTGGTGAGAGGGTTGCCCACTACTACTTATTCAAAAGATAAGTTATGCTCAGCATGTGAAATGGGCAAGCAGAAGAAGAGTTCATTTTAATCTAAGGTTAATCATTCAATTAATGAACCTCTTGCAAGGATACATATGGATCTTTTTGGCCCCATCAGTACACCATCTCTGGGCAAAAAGGTCTATACTTTGGTCTTGGTTGATGAATTCTCAAGATATACTTGGGTCATCTTCTTGAAGACAAAATCAGATGCTACCACAGAAATTATTGCTTTCATCAAAAGAGAAGAATTTCAAAAAGGTGCCAAGGTCAAGCAACTTAGGAGTGACCATGGTACTGAATTCAAGAATTCAGTATTAGCAAGTTTCTGTGATGACAAAGGAATTGTACAAAATTACTCTGCAGCCTACACACCACAACAAAATGGTGTTGTAGAAAGAAATAATAGAACACTGATTGAAGCTATAAGAACTTTTTTATGCCATGCTGGACTGGCACTGAGCTTCTGGGCTGAAGCTTTAAACTGTGCCAACTTTACACAGAATAGAGCAACTGTAGTCCAGAGACATCTCAAGACTCCTTATGAGTTATATCATGGCAGAATTCCTAATGTGGAGTACTTCCACATCTTTGGGACTAAATGCTTCATTCTCAGTACTAAGCAAAATCTCAACAAGTTTGCTCCCTAAGCAAATGAAGATATTTTTATGGGCTACTCACCACACTCCAAAGCCTTCAGAGTGTATGTACTTTCAACAAAGGTGATTGATGAATCTATCCATGTTACTTTTGATGAACAAATGGATGAGCATTCTACTTCAGCAAAAGAGGACATAAGTGGTATTGAAACCTTATGTAATCCCGAAAACTCCAATGCTGAACAGCCCAAAATGTTGGAATATGCTTCACGCGTATAACATATAGTTATATGGCTAGTTGTTTGTGAGCCTAAAGAGTCACACACTTACACACCAAACACCATTAAATATATGTAATATAATTAGTGTAATTATATTATTTATATAAATTAGCCAATTAAAGTTTTGTGTTAAATTGTTAAGTATGAAACTTAGTTGGTGTGCCAAAAAGAAGAACAAAGAAGCAAGGGACCTAAGTGTAAAGTACAATTAGGAAACAAGAGAGAATTAGGCAAGATATTTAAAAACCCTAATCCCCTCTTGATAACCCAAGATTCGGCCGCATAACAATAAGAATTGGTGGCGTCGACTTCTTGTTTTTTTGGAACGTACAAGCACAAGAAAAAAAAACAAAGGATTCTTCTTTCCTTTTTTTTTTTTTTTTCACGTGGAATCAAGACTTTGTATTTGTTTTGATTTTAATTTCTTGTTCAAGGGACTAGCATCCCAATTGGTGTTCTAGACAAGGTGTTGTGTGGACTAGTTTTGGAGGGATTCCCCATTGGTATCCTTGGTTTCGTTCGTTCATCTTCACCAACCGAATATTAAGATCAAAGGCTTCAAGGGTATGAATTGTTCTTCCAATCTCTTTGATTTAATTATTAGTTTAATTGTATGATTTAATATTAGATCCGTTCATGGTGATTAAATCTTTCTGCTGCGTTTTGGTTCTTGTTTTAACCGAAAATCTCTATTAGTGGTATCACGAGTCATTATATTAATCATATAATTAGCTAGATGTTGTGAAAAGTGGCAAAAACTAAGTTTTTTTGGTGTTTTTTAATCCCGATCGGAAGAAAAAAAAACCCTACGGGTTTTGTTTTTTTCGTTTTTTAAATTAAATACATGGGTTAAAATATGGTATTTTTGGAACCCTATTGTCACTTGTTACAAAATCAAATCAAAAAATTAATCTTGTTATTGTTTTTTTTTTATTATTGGCTTGGAATTTAATTTTTAATTCCATTTTGTTGATATGGCAAAACATGTATTTTTGCCATATCCTAAGCCAAAGCCTTGTCAATTGTTGATTGTTTGTGCAAACCGATGAATGCCTAGACCGTTTGTGAATGAATGTGGTTGATGTTTGGTTGTTTGGTTGATTTGGGAAAAGCCTTGTTTTTTGGCTTAATTGTTGTAATTTGTTTAATTTTTATTTGTTATTTTAATTTTGGTGCCATTTTTTGGGGCAATTTGTAATGTAAAAGTAATAGAATAGATTGTCTTTCATTATTTTTTTTTATTGTAAATTGTTGACCAAAATTGAAGACAAAAGAAGAAAACAACAAATTTCCGTCACCAAAGCGAGGGCTGTACGAAAACAGGTTTTCTAGAGGCATACGGACTCCGTTTTGGGCGATTCAAAAGCCTAAAATGCTTGCCAAGTCGTGGGACACAACTTTCCAGAAGGCCGGGAAGACTAACGAAGAATCCTTCAGTGACTTTTCGGGCTTGAAAGTCTGCTGGAATTTTCTGGCAGATTGCATTTTTTCACAATTTTGGGTTCTACTTGCTCAAGAATGTCTTGGAGCAAGTGGGAGCCCATTGGGTTTATGTTGGCCCGTTTGGGTTCATGTTGGCCCGTCCCCTAGTTTGACCCTTCGGTCCGTCATAATGACTCACGTGACCGAACCTAGGATTTCATCGGTCGAGGTTTGCACAAAATATGTTGCATGTTTTATTTATGTTTGTGGTTGTTTTTCATTTCTATTAGATACAAATTTTAAAAACAATTAAAATACGATTTAGACACAAACATTAAAACATCCAAAAATTTTAAATCATCTATGATTACTAGTTAATCATTTATGATTAAACTTTAATCTAAAATTGTTTTGAGAATAAACAAAGTTTAAATGAGATTTGAAAGTTAACCCTTAATAATCACTAAAAGTTTTACCGTTTATTAAACGACTTATGAAGTAGTATGAATGAAGTACATGATTCATACATATCTTAATAAAATTTTATCACAAAATTTTTTCCATACCTAAAATTTAAGTCACGCCGTCCAATCGGTTGCAAATCACTTGCTTCTATTTTTGAATTCACGTGAGACGTGGTTTGAATTTAGATCCAAGGTCATTATTCTCTATGCGTGAGACCTAGATCTATTTTGACATGATTTCACATTGGATGACTTAATCGAGTTAACGGTGAGACCTTGACTCGAGGCGAATATGCGACAAACATGCCACTTGATCCTATATGCTTGTTCACTTGGCGCCATGAAGTCCCATACCTCTAAGAGTTGCACATGTAATGCAATTGTTGATCGTCACCTACCTATTGTATCTATCATTTCTAGCAGATCAACTGATGCGATGATAGATGCTCAATGGGATCTTAGCTTTTAATTAAAATTAATTGGGTAGTTAATTTATTAAAAGAAATTATTATTGAAAATACTAATTTTGTAATTTTGTAGATGACTACAAACAATGAAACCCTATCTAAGAACACCATTCGATCCGTTCTCGATAAGGAGAAACTTGATGGATCGAATTTTGTTGATTGGGCTCGTAACCTAAGGATTGTCGTTAGGGCCGAGCACAAATACCATCATTTGAAAGAGGCGTTGCCCCCTGCCCCCGCTGCTAATGCCACTGCTGCTGTTCGTGCGGCCTATACTACAAACAATCAAACCCTATCTAAGAACACCATTCGCTCCGTTCTCGATAAGGAGAAACTTGATGGATCGAATTTTGTTGATTGGGCTCGTAACCTAAGGATTGTCGTTAGGGCCGAGCACAAATACCATCATTTGAAAGAGGCGTTGCCCCCTGCCCCCGCTGCTAATGCCACTGCTGCTGTTCGTGCGGCCTATACTAAAAGGTTTAACGAACAACAAGAAGTCGCTGCTCTCATGCTAGTGAGCAAGACCTCTGAGATTCAAAAGAATCACGAGGACCTCACTGCATTTGATATGATGCGTGAACTAAAAACCACGTATCAAAAGCAAGCTGATCAGGAACTCTTTGACACGGTCAAAGCCTTCCATGCTTGTAAGCAAGAGGAGGGACAGTCTGTTAGCTCTTATCTTTTGAAGATGAAGAGCTACATAGACCAAATGGAGAAACTTGGCTACCCTATGCCTCATATCCTTGGAATTGGGTTAATTCTAACCTCACTTCACAAGGACTATGCACCGTTTGTCATGACTTATCATATGCATACTATGGGGAAGACTTTCGCCGAATTACATGCTATGCTGAAACAAACGGAAGCTGGGCTACCCAAGAAACCTCCTACCCATACTGTCCTTGCGATAAGGCAAGGAAAGATCCAAAAACCAAAACCGCAAGTAGTTGCTAAGGGCCAAGGCAAGGGAAAGCAAGTTTACAAGCCCAAGCCAAAGGTTCCCCCACCTACTCATAAGGAGCATCCTGCTAAGGATCTTGCTTGCCATCACTGCGGTGAAACAGGCCACTGGAAAAGGAATTGTCCTGCCTACCTAGCGGAGTTGATGAAGAACAAAGCTAGCAAGGGTAGCACATCAGGTATGTTCACAATAGAACTATATGCTTTCCCTAAGAAATCATGGGTATATGACACTGGTTGTGGAACTCACATTTGTAATACCATGCAGGGTCTACGGGGAAGTAGAAAGCTAAACCATGGAGCTTTGGACTTGTACGTGGGCAATGGAATGCGTGCACTGGTTGAAGCTATAGGAAGCTATGATTTAATCCTTCCTAGTGGTTTAATTATTGTATTGGACAATTGTCACTATGCGCCAAGTATTACTAAGGGTATAGTATCGCTTTCTTGTTTGTGGAATAATGGTTTTATTCATACATTTACGGATTATAGTATTTCAGTTTCAAAGGATAACGTTTTTTACTTTAATGCTATTCCTCGTGATGGTATCTTTGAGATTGACATGCATAATTGTATTACAAACAATAGTTCTATTTATACTTGTAGCAATAACAAATCCAATAAGAATTTGGATTCCACTTACCTATTGCATTATCGTCTTTGCCATGTTAACAAGAAACACATTTTAAAATTACAAAACGATGGACTTATAAAATCAGATGATTCTGAATCATTTGATAAATGTGTTTCTTGTATATCTGGTAAAATGGCGCGCATGCCTTTCTCCCATGTAGGCGAAAGGGCCAGTGATCTACTTGGACTCATACATACTGATGTATGTGGCCCTTTTAGAACTCGAACTAGGGAAGGTGCTACCTACTTCATTACTTTCACTGACGACTTTAGTCGTTATGGTTATGTTTACTTGATTAAACATAAACATGAAACCTTTGAAACGTTCAAAGCTTTCCAAAATGAAGTAGAAAATCAACTCGGCAAGAAGATAAAGGCTCTCCGTTCTGATAGAGCAGGAGAGTACATGAGCCATGAGTTTCAAGACCATCTTAAGAATTGTGGGATTGTCTCACAATTCACTCCCCCTTATACACCACAGCATAATGGTGTATCAGAGAGGAGAAATCGCACCTTGCTTGACATGGTCCGATCGATGATGAGTCCTACAACTCTGCCTCTATCCTTTTGGGGTTATGCACTCAAATCGGCTGCTCGCATACTAAATATGGTTCCCACCAAGAAGGTTCAAAAGACACCATATGAGATATGACATGGGAAAGTCCCTAACTTGTCTTACTTGAAGGTCTGGGGTTGTGAGGCTCTCGTGAAATGAGACTCGCCAAACAAACTTAAACCTAGAGCTGTCAAGTGCATCTTTATAGGATACCCTGAGGAAACGATGGGTTACTATTTCTACTACCCACCTAAGAAAAAGGTAATTATTGCTCGTTATGCTGAGTTTCTTTAGAGCAATCTCATTTCACAAGAAGCAAGTGGGAGTACCATCGACTTTGACGAGATTCCAAGCGATGAAGATGCACAACCTATTGTAGAGACTAGCGAACATCAAGATGAGGCTGAACATGAAACTGTTCATGTTGCACCTCAAAATGATGTAGTCCCCGTTCGATGGTCTGCAAGGACACCTCATGCACCTGAACGATATGGTTTTCATGTCGATGCTGAGGATCTATGTTTAGGGGATCATAATGAACCCCCTAACTATCGAGCTGCATTATCAGATTCTGAATCTGACAAATGGCTTGATGATATGAACGCGGAAATGCAATCCATGAAAGATAACCAAGTATGGACTTTGGTTGATCTTCCTCCTAACAGTAAGACTGTTGGTAGCAAGTGGCTCTTCAAGAAGAAGACCGACATGGATGGTAACGTACACACCTATAAAGCTCGATTGGTAGCAAAAGGTTACACTCAAACCTACGGGATTGACTATGATGAAACCTTCTCGCCTGTTGCCGACGTTAGAGCTATTAGGATTGTCATAGCCATAGCAGCGTACTATGACTATGAGATTTGGCAAATGGATGTTAAAACTGCTTTCTTAAATGGACATCTTGATGAAGATGTCTATATGGTTCAGCCTGAGGGTTTTGTTAATCCAAAACACCCAAAGAAAGTATGTAAGCTTCAAAGGTCCATTTATGGACTAAAGCAAGCATCCAGAAGTTGGAACAAAAGATTCGACGAGGAAGTTAAAACGTTTGGCTTTACTCAGAATCCAGACGAGCCACGTGTATATGTAAGAGCTAGTGGGAGCATTGTCGTCTTTCTAATCCTATATGTCGATGACATACTACTCATAGGAAATAACATTCCAATGCTACAAGATGTAAAATCCTGGCTTGGGAAGTGCTTCGCTATGATGGATCTTGGGGAAGCGGCATATATACTTGGTATAAAGATCTATCGAGATCGATCAAAGCGGTTAATTGGACTAAGTCAAAGTGCGTACATTGATAAGATTCTAAAACGGTTTAGAATGGATGCTTCCAAACGTGGAAGTCTCCCTATGCAACACAATGTACACTTGTGTAAGACTCAAGGACCGTCCTCACCTGATGAGATGAAACGTATGCGTGATGTCCCCTATGCCTCGGCAGTAGGATCTATTTTGTATGTTGTGCGGTGCACAAGACATGATGTAGCATTCTCACAGAACCTTACAAGCCGATATCAACAGAATCCAGGTGAGAGTCACTGGGCTGCTGTTAAGAACATACTGAAGTATCTTAGGAATACTAAAGATATGTTTCTTGTCTATGGTGGTGAAACTCAAAATGATCTAAGCGTTACTTGTTATTCTGACGCTAGTTTTGAGACTGATAGAGATGATTCCAAATCTCAAACGGGGTATGTTTTCGTTTTGAACGGAGGCGCTGTTGATTGGAAAAGTGCAAAGCAGAGCACTATCGCTATGTCTTCTACAGAAGCTGAATACATTGCAACTACCGAAGCTGCAATGGAAGCTGTTTGGATGAGGAAATTCATTTCTAGCTTGGAGTTGTCCCCAGTAATGAAACACCTATAGATATGTACTGTGATAACACAGGTGCTATCATCATTGCCAACGAACCCGGTGTTCAGAAAGGCGCCAGACATTATCGAAGGAAGCTTCACTACATTAGAGATGCGATCCTAATGGGAGATGTACGCTTGCTCAAAGTTCATACAAATGACAACTTAGCTGACCCCTTCACGAAGCCAATGTCATGTACCAAACATATTGAGCATGCTAGAAACATTGGGCTTCGACTAGCTAGTAGTTTCATGTAATCTGTTTTAGTATTTGGATAATGGAACATTGAGCAGTTTTTATTGGAATTAATTGATATATTTGATATGATCGTTTTTATATGAATATCTATTGTGTTCTATATTTGCATGTTTATATCCACGAATATTTACTGCGTTTTATATTCTAAATTGTCCATTGTCATAATTAATAATACGGGAATATTATCAAGACAAATCTGAGGGCATTGATGACATTATCTTAGTATGACTAAGGATGATGAAATCAAACTCACATGTTGTTCATAATGATGCACAATTGGACTGACCTAACCTATGAGAAATCACTTCTTGGATTTATGTCACAAGTGAAGCTCACAAAGGCTTTGTCACTTATCCTCTGACTTGAGATGCAAGTTGGTTTGTGTATGTAGAGGGGCAAACTTTGATGTGGTTAAACGCTGACCTGAATAAAGCTGCTATAACAACCACTATCGGGATTGTCATTAAGCATATGGCAAACAAGTGTAGTCAATAAAGAATTTGTTCCTCCACACATGTGGATTAGATACTCCTGGGCCCCTCGATGATTTGAATAGATGTATGTGTGGCCACACCCAAAAGGTAATCAAGATGAATCTTGATTGGTATTGGTAATCTACTTCAATATATAGATCGGGAAACAGAATCGTTGAAATTTTAGATTGACATTAATCCTTGTCTAAAATTCAACATAGTATTAGTAACAAAAGGATAACTGCTCGAAAAACTTTGAACAAAGATTTTATGAAACTCCTCATGTCCTTCTGGGGGCATTGGCGGGTTGCTAGACTCTAACCTTTGCTTGTATAACTACTTGATGTTATCACGTGCGCATTTGGGAGCTGTTGGAATATGCTTCACGCGTATAACATATAGTTATATGGCTAGTTGTTTGTGAGCCTAAAGGGTCACACACTTATACACCAAACAACATCAAATATATGTAATATAATTAGTGTAATTATATTATTTATATAAATTAGCCAATTAAAGTTTTGTGTTAAATTGTTAAGTATGAAACTTAGTTGGTGTGCCAAAAAGAAGAACAAAGAAGCAAGGGACCTAAGTGTAAAGTACAATTAGGAAACAAGAGAGAATTAGGCAAGATAATTAAAAACCCTAATCCCCTCTTGATAACCCAAGATTCGGCCGCATAACAATAAGAGTTGGTGGCGTCAACTTCTTGTTTTTTTGGAACGTACAAGCACAAGAAAAAAAACAAAGGATTCTTCTTCTTCTTTTTTTTTGACGTGGAATCAAGACTTTGTATTTGTTTTGATTTTAATTTCTTGTTCAAGGGACTAGCATCCCAATTGGTGTTCTAGACAAGGTGTTGTGTGGACTAGCTTTGGTGGGATTCCCCATTGGTATTCTTGGTTTCGTTCGTTCATCTCCACCAACCGAATAATAAGATCAAAGGCTTCAAGGGTATGAATTGTTCTTCCAATCTCTTTGATTTAATTATTAGTTTAATTGTATGATTTAATATTAGATCCGTTCATGGTGATTAAATCTTTCCGCTGCGTTTTGGTTCTTGTTTTAACCGAAAATATCCATTACAAAAGTTACCCATATCCTGGTTCACATGATATGAGTGATGATGATCAAGACTTCACTCAGTATGCTAAAACTTCAACAAATACTGAAGTTCCCAACACTGAAAACTTCAACACTGAGTCTACAAATCTTGATCTCAATTATTCCACCTATGAAGCAGGCGAAACTTCAAATCCATCACTTGAACCAACCATAAATCTGCAAAATGAAGAAACCAGCAATCCTGTGCAGTCCAATACTGAATCCACCTCTATTCAGTATGAGACTGACAACCCCTCAGTCCAACAAGAAGTTATTGATACTACTTCAAATGCTACCTTAGGATCAAATCTAAGGGAACACAGAGACCATCCTCATACAAATATCATTGGTCCTGTTGAAGAAGGAGTACAAACAAGAAGAAAACTGAATTTTGAACCTCTGGCTACTGCAAATTTTTGTCTCTTTTTAAGCTTCTTATCTACCATTGAACCCAAGAAGGCTGATGAAGCCTTACTAGATGATGACTGGGTAGAAGCTATGCAAGATGAGCTCACAGAATTTGAAAGAAACAAAGTTTGGAACATAGTACCACCCCCAACTGGCAAAACTATCATTGGTACTAAGTGCGTGTTCAGAAATAAAATGGACAAAGATGGTGTTGTAATCAAAAACAAAGCAAGACTGGGTGCTCAGGGCTACATGCAAGAAGAAGGCATTGACTATGATGAAACATTTACACCAGTTGCAAGAATTGAAGCTATTAGGCTATATCTTGCATATGCAGCCTTTAAGAACTTCAAGGTTTATCAAATGGATGTCAAAAGTGCCTTTCTAAATGGAAAACTACAAGAAGAAGTTTATGTTAAACAACCCCCAGGTTTTGTTGATCCTAAATTTCCTAATTATGTTTTCAAGCTTGATAAGGCCTTGTATGGGCTCAAACAAGCTTCAAGAGCCTGGTATGATACCCTGTCTGAGTACTTAATTGAAAATAAATTTACACGTGGTAAAATTGATAAAACATTATTTTCAAAATGAAAAGGGTCTGACATCTTACTCATTCAGATATATGTGGATGACATTATCTTGGGTTCCACTGACAAATCAATGTGTGATTGGTTTTCCATGATTATATCATCTTAGTATCAGATGAGGATGATGGGAGAACTTACTAATTTTCTAGGTTTACAAGTTGATCAAAGGGCTGATGGCACTTTTATAAACCAAAGTAAGTATGTGCATGAAATGCTAAAGAAATATAAATTTGAAAACCTATCTTCTATGCACACCCCTATGAGTAATCAGGATAAGATAAGTAAGGATGAAACTAGTAAACCAGTATGTCAATCACATCTGAAAGCTGTTAAGAGAATATTTAGGTATTTGTCTGGTACTCCTAATATGGGTCTTTGGAATCCCAAAGATTCCAATTTTGCTCTTGAAGGGTACACAGATGCAGATTATGCAGGATGCAGATTGGATAGAAAAAGCACAAGCGGAGGATGCCAATTCCTTGGTGGAAGATTAGTTGGCTGGTCATCCAAGAAACAAAATTCAGTAGCAACTTCAACTGTAGAAGCTGAATATGTAGCTGCAGGAAGTTGTTGTGCTCAACTTTTATGGATGCCGTATCAACTCATGGACAATGGATTTGATTTCAACAACACACACATTCATTGTGATAACAAGAGTGCTATTGCTATCACTGAAAGTCCAGTCCATCACTCAAGAACAAAGCACATTGATATCAGACACCACTTTATCCGAGATAATGTGGAAAAGGGTAAGGTTCAGGTAGACTATGTCCCAACCGAGGACCAATTGGCTGATGTATTTACTAAACCTCTTTCAGAAGAAAGGTTTATGTAGTTTCTAGGACAATTGAGCATGCTTAACCCTTGAAATAATTTTTCTCCTAAAAATTCTTTCCTAGACTGATTTTTCAGTATTGACCCAATACTGAACCTTTCATTATAGCTCGTCTGGTATATTATTTTTAAATTTTGTAAATTTTTTATTAATTTATACATTAAATTAAATGTTCTTATTATTTTTAAAATTTTTTTAATTTAATTTTTTTTTTTCAGTATTGGGAGTTCTGGAGTTCAACACTGATTTTAAAAAAAACTCATACTCCCCAACGGTTACTTTCCTTCCCAATACTGTAATGGTTTCTAATTAAGAGTATAAATAACCATTTTCTTTAAATTTAAACCATTTTCTCTGTTATTTACTCTCTCTCTCTCTCAAATTTCACTCTGCGATTAACGTTTTCACTCTCCATTTGCAAGCAAAATTTTAATTCGTAATCACAGATTCAGTGGAGAACTTTCAATTCGTTGCTCCAGACTTTGTCGCACCAGCTAAAGATTTTCAAAGGGATGAACTCCCTAAGTTTACAAGGAACAACATCTCTGCAAATTTCGAGATTCCTCAGGGTTGGGTATGCCCTCAATTTCGACAAATGGTTACATATCTCAGGAATTGCCCAATAACTAATGCTCTTCAAGCTTCACCCAGAGCAATCTATCCCTCAATGTTGTGTGAATTCTGGTACTCTGCTCTCTTGGACTCACCAGATATGATTGCGGGATGGGTAATTCGAGATCAACGAAGAGCTTTCGTCTCCACTGAAATCGTTAGACGAGATCTTCAACTTCCTGCACATGTCCAGTATGATGAATTTGTTGATCGTGATACTGCACGCTCAGTCTTCCCATTCCTTGGAAGACAACGAACAACAGGAACAATAAAAAGGCATGAATTTGGTCCAATGTGGGGAATTCTGATTGGTGTATGACTCACAAAACAGGGGTTCTAGATCAAATCAATGATTTTGGAATGCAAATAGTACATGCCATGTACCACAACAGCCACATTGATTATGCTAGACTGATCTTCAATGAGCTAGCCTCTCAAGTTCAGGCACGACAAAGGAATCCTAATGTTCCTTTTTTGCAGGTTTTTATCACTAATCTTCCAAAATTTCATGCCAGAGAATATGTATGATGATTTTGATGGAGTTAGAGCTGATCTTCCTCCTATCCATGAAAAGATATTCTTTCATCAGCCTAGGGAAGATGAACCACCACTCAGTGCTTCAATGTTAGCCATAGCACATGCTCATATGGATGATGATGAAGATGAAGATGAAACTGATGTAGATGATGATAATGATAATGGTGATGATGATGCTAATGATAATGATGATGTTGAGATGGAGGATGCTCAACCCCCTCCAGTCCAAGAACCATAACATGATGTTCCCAATACTGAATCAGCTTCTGATACTGAAGACCAACCCATAATCATCAGAAGAATGGTTAGAAGAAGGTTAAGTCCAGTCATTATGGCTGCACTCTCAACGGACTCAGTGTTGCACAGTCTACATCCAACACTGACTCCTTCACTAAAAAGACCAACATCAAATAGCATCTCATGCTGACCTTCCAGATCCAGAACAAGAAAAGATTGCTCAACCACCACCAAACATGGAACCACATGTTCCATTGGATGTTGAAATTGCATATGAGCAACAAAATCTGGAAGAAGAAGCATAAGAAAGAGAACCACAAAATCAAGAAGGTGCTAGAGGTTCCAATCAACATACAAATGATCCAGCACCTATCTCTGTAGAAGGGGGAAGGGAATCTGACAAAGCCTCAGGTATGAATTTCTAATAAAGCCATCAAACTCCTATATTATTTTCTTTCAAAAACAAGAGACTAAGTATTGGCCTGTACCAACTCAATACTGACCAAAGTCTCAAACGATTTTTTTAAAATATATCCTCTTAAGGCCAACATAGTTAGCCCACTGCTACTATGAAAAATTCCTACACTGAGCACAAAAGATCATTGCCAGCCTACAGTTGTCTTAACATATAAAAAAGACAATGGTGGTTGATGTCACACTGACACCCACTGGTACTGCTTCTATCATACCCAATTTATGTTAAATTGGATACATGATTTCAGAAATGATCAAAAACCCTAAAGCTACACTATCCAAATAAAACTCATGGGGTTTAAGCCACACTACTATTATCACTCTAACACCGAGTGATAAACATTGAAACAACAAAGAAGCATATCCCAGGCTTCGTTTCCTTAACCTTAACCTTTTTCAGAAAAGTGACTTATTCTACACTGAGCTACTACAAATCACAATCACTTATACTGAAAATTTCTTACACATGCTATGCACAAGTCCACAATATTTCATCATACACCAGATGAAATACAGACTTCAAAAACTCTGTTTAAATGATTTTAGAATTAAACAAAACCACAATTCTATTTGATAAGCCATTCCATACTAACCAGTTACTATTTTTTTATTTCTTTAGCATCATCTGTGCAGGGTACTCATATCCAGCATGCTCCAGTGGAAGAGGTTTCCTTGCAGACAATCATGCAATAAATCTTGGCCATGCAGAACACACAAAATACAATACTGGCCAGGATGGAAACCATGACTAATGAGATTGATTCATTAAAAGAATCTGTTGCATTACTCCAATAACAACATCAACAACCTCCACTGACTCGACAATCTGAACACAGTGGAGATAATGAAGATAAAGGTGGAGATGATAATATTGAGCCTAGGCAATCACCCACAAATGAAGATCAAGAGGGTGATACTGGTGCTACCACTGAACCTATGCCATCTCCTACACATGACAATACTCAAGGAGATGCAGGTGGTGATACTGAACCTCTTCCTTCCCCATCCAATGATAACAATAAGAGGGAGAAGAGACAAAGAGATGATGAGGTTGATCAACCTAAGCCATCTGCTCAGGGGGAGAAAAGAAGAAAATTAACTGAAGATCAACCTCCACAACAACAACAATCACAGCAAGTCACTGATACTGAACCTCTTAGGTTTCAGTATGAAAGAAGAAGAGAACGAGGAAGGTCTTTCCTGGAACAACATGAAGACAACCAGTCTGAGCCATTTGCTCAGGGGGAGACTGACACTGACGAACTTCTGCAGGCTCATACTGTGCCATCTAACAACCTGCAAATTATTGTGTATAGCCCATTCGTGTGGCCCATTGCTGATGATGATGAAGAACCAAATCCGGTGCCAACTAAGGATTTCATAAAATTTGCACTGAATATGGCTTATGAACCAAGCTCTTCATCATCATCCTCCGATGATGAAGAGCCTCCAAGAGATCCACAATTACCAACTCAGTGTGAACCAAGACCAGTTAGAATATCAACTAGAAGAATGTCGAGAGTTGTCATGTCTTCTGAATCAAGTGAAGAACCTGCTCCAGCTCCTCTAATCACTAGACCTAGAAGGTTTGTTCATGATGAGGAGCAAGTTCCAAAAAAGACTGCACAACAATTAGAAGATGAAGCTAGAAAAATTCTTCTACCTACATGCTCTTGGGGTCAAAGAGGAACCTGAGACTGATCCTGATACTGAGACTGATGTTCCATCAACATCTCACAGAAGAAGATTGAAAGGAGCAGACCTTAGAGAACAGCATTTGAACTAAGTTGCTCAGAGAACAAGGTACAGAGAGACAAGGATGGAAATACTGAGAAACAAAGTCTTTCTCAGTGTGAGGGACATATACTGGTTGAACATTGATGTCAACAAAATCAAAGTAAAAATGGTCAATGGATCAATTGTTGCTACCTGTACTGGGCCAGTCAGTCCTCCCATGAAGATTCTTCTTCATGATATTCAAAACATGGGACTCCAAGACTGGATCAAGATCACCAGAATGATCAAGGAGTTGCCCTCAAGATCCTCTCCAGCTCAATTGATAATAGATGAAATCTGGGTAGTTGCTGCAGTTTGCTTTGAGAAAGGGATTCTATTTCCAGGAGAGTACATGGCACTCAGTGTAATGACTGAGGCATACAGAAACAACAAACCTGAGTGTCTTAAAACATTCAATTTCTTAAATAAATACCCTGTTCCTCCTACTCATGTCTTTCAGGATCAAAAGAGCACTATATATCCAACTTCTGGATATATGTACACTGACTCAGATGACAGAGAATGCTTTATAACAGAAGAAGATCTCCCAAAAGAAAACATTAGTCATCTGGTGGGATTAAAATGGTTGATAACCAAGAAGGAGGATGCTTGGATCAGAAAGAAGATTGTTGCTGTGCTGTGGAACAGAAGAGAAGAACTCAAAAAGAAAGATGAATTTGTTCACATCAAGCAAGAAGTCTTCTATGAGCATGAAGCCATCAGCAGAGGATGAAGAAGAAGACTCTGTAATTTTATTTTTGTACTTCTCTTTTGTAATATTGTCTTGTTATCATTAGATAGGGGGAGATAGTTAAGGCAAAAAGCCTTACCCCTTGGGATCTTAAGATAACAAGACAACCTAGACTAGCTTAGAATAGTTTGTAGAATAATTTAGCTAAGTCTTGGTCCAACACTGAGTAGACAGTATTGGTGACTCGGTGTTGGGACTCAGTATTGACATCCAATACTGAGTACAAGGACTGAGTTAAATCCCTTTGATCTCGGTCACTTTCCTTTTTAGTCCTTCCATTACTCCTTGCATCTTTTGTAAGATCTCTATTACATTATAAATAGAGATCACATGGCAAAGGAGTACTCACCAATTTACACTTTCACATTTCATATCTTGTAATTGATCAGTGTCTTGTTATTCCGCAACAAGCCACACTTAGTGGAATTATACATTTGACTCTAATATTGTGTTCATCACTTTAATTGTCTTAAGTTTAATTAATCAATCAATTATACAATCAATCTGGGGTTGTTGTGACCTAACAGCTTTTTTATCATCATCACACATCTGACTGATATTGAGCAAATTGTGTTTTAGAACCTCCACATAGGCAACCTTTTTGAATGTAATGTTTCCAGCTTTAATCTCCCCATAACCCCATGTCTTCCCTATTGAATCATCCCCAAACCTAACAGAAGGAGCCTTCTCTGGTGTGTAATGCTGAAGGTATTTCATACTACCAGTCATGTGTCTTGAGAAGCCACTATCAAGATACCATTTTCTATCACCTTGCACATGACACAAAATAAGGATTAGTTATTTTTAGGAACCCATTTAAAAATGGGACCTTTTGTTGGGTTAACATTTTCATCCTTCTTAATCTCAGTTTTTGAGGGAGTCAGTATCACTTTAGAGGAACCAGTATTGGTTTTTTGTTTTGGCACTGACTGTGGATCCCTCTTTTTCTTTGGTACTGAGTACCTAGGATTTGAGGGATTAGTCCTACACTCTTCTCCTTTATGTCCAGTATGATGACATCTATAACACTTTTTAGGTCTGTTTCTAAACATGTTTTCATATGGAATTTTTCAAAACTCTTTCTCTTTTGGTCGATCAGTATCGGCCAGTTTTGCAAATTTTTCACTAAAATTTTTTATTTGATTACCAAGAGATTTCAAAAGACTGTTTTTGCCATTTTTAGAAATAGGTTTTACTTCGTTTTTAACAGACTTTTGAGGAGAAGAGTTTTTCTTTTTGCTTGGTAAAGTTGTCTGTTTTTGATTTTCTTTAGACTAATTTCCGTTACTATTTGAAGATTCTGTTGAAGTTGTTTTTGGTTTTGTATCATTTTTTAAAATAACCACTTTAAAAGGTTCTTTGGATTTTTGAGTATCTGGATCAGATGTTCCTGCAACTTCAGTATTAGAATTTTTTGTTGGTTTAGAAGTTGTTCAATTGATTTTAAAATATTATTTTCAGAGTATGGAATAATATTAAATAATAATTCAAAAGGTGGAACTGCTGAAGATCAGTATAGCACTTAGAGCAGATAGAAGGACCAATAGGTTGAGATTGGCCTGAAAGAGTTTTATCCTCATCATATGAGTCAGTTTGACAACTAACTTCACAGTAAGTTTTTGATTTTAATAATTTAACAGGATTTAAATGAGTAAATTCTTCAAATAAATCGGCAAAATTACTTCTATTTTTAAACTGAGGATTAACACCTAGTGCAACCCTCACATTATCAGGAAATTGTTGATTCAAACATTTATTTAGTTTTATTGAGGCATTTCCCCATGATCTGCACTGGTTTTCAAAGTTTGTGCAAATGAGCTTTATTTGCTAAATTTTGATTCATTTCTTGTAAGTTTAGAAAATCCATCTTTTAATTTTGCTAATTTATCTAAATTTACATTATTTATTTTTTCAAGTTCCAAAATTGTCAGTTTTAAAGCATTTTCTTTATGTACTAAAGTTTTAAGGCCAACAATCATATACTCAAAAATCCTTTCTTTTTCATTATCAAATAAGTTTGAAAGGCACTCACCTTGTACAACTGAGTAGAGTCCCAAACACTATGAACACTCATCCTCTCAGCTTCCTTCAGGTCTCTCTCAAAAGTGATTTTCAAATCATTCTCAACAAAAGCCATAAAGCTTTGTTCTCCACTTCTTCCTCATAATCACTCAGTTCTTCATCCATCCATGCTTCTGAGTATAGTGCCCGACGAGGTGCTCCATTCCATGCTGCACCCTTGCCCTTGCTCCAGTTCTTCAAGTTCACATATTTGTCTCTATACTGTTTAGCTCGGTATGCAATTTTGTCATTCTGATCAGTTTCAAAAGACTTTGTGTGACAGTTGCCAGCAATGTGACCAGGCTTTCCACATATGTAGCACAAACCAGATCTTGAGTCAGTATTGGAAGAGCTAACACCAAGCCTCTTCTTTTTTCAGTTGATCAAGCTTCATGGACATGTGAGCCATTTGGGTTCCAGCTCTTCTGCTTCAGCATTATCAAGATCAACTTTTGGCTCATATGGCTCAGTTACAGTATAGGCCTGTTGTACTGAGTTAACAGGTTTAACAATCAAGGCCATGCCAGTGGAAGTCTTGTCAGTCTTTTTCCACTATAGTTGTCTAGCAACATTGTTTTCTTCATTATTCAACATCAAGCCATACATAGTTTGGAGAGTGTATTTCTCAATGTTGTTAGCGTCATTCGACAGAATTTGTCATGTCTATAAACTATTTAGGGTGATTGTCCAGAAATTTTTGACAGAATTCTCCCTCTTCCTTTTCAATACCAATACTGATAAGATAATGAACAATAGTGTTGAAACGGTTGTACAGAGAGGTGATGTCTTCATTTTGATTTGAGAAGAAATTTTCATACTTTCTTCTCATATTGCTCTTTCTCTGCAGCTTTACCTTAGCAGAGCCTTCATAGGTGACGATCAAGCTATCCCACATAGGTTTCGAAGTAGGTAACTGCATAATAGCAGTAAATATTTATTTGGTAACTGTTTTGGCTCTTGAGTCTATACTGTATAGAAGACTCAGTGCAGGTGTGCTTCAGCTTGGAAATGGTTCTTGTGGATGCAGGAGCATTATCAGTAGCTGCCACAGGTTCCATAGTTTGTGGAATGATGGGACCATCAGTCAGTACCGTGAGCATTTCACAATGAATAGATTCAAGATACCATTAAGCCTTCAATTTCCATTTGTGGAAATATGCGCCAACAAAGATTGGCACACCTTTCCCGGACTTGACTGGTGCTATGATGGAAGACATTCTTGATTTTGGAGTTTGAATAGGGTATCCATATGAAAAGGCTGCCAGGGTAATAGATTGACTAAATAATAATTTATTTAGCCTGCTCTGATACCAGTTGTTAGGTCATAACAACCCTGGTTTGCTTATAAAATTGATATACCAATTAAACTTAAAACAATTAAAGTGATAAACACAATATTAGAGTCAAATGTATAATTCCACTAAGTGTGGATTGTTGCGGAATAACAAGGCCACTGATCAATTACAAGATATATGAATGAAAGCGTAAATTGGTGAGTACTCCTTTCCCAAGCGATCTCTATTTATAGTGTTACAGAAATCTTACAAAATGGGCAAGGATTAGTAGAAGGATTGATTTATGGAAAGTGGCCAAGATCAAAGGGATTTGATCTGTTCACGTAAGCATGGACATGTTTACGCAGTCCTTCTACTCAGTAGCCTCAGTGTTATCTGAAAAGACTCCATTACCGGGACTACTAAAATGGTATTTCACTCGAAGACGGCGGTAGTCGCAAGAAAGTGAAGCCTTCTTTTTCATTGTCTTACTTTACACGCAGAGCAGGAGCTGGTGTCTGGATCTCCAGCCCCATCGGCATATTGGATTTGAATACTGAGTTCCAATATTGAGTGGCCAATACTGCCCACTCAGTATTGCACTGAGACTTAGCTAAATTATTCCACAATCTATTCTAAGCTAGTCTAGGTTGTCTTGTTATCTTACGATTCCAAGGGGTAAGGCTTTTTGCCTTAACAGAAATAGCGTGGCTCCAATGGGAAGTGCCCAAACCTTACATTGGAGGGTGTGACATATGGATCCTAGTCTAATTATTATTCTTAAAAGGTAATTATATTAGAAGTTATTTATTTATATAATCACACTTACCGTTTGTTGTTTTTCTTATAGATGTCTATATTGTCAGAAATTCCGTTTTAATCACCGACAGAATCACGAAGGCTCAATACTAGAAAATGGAAGCTTACTGGACCAAATTACCTAATTTGGAAGGTGCACTTTAGGAGCGACCTAAATGCACAAAATTTACTGTATGTTATTGACGAGGTGCCCAAAGAACAACCAAGACAAGATGCCCAGGATGATAAGCTTGATGCTTATTATCAGTATCTAGCTAATGAATCACAAGTTATGTCGATTCTTGTTCTTACATCATTATCAGAGATTACTGATAATCTTCATAAGAAACCATGTTATGAGTTTGTGCAGTATCTTGAGGAGACGTTCAAGGAAACTACAGAAGATTGTAAGCAACTCATTATGCAGGATATCATCTCACAGAAAATGAGAGAAGATAAACAATTGAGTGACCATCTTACTGAAGGGTTTCATTGTTACTGATCGACCACTTGGGTCAACCTCCTAGTATGCTTGGTTCGAACCATACTGACAAGAACATGAACTTGTTCTTGCCGGTTAAACCAACTAGCTAGTTTAATCCCTAAAAGCGGAACTGAGATTAAACTTAATCCTTAAACCCTAAAGGATTATGGGATGTTGGAAATCTAAACTAGATTAATAAGAAAAGAAGCTTGTATGAAAAACTCGAACACACACACAAACCTTGTGTGTGTTCGTCGAACACCAACCAAGAACCCTGGGGTTCTTGGTTGTTCGAATTCGAACATGAGAAGAAGGGAAAAAGGGTTTTCCAAATCATACCTTAATCTTGTTTAAGTAAGTCCACTGATGATGAACATGAGAAGAGATCCTCTAGTTGATCACTTGCAATGATCCTTGTTCTTCAAGACTTGAAGAACACGAAGAACGCAAGGCTTGTGTCCTTGGGGTTATGTTTCGGCCGAAATAGGGAGGAGGGGGAAGTGATTTTCGTGGCTTAGGGTTAAGCATTAGAGACTTAAAGTGAAGCCTAAGATCTTCTATTTATAATTGAAGATCTTTCACTTAAGTCCTTCTAATTTAATTAAGAAACGTTTCTTAATTAAACTTTTCCTTTTTACACATCCATCCCTTATAGTCTATCTATTTATTATTGTTGCACTTAATTATTAAATGTCTTAGTATTAATACACTAATATATTTCGGTATAATATATATACACGAATATATATATACTTGTATTTATACTTTTAATAATTAATTATATAATAAACCTTATAGAATTTAGACAATAATATTAGCCAATTTACCATATGATTTAAAAGCTTTAAATTATATTATGCATAATCTATAATTAACACATTGTATATTTACTCAACTATTAAATGTACAAATACTTGTATTAATTAGTTAGATAAACTAATCTAGTAATAATTTGAACTTAACTTAATACTGATTCATAAATGACTATTATGAATCATTCCTCTTCGTATATCATTGCATATCTTTCTCGTATTACATGCACTCACCAGTGTGACCCATAAGTGTTTCGTAGGCATGGATGTATCACCATAGGTTGACTTACTGTGCACATAATTCCAATAGACTCCCACTTGTGCAAGTTCGTAACCTTAGCTTGATGACACGAGCTACTGTGGCCCTCTAGATAGGCATGTAGGTAACCAACCCCATAGAAACAGCTTTTTAACCCAGGTATAGTTTTTGAAAAACTCTTTTAATAGCGTTGCCTAGTAAAGAACACTCTGTCTCCACTTCTTGGGTAATGTGTTAGGTTTATCTCTTGCAGCAAGATATTTGTGATAACGAATACGAGCATGGTAGAAATTATCAACTCTTGTACTTGAAATCATTTCTTGACCTCTTGATTTAAAACTGTGTGATAACGACAATGAACAGATCAGTTCGTTGAGCACGGCCGTGCATTTTCAGTTTATCATCATGTCAAGGGACCCATAAATATCTCTTTTAAAAAGGAGGTGCAATTACCATCTTGTTATATTTTGATTTGAAATACAACTTCCTCTGTACCCAGTAAGGCCTTGTATGACAACCATATTTCAGGCTTGTCTAAGACGAACCAAAGTACATTAGTCATTGTATCCCAAACCAAATACCTCAGGCTTAAGGACAATCCTAGTGAATAATACGTTTGAACTTTTCAACCACAAAGTAAGATCACGGTGGTCAATCCAATATTCGTCGAGCTCCAACAGAATATCACCGATATTTTGTTTACACAAAAACTTGTGTAGCTATCTTCAAAAAACTTCGAATCTACCACCAAATACCGCGTTGACGTTAACGTCCCATCAAGGTTCCCACCAAGACGAGTAGTCACGGATTATATCTTTTGAACAAAGTAACTTTTATTCATGGATCTTTTAAAACATACAAAGTCTGAATAATAATGATGCTAACTCATGTATTATTCCTCACTGGACATAGATACAGAATTATTACTGGATCATTACTTATGCCTTTTTTTTGTGTTGATTACTTAATGACTTTTACAATTTTAATTGTAACTTTATCACTAAACTAGTCATTTCTATTAAACTAAAGACATAAGACAAGTATATTTGAAAAATACTATTTCTTTTGCCTTTGCTAGATTTTGTTCTTGCAACATTCTAGAACATATTCTAGTCTTGCCTTTTATGCAATTCGGTAAATATAGGAGGATTGGAAAGTAACTCCTTAGTTTCTTGAATTCATAAAATTCTCCTTGTAACTAAAGCCTCTTATAGTTACTTGATTTGTAGTTATATCATTACTAGTTAAAGAAATTTCCTTAAATGATTAACTTATTCACTAGAGTGTGAATATCCTATTAGATTTGCAATAATTAATTACAAGACTTGTGAACACGCTATTAGGCTTGCAATATTCTAATCAACGATCATTTATCATTTCTCTTAACTCTTTGGCTAACGACTTGGTAATATAAGCATTTCTTAAACTATCACTTTGACTAAGTCAAGACTTTGACTTTCTTGGTCAAAAACTTATAGTTTAATCTTTTAAGAATTTATCAATTATTAAAGTCATCCTTTGGATTTGCGAATATCCAATATTCCCGTTTAGGGAATCATGACTTTTAATGATCACTGTATCTAACAAGTATAAAACATTTGAGATGATAACCTTCAAATCTTAAATACTTTAGTATCTTTTTAAGAACTTTATTTAATGCCAAAGTCATTTTTTGGATTTCATAAATATCCAACATTCCTATTAGGGAATTATGAATTGATTAAATACCGTATTTATTACAAGTATGAAACACTTGCATTAATACCTTTAGTTCTTAAATACTTTAATATAGTTTGACCCTTTTGAGTTTATTTAATGCCCAAGTCATTCTTTGAATTTTGCGAATATCCAATATTCCTATTAGGGAATTATGACTTCATTAAATTCCTTTACCACAAGTATGAAACACTTATAATAATACTCATAAAGTCTATCTTGATTATATCTAATATAATCATACTATATTAATACTAATGCTTTAAAACGTACTATCATAAGTAACTTATTACTTATGATGTTTTAACTAAGTTCAATAAACTTTGAACTTGATCTTTCCATAAAACTCTTAAATACTTGTATTAGAAAAACTTTCTAATTTTTATTATCTAAGTAATTGAGCTTCCAAGATATTATTATTCTTTCAACAATCAAACAAATATAAATCATGATATTATCAGTAAATCAAAACATGACTTACAATCTAGTTATAAAACTTGACTAGTGTGATTATCACACATGCACAAATTATATAATTCAACTAGGGATTCATAATTTGATAAAACCAAAACCGTGTTTTAATCATAAAAAAAAATAAAAAAATTGTCTTAACAGAAAATGAAATTGTTTTCCATGAATCCGAAATAAAAAAATACTGAATTATAAAATTATAATATTGTGGGATTATTACTATCTCATGCAGGCCATCTTCACTTTCCATCATTTCTTGCAATAAACGATTGCAAAAGTTGAGTTACTCGTAATAAACTTTACAAGTGTCTTGAAGTGAATATCTAGAAGTTGGTCAAGTCAACTGAGGAGCTTGCATTGCCTCCTACCCTTTGACCCTCGCCACAACCAAGACACTGTTTCTCGGTCATTGCCTTGTTTGGCTTCACCTTCTTAACCTTTTATCTGACTCCATTACCCTTAGGCACGTCTTGGATGAGATCGGTTTTACCCTTTCCCTTTCCGCTACTCCTCTTTCTCCTTTCACTACCTTCATCAGTTACCACGAGATCATTCTTAAACTTGGTCCCCAAAATCAACTCATAGTCTTAAGCATGGAATGTAGCTCATCAATGGATTGCTCCATGTTATGCATGTTGTAGTTGACTATATAAGGCTTATAGTCATCTAACAACGAGTTGAGCATCATTTCGATTGCTAACTGCAACGATACTGGGTATCCTAGTCTTTCAAGATGATCCATGTGCTCTTTCATTTTCATGACGTGAGCACTTATTGATGATCCCTTAACCATCTTGCAAGAGTTGAACACTCTACAGGCGTAATATGTTTGTACTGGTTCATTTCTAGCATTCGCGGCAGGGGCATTTAGCATTGCTCTTTCTAGGACATTTCCTTTTTCTCTCATTCCTAAGAACACGAAGAACACAAGTCTTGTGTTCTTGGGGTTGTGTTTCGGCCGAAATAGGGAGGAGGGGGAAGTGATTTTCGTGGCTTGGGGTTAAGCATTAGAGACTTAAAGTGAAGCCTAAGATCTTCTATTTATAATAGAAGATTTTTCACTTAAGTCCTTCTAATTTAATTAAGAAACGTTTCTTAATTAAACTTTTCCTTTTTACACTTCCATCCCTTATAGTTTATCTATTTATTATTGTTGCACTTAATTATTAAATGTCTTAGTATTAATACACTAATATATTGTGGTATAATATATATACATGAAATATGTATACACTTGTATTTTTACTTTTAATAATTAATTATATAATAAACCTTATATAATTTAGACAATAATATTATCCAATTTACCATATGATTTAATAGCTTTAAATCATATTATGGATAATCTATAATTAACACATTGTGTATTTACTCAACTAGTAAATGTACAAATACTTGTATTAATTAGGTAGATAAACTAATCTAGTAATAAGTTGAACTTAACTTAATACTTAACTGATTCATAAATGACTATTATGAATCATTCCTCTTCGCATATCATTGCATAACTTTCTCGTATTACATGCATTCACCGGTGTGACCCTTAAGTGTTTCGTAGGCAAGGATGTATCACCATAGGTTGACTAACTGTGCACATAATTCCAACACTCAAACCAACATGAGCAAGTTTTGTTTTTCTTTGGATCCCTTATTGAACACTATCAGGACAAGGTAGTGCGTTTAGTTGGGAATTTTGACTTGACCGTTGCAGGCTTATACGAGAATCTCTTGTGTATACGCGATGTTCAAAGGCTAGAGGAAGAACCACTTCCGGAGGTTCAGTTGCATGAGTTCGATGACTGGTTAAGAGACTTTGCTTATTTGTGTTGCCCAACTTGTGGCAGCAAGGATATTTGCGAGCACAAGTCCGATGTGGGACTATTGGACGCTGACTTTGTCAGCGTTTTAGGTATCTTTATGATAGATTGTCTCGTTACTTCTAGTGAATCCTGGGTATTAGATACCGGATGTGGTCATCACATTTGCAATTATTTTTAGGGATTTAAGAACAACAGGAGGCTGGGGCAAGGAGATGTGGATCTACGATTAGGCGAAGGTTCCAAGGTTGGAGCTGAAGCCGTAGGAACATATTATCTCAGGTTGCCTTCAGGAAGAATTTTGGAACTTAAAGATTGTTATTATGTTCCTAGACTTATTAAAAATGTTATTTCTTTTGATTTACTTATTGATAGTGGTTTTTATTACAATTTTGTGGAAAAACAATTTCTTGTTTAAAAGATGATATTTTATATTTTAAAACCAACTCTCATAATGGTCCATATACATTAAATCTAAATAACATAGAACAAGACATCTATCACATACGTAAAAGATCCAAGAGTAACTTGAATCAAACTTATCTTTGGCATTGTCGTTTAGGTCATATAAACAAGACTCGCATAAAGAAGCTCCACGACGATGGACTTCTAGAACCATTTCATTTGGAATCATATGCCATATGCGAATCATGTTTATCTGGTCACATGAAGTAATTGTTTATGTGTCTAACTAGTGGTTTGGACTTTGTCACACAGGAGTCCAATGTAGCAAACCTCCGGTATACATGGTCACATAGATTATTCTACGTGTCTAATGTTTATGGTCACACATATTTATAGGATGATAATGTGACCATATTTGTTTGTAATAGGCACACCATATCACAAACATGTATCTAAATGATGTTAATGGCCACGGTTTAGGTAATTATTGTAGGGTTTCAACAAACTGATCAACCCATAGTGTAACACCGCAAAATTTAGGAAGCGTTTTTTTTTAAATGCCCGAAGGCGATTAAGTTATCCTCTAGGTTAGTTTAGTCTAGTTTAGTTTACAAACAAGGTCCCACAATGAGCTTCCAAAATGAACATTACTTTAACAATACAAAAACGGTGTCACTTAAGCGACATGGCTCATTTTTTAAAAACATAACAAACTGAGCTTGGTCAATCATCCCGTCAAAAGCACCGATCACCTGAAAAGATTCAACGAGGGAGGGATTAGCACAAAGCTATGTGAATGAACACAATCTACAAATTCGGTAAAGCCCAACAAGCTGGCATAGACATCTCTACTATCTAAAGGCCACCTAACCACGTATCACTGTTCCCTAAAACACGAAAGTTATAAAACATCTCCGGTTGGGTCATCACTTAAACCCGGAAGTTTAAATAAACATCTCCGGTTGGGTCATCGCTGGAACACGGAAGTTTAAATAAACATCTCCGGTTCGTTCAAGAAGATCGGGGTCCTGCCGGAGCCTTAAACCATGGTCGGCCAAACCACGGTAACCGATAGCGGTTCGTGACCAACACCCGGGCAACTCCCTCCCCTTGACCATGCAACAAATACAGGTAAGGCCGGATACCCTTTAGTCGACACCCATTGCCCAGCGCACTGACTTCTCAAACCTCGGTCACCAAGTCAAACCGAGTTGTAGCTACCCGTCGAGCCAAGTCTCTTCACCTATGTGCACAAGGTCATGTATGATATTCCCTAACACTAGGCATACATAGCAAGTAGACCAGCTACGAAAAAACACCGCGAAAAACGTCACAACTGAGTTCCCAATCGCGAACTCCAGTTCACGATCGCGAACTAGAGTTCGCAACGTGAACTATGATCGTGAACTCTTCGCGACGACTAACAAATTTCTCTGGACCGACTTCCCGATCGCGAACTAGGTTCGCGTCGCGAACTCCCCTCATCTGGCGATTTCCTGCATTTTTACCAAGTATGCATATACCGAACCAATTGTGACCGAACACAAGTTGGAGATTAAATCCACTCACCGAAACCTTCCACTTGCCGAGCTCAGAGGTCTAATGTTTCTGAGTCCCGATCCCGATTCCTGTACACCAAAGGAATACCGAATTAGTATATAATTCCAATAAATTATAAACAATGTTAAATATGCATTTAACACTAACACTTGCACTAACTAGATAACCAACCACTTGAATCATCATATGAACATGTCATGACCATTTTCACTTACACAACAAGCCAACTAGTCATTTTGCAAGTCTTACACCCAAACGGGTCAAACCGGATTATTAAACAATAATACTTCCTACAACTATAATCATATCATCAACTTGCCATTCACCAAATGTTACCAATAACATTACTAATCACATAATTCTAACAAAATACTTACACTTTCACAATCCAAGTTATTTTAAATCATTTTACCACTAAATGGCCCAAACGGGTCAAAATCACATAATTGTCAACATGCCCAATTATTACCTCTTTAATCCTACAATGAACTTTACCATGACATTAAACCACATTTGGCAATTCATAATCATATAACAATTCATCAAGTTCAAGTCACCAACAATCCATGCATTTTACTTCCAATTTACTAGTTAACCATTTTTAACTAAAAACATCCAAACACAACTACAAATGCTATAATCTACCATTTAGCAAATCATAACTAATTAATCAATCTAACAAGTTCATAACTATCACAACTCAACTATTTAACTTCAAAATCATAAGTTATAACTTTTGACCCAAATCATCCAAACACTAGCTATCAAATCTCACCAAAACTTGACATAATCCATAACTAACATATTTGACATATTATCACTTCCTACATATTAATTCAACCCACATTAACATTAAAACCCATATTAAGTCAAGTTAGAAGCATAAACCAAAACCACACAATTGATACACACACACACACACACGAACACACACACACACACACGAACACACACACTCACCCATGTGTACATTTTGCTAAAAAAGTTGTACCTTGTGCTAAAACACTTGTACCCATGCAACAAAACATGTCAAACTTTGAATAAACACTTAACATAACATTTAACACCATAATCACCAACCAAATCTCAAGAACACATAAACCCTAATTTATCAACTATCATGGAATCGAAAATAAACACATATAGGTTGAAGCTTACCTCAAGAGCTTTCCAAAAACGTGTTCGGATTAAAGATTGGCCAAGAAACGAGCTATGGATCTTCAAGATAACTCAAGAACTTGAAGAAGATGGTGGTGGTTTAGAGAGAGGGAGAGAAACGGTAGAGAGAGAGTGAGATAGATAAAATGAAAGGCAATGGGGCCTTTTCCCCCTCATTAGGCCGGTCAAGGGGTGGGGGTGGGACCCACTTGATTTTTTTTCACTTTTAAACAAATACAATACAAAAGTCCCTTTCGTAGTTAATTTATTTAAAATACCAAACGGGCTCCTATTTTAAAAACGAAAGCATTTCTGGAGACGATGTTAAAAAGGGAATCCAAAAATATAAAAATCACATTTTCATTTAAACATTTCAGAAAACAGATATTTTAATCCCTTGATTAAAATATCACAAAAGGACAAAAGGTCAAACAATTAATTTAACATTTAGTCAATTTATTCCACATAGGGTCAAATAGATATTTCAAATATCAAAATATACCTAAAACAACTAGGCCAGTTTTAGGATGTTACACATAGGGTCAACCTCCTAGTATACTTGGTTCGAACCATTACTGACAAGAACATGAACTTGTTCTTGCCGGTTAGACCAATAGGCTAGTTTAATCCCTAAAGCGGAACTGAGATTAAACTTAATCCTTAAACCCTAAAGTATTGGGGATGTTGGAAATCTAGACTAGATTAACAAGAAAGAAACCTTGTACGAAAAACTCGAACACACACACACACATATACTTGTGGTGTTCGAAGAACACCAAGAACCCTAGGGTTCTTGGGTTCGTCCATCGAACAAGAGGGAAGGGGAAAAAAGGTTTTCCAAATCATAACTTAATCTTGCTTAAGTAAGTCCACTGACGATGAACACAGCGAGAAGTTGGTTGATGCAACGATCTTGATCATCAAAGACTATAAGAAAATCTACTCAAGTATGTTTAATTCAACTTAAGTACTTTTGGGCTGGGAATCACGATTATCACCAAAGTAGATCGTACCATTTAAGATAGTGCGATGTTCTGCGCCAGGACTCCCGATTATCACAGAACCCTACGCACCCTAACACTCGCAATGATTTGAATCCATATCTAAGGTTCTTTCTCCTTACAATATGAATATCGTTGAACAAGTGAGGTCTTCCATTAGATGCGTAGTACTTAGATCTAAGATTTTCTTAGGTTTGTTTAAATCTTAAATTAAACTTAAACCTTATTTAAATTTTAATCCTTCTAAAATTTGCACGACTTGTATACTTAAGAATTCTACAAGTCGTATTTTAGATTTAAAACTTTTTTTCTTTTTAAAACTAATTGTTTTAAAATATTGCGTGATTTATATGTATACCTAAAACGAGGTGCACAAAACGTGAAGGATTTATATGCCTACGAAACACTTAAGGGTCACACCGGTGAGTGCATGTAATACGAGTAATATATGTAACGATACTTGGAAGAAGATTGATTCATAATAGTCATTTATGAATCAAGTTAAGTATTAAGTTAAGTTTAACTTATTACTAGATTAGTTTAAATAACTAATTAATACAAGTACTTGTACATTTACTAGTTGAGCAAATATACAATGTGTTAATTATAGATTATCCATGATATGATTTAAAGCTATTAAATCATATAGAAATTGGATAATATTGTTGTATAAATTATATAAAGGTTATTATATAATTAATTATTAAAAGTATAAATACAAGTATATAATTCGTGTATATGGGTACCGAATTATTAGTGTATAAATACTAGACATTTAATAATTAAGTGGGACAATAATAACTAGTTAAACTACAAGGGTTTAAAGTGTAAAAAGAATAAGTTTAATTAATGATTAATATTAATTAAACTAGAAGGGCCCTAACTGAAAGTCCTTCTATTATAAATAGAAGGCTTGGGGTTCCTTGTTTAGTTGCTCATTGTACACGAAAAAGAACCCTAGCCCCTCTCCCTAGTTTCGGCCGAATAGGAGGAAGAACACAAGGCTTTGTGTTCTTCGTTCTTCGTTCGTTCTTCGTGTTCTTCAAGTCCTTGAAGATCCAAGATCATTGCATCAGCCAACTAGAAGGTTTCTCGTCGTGTTCATCATCAGTGGACTTTCTTAAGCAAGATTAAGGTATGATTTGGAAAACCCTTTTTCCTTCTCCCCTCTTGTTCGAAGTCGACACCAAGAACCCTAGGGTTCTTGGTGGCCGTCGAAATACACACAAGCGTATGTGTGTGTTCGAGTTTTTCATACAAGGTTTCTTTCTTGTTAATCTAATCTAGATTTCCAAGATCCCAATCCTTTAGGGTTTAAGGATTAAGTTTAATCTCAGTTCTGCTTTTAGAGATTAAACTAGCTAGCTGGTTTAACCGGTCAAGAACAAGTTCATGTTCTTGGTCAGTATGGTTCGAACCAAGTGACTAGGAGGTTGACCCAAGTGGTCAATCAGTTACAATGAAACCCTTCAGTGGTATCAGAGCGTTGGTTTAGAAATCTAAACTAGATTAACAAAGTTGTTTGTTTAATTTTATTAAAGTTTTTTTTGTTCCATCTTCTTCTTCTTCTTCTTCTTAATTTTTGAAAATAAGGGTAAGAACCCTAGGACCAAGTATGTTAAACTAGTTAAGTTTAATTGGTCAAAAGGATTCTAAGAAAACCCTATAAATTTCGTGATTGGTAAAGAACCCTAGGTTCAAGAACATTAAACTAGTTTAGTTTAATTGATCAAAATGTTTCTTTCCCTAACCCTAGCAATTTTCGAAAATATCTAGAACCCTATGATCAAGAATATCAAAGTTCTTGAGCAAGAGGATTCTTTCCTTAATTACTTGATCTTCAAAATCTAGGACCAATTATGTTAAAACCTAGTTTTGGTTTAATTGGTCGAAAATGATTCTTTCCTTTTTCTCAAGATTTTCGAGATCTAGGAGGTTGCTTGGACACCAAGTTTGTTAAACTATCTTAGTTTAATTGGTGGAAAAGTTTCCAAGACTTGGGGAATTTTCGAAAACCCTAGATATAATTAGGACCAAGAACATTAAACTAGTATAGTTTAATTGGTTAAAAGAATTAATTAAGATAATAATCTAAGACCTAGGTAATTAAACAAGTTTATGTTTAATGAGGTTTAATTATTATTTTAATAGATTTATTAAGACTAGTTCTTTAAACCTAGAAACTTAGACAAAGTTTTATTGTCTATAAGGTTTAAATTAAAAAGTTTAAATAAATTTATTAAGGTTATAATCTATCTTAGAATTTAAACAAAGTTTATTGTTTAAATAGGATTGATTAGAATTAATTTTTTGATAAATAATGTTTTTGATAAAGAAAGTCAAAACCCTAGTTTTGATTGATCAAGAACAAGATTAGGGTTTACCTAATTAATGAGAATTAAAAGAAGTGTTAATTTTTAAGTTCTAAAATTAACAAGATATATTTATTTATTTATATATATATATATATATATATAATTTCGGATTTTTAAATATTAAAAGGGAAAAATGAATTTTAATAAATAAAGTAGTTTATACGTATTTTAATTAGTTCAAGTTAAAGTACATACGTATAAATTAGATGTAATATTTTTATTAGAATGTTACAAGTTTATTTTAAAAGAAATTTATATGTATATATTAAATACAAGATTAAATGGAACATTAAAAAG
The DNA here is from genome assembly GCA_963853835.1 of Calendula officinalis. Taxonomy (NCBI): domain Eukaryota; kingdom Viridiplantae; phylum Streptophyta; class Magnoliopsida; order Asterales; family Asteraceae; genus Calendula; species Calendula officinalis. The sequence goes on along the minus strand of OY970824.1, from coordinate 43,588,592 downwards.
ATAATGTTATTTTGATCTTTAAGGATAATAATATAACTAGTTATTGTATAAGTTGATTATATAATTGAAACTAGCAAGTACGAAGTTATGATTTCGTTATAACTAGAAATTGTACATTTTGAGATTATATGATGAACTAAAAATATACAAAGTTATATATTATTATTATAAGGTGTATAAAGTTATAAGTTATTATAACTAGATAATTATACAAGTATAATATAAGTATTTTACAAGTCATGTAAGATACTAAATTAATGATCAAGGGTTAAATAACAAGAAAACTTTATAACCTATATTTAACTAGTTTAAGTTAAATATAAGAAAGGTTTTAACGAACTAAGAATAATTATATATAGTCTTTATATAATAAGGTTATTATTTTCACCAAATATAGACCGGTGATTGTGTTTGCTTAAGTTCCACCATGGTTGTTGGAGCTAGTGGGAGCTACACAAGAAAATCACAAAGTTTATGAATGTGTTGCTAAGATATAAGTTTTGGTCGAATCTAATAAGTCAAAAACAAATGTTTAATTTCATTATTAAACATGTGAAAAACTAGGTGTGTTAAACTAGATTTGTGATTCAAGTTTATGAATCGTAAAAGAATTAAAAGTTTAACATAAGTTTTTAAGTTTTTCAAGAAAGATAAAACAAGTAAGTTTTATTTCTAGATAAGGTTTTTCACAAAACCTAGTAAAACATTTTGCACACCTCGTTTTAGGTATACATATAAGTCGCGCAATTCTTGAAACTATAAGTTTTAAGAAAAGTTCTTAAGATTTAAAAAGGTGTCTTGTAGAATTCTTGAATTCACAAGTCACACATTTTAAACAAGGATTAAGATTGGAATAAAGGTTTAAGTTTAGTTTAAGACATAAACAAACCCAAGAAAATCTTAGATCTAAGTACTATCCACCTAATGGAACACCTCACTTGTTTAACGATATTCATATTGTAAGGATAAAGAACCTTAGATATGGATTCAAATCATTGCGAGTGTTAGGGTGCGTAAGGTTCTGTGATAATCGGGAGTCCCGACGCAGAGCATCGCATTGTCTTAGATGGTCTGATCTACTTTGGTGATAATCGGGAGTCCCGGCCCAAAAAGTATTTGAGTAGAATAAACATACTAGACTTTGTTACTAACTTAGAAATGTATAATTAGATGGTACAAAGTTGTAATAAGTTATAAGTCTAAAGATTCTACGACCCCTAGGAATCGTGTCAAGTCTTGATACGATCGGTAAGGATGTTACCTACCAGAAATAGCATGTCTCGTCAGGAAGTGCCCAAACCTTGCGGGGAGAATGTGATATATGGATCCTAGGCCTAAAATATTAATTATGGGTTTATAATGTATTTTAGAGAATGTTTATTGATGATTACTAATTAAACTGGGTTTGATTTGTAGATGGCAGCAACAAACACAACGATAACCTACAACAAACTCTCGCGACGTTTCTTTCTAGGAAAGAAAGAAATGACTGGGTCAAATTTCCTCAATTGGAGACGTGATTTTAAAATCATGCTCAGACAAGAGAGGGATAGGATTGACCGAGAAAGAAACGTGTTGAAAACCCCTGCCGAGGATGTAAATAATGAACCAAGACAAGCATTTTACGCTTGTAGGTCGCTCATTTCTTGCAAGATGGCTAAGGGAGCATCAGTAGGTGCACACGTCATGAAAATGAAAGTGCACATTGATCACCTTACTAGACTTGGTCACCACGTGCCATTTGCAGTTAGCAATTGACGTTGTACTTAACTCATTGTCAGATGACTACAAATTCTTTGTAGCCAACTACAGCAAACGTAATATGGATAATTCCATTCCCGAGCTACGATCCATGCTCGAGACTGTTGAGTTGAATATTAAGACCATTTCTAAAAGGAGTCGCACAACTGATGATAGCGATGAAGAAAGGCATGGTGGTAAAGGAAAGGGTAAAACCAATCCTAACCAAGGAGTGCCAAATGGTAAAGGTGTCAAACATAAGGTCAAGAAGGTTAAGCCTAACACAACGAGGACCGAGAATCGGTGCTTCAAGTGTGGTGAGGCTGGGCATTGGAAAAGAAATTGTCCAAAGGGTGCAAGTGGTGGTGAAGGAAACACAAGTTTCTCAGGTAACACAACCACACTTCTTAATCACTTTTAAGATAATTGTAAAGTACATTACGAGTAACCTAACTTTTGCAATCGTTTATTGCAGGAGGAGATGGAAAGTGATGATGACCGGCATGAGATGGTGATGATCCCACGAGCACCAAGATTTTTATAATTCGGTATTTTTATGGATTCAGTAAAAACGATTTTATTTTATTGTTTGAATAATCATTTTATTTTTATAAAACAAAGTTTTTGGTTTTTAATAAATTCGAATCCATGGTTGAATTATATTGTGTGCATGTGTGATAATGACACTAGTCAAGTTTCATGACTAGATTGTAAGTCAAGTTTTTTTTATTTACTTTACATTTCATGTTTTATACTTGTTTGATTGTTGTATGAGTAATGTCTTAGATAGCTCAAATACCTAGATACTAGAAATTAGAAGTTTCTTCTAAAAGTATTTAAGAGATTTTATGGAAGCATAAGTTTCAAAAGTGATTGAACCTAGTTAAAACATCTTAAGTATTAAATTACTTATGATAGTACGTTTTAAATATTAGTATTAATATAGTATGATTATATTGGATATAATCTAAGTAGACTTTAAAGAGTATTATTACAAGTCTTTAATACTTGTGATAAAGGAATTTAATGAAGTCATAATTCCTTAATAGGAATAATTGGATATTCGTAGAATCCAATAGAAATGACTTAGACATGAAATGAACTCTTAAAAGAGACGAACTGTATTAAATTATTTAAGAATTAAAAGGTATTGTTGCAAGTCTTTTATACTTGTAATAAATACAATATTTAATCAAGTCATAATTCCCTAATAGGAATGATGGATATTTGAGAAATCCAAGAAATAACTTTGGCATTAAATAAGATTCTTAAAAGATACTAATACACTTAAGAATTGGAAGTATTGTTTCAAGTGTCTTATACTTGTTAAATACAGTAATCAATGAAAGTAATGATTCCCTTATCAGGAATATTGGATATTCGCAAATCCAAAGGATGATTTTGATAATTGATTAATTCTTAAAAGATTAAACTATAAGTTTTGACTAGGTCAAAAGTAGTAGTTTAAGTAATGCTTATTTCCATAAAATTTAGTGGGAGCTATGACTAATGTATTCACTAGAGGTACTAGTAAATATAGTAAAGTTTGTTAGGACATTAACAACAAGGAATTACCAAGTCGTTAACCAAAGAGTTAACAGAAATAAATGATCATTGATTAGATTATTGCAAGCCTAATAGCGTGATCACAAGTCTTGTGATTAATTATTGCATATCTAATAGGATGTTCACACTCCAGTGAACAAGATTAATCATTTAAGGAAATTTATTTAACTAGTAAGAATTTCTACAAATCAAGTAGCTAAAAGAGATTTAGTTACAAGGCAAGTTTTATAGATTCAAGAAACTAAAGGAGTTATTTTCCAATCCTCCTATGTTTACCGAATCATATAAAAAGGCAAGACTAGAATATGTTCTAAGTGTTGCAAGAACAATATCTAGCAAAGACAAAAGTAATAGTATTCTTAAATACTCATCTTATGTCTTTAGTTTAATAGAAATGACTAATTGTAATTAGTGATAAATGTTACAATTAACGACTCATTCACCAATCAACGCAAACGCAAAGAATAAGTAATGATCCAGTAGTAATTCAGTATCTATGTCCAGTGAGGAATAATACATGAGTTAGTATCATTGTTATTCAGAATTTGTATGTTTTACAACATCCATGAATAAAAGTTTCTTTATTCAAAAGATATAAATCCGTGACTACTCGTCTTGGTGGGAACCTTGATGGGACGTTAACGTCATCGCGGTATTTGGTGGTAGATTCGAAGTTCTTCGAAGATAGCTACACAATTTTTGTGTAAACCAAATATCGGTGATATTATGTTGGAGCTCGACGAATATTGGATTGACCACCGTGATAATACTTCGTGGTTGAAAAGTTCGAAAGTATTATTCACTAGGATTGTCCTTAAGCCTGACGTATTTGGTTTGAGATACAATGACTAATGTACTTTGGTTCGTCTTAGACAATTCTAAAATATGGTTGTCATACGAGGCTTCACTGGGCACAAAGAAAATTGTATTTTGAGTCGAAATATAACAAGATGGTAATTGCACCTCCCTTTTAGGAGAGATATTTATAGGTCCTTTGACATGATGAGATAACTGGAAAGTGCATGGCCATTCCCAAACGAACAGATTTGTTCTTTGTCGTTTATCACAACAGTTTGAATCAAGAAGTCATGAAATGATTTCGAATACAGGAGTTGATAATTTCTACCATGCTCGTATTCATTATCACAAATATCGTGCTGCAAGGGATGAACCTAACATAGTTGCCCAACAAGTAGAGACAGAGTGTTCTTTACTAGGAGATGCTATTAAAGAGTTTTTCAAAACTATACATGGGTTACACAAAGCTGTTTTTATGGGGTTGGTTACCTACATGCCCATCTAGAAGGCCACTGTAGCTCGTATCATTAAGACAAAGGTTACGAACTTGCACAAGTGGGAGTCTGAAGGATTTATGTGCAAAGTTAGTCAACCTATGATGATACATCCATGCCTACGAAACACTTAAGGGTCACACCGGTGAGTACATGTAATACGAGTAAGATATGTAATGATACTTGGAAGAGGATTGGTTCATAATAGTCATTTATGAATCAAGTTAAGTATTAAGTTAAGTTTAACTTATTACTAGATTAGTTTAAGTAACTAATTAATACAAGTACTTGTACATTTACCAGTTGAGTAAATATACAATGTGTTAATTATAGATTATCCACGATATGATTTAAAGCTATTAAATCATATAGAAATTGGATAATATTGTTGTATAAATTATATAAAGGTTATTATATAATTAATTATTAAAAGTATAAATACAAGTATATAATTCGTGTATATGGGTACCGAATTATTAGTGTATAAAATACTAGACATTTAATAATTAAGTGGGACAATAATAACTAGTTAAACTACAAGGGTTTAAAGTGTAAAAAGAATAAGTTTAATTTATGTTTAATATTAATTAAACTAGAAGGGCCCTAAGTGAACGTCCTTCTATTTTAAATAGAAGGCTTTGGGTTCCTTGTTTAGTTGCTCATTGTACACGAAAAAGAATCCTAGCCCCTCTCCCTAGTTTCGGTCGAATAGGAGGAAGAACACAAGGCTTTGTGTTCTTCGTTCTTCGTGTTCTTCAAGTCCTTGAAGATCCAAGATCATTGCATCAACCAACTAGAAGGTTTCTCATCGTGTTCATCATCAGTGGACTTTCTTAAGCAAGATTAAGGTATGATTTGGAAAACCCTTTTTCCTTCTCCCCTCTTGTTCGAAGTCGACACCAAGAACCCTAGGGTTCTTGGTGGCCGTCGAAATACACACAAGTGTATGTGTGTGTTCGAGTTTTTCGTAAAAGGTTTCTTTCTTGTTAATCTAATATAAATTTCCAAGATCCCAATCCTTTAGGGTTTAAGGATTAAGTTTAATCTCAGTTCGCTTTTAGGGATTAAGTGACTAGGAGGTTGACCCAAGTGGTCAATCAGTTACAATTAAACCCTTCAAAACATATTACTATGTTTTGTGAAAAACCTTTTCTTTATAAAACAAAAACTAGTTTTATTAAATTGAAAAACTTTTAACTTATGTTGAACTTTAAAATGTTGATTTTAATTCTTTATGACTCATATACCCAAGGCATAATTCTAGTTCAACATATCTAGTCTTTCACTTATTTATTTTATATAAAAATAAACAATCTTGCAATACGTAAATGTTTTAATCTTATTAGATTTTCCAAAACTATGTCCTAAGGACGTCTTGATAAACTTTGTGATTTTCTTGTGTAACTCCCAGTAGCTCCAACAACTATGGTGGAACTCAAGCAAACACAATCACCGGTCTATACTTGGCAAATTCTAATAATAAACTTATTATATAAGAAACGTATATAAAAAAAATGAGCAATATTCTAGTTTGTTTAAACCACTCTTATATTTAACTTTAAAAAGTTATATATAGGTTATAAAGTTTTCGTCTTATTTAACTTTTGATCACTAATCAAGTTTCTTACTTGACTCGTAATATACTTCTATAATTACTAGTTATAATAACCTTATAACTCTATACATTCTAGTTTTTGTTGTAAGCCAAATTAGCTCAAACTATAGATCATCACAAACATTCTCATTAGACATGGAATATGATACATAAGTTTCATAAGATACAAGAGATTGATATTACATAGCACCTCTATTTATAGGGTGGAAATTGGTACACCAATGGTTGTACACTTTATGTACATAAAGTGTACTTATGATGGTGTTAAGTACTAATCAACAACTAATATGAGTCACAACACTCCCCCTTGGTTGTTTAGATTTACCTCGAATCATAGTATCTTCAGATAATTAATCAGACATTCGCCTCGTTAAAACCTTATTAGAGAAAAACCCTTTGGGACAAAAACTCTGGTGGAAGGAAAAAAGAGTACAATCTGGATGTCTTGCGCGAGGTAAGGAACCATATACAGTGTGCCTCATTAAAACCTTATTTAGAGAAAACCCAGTGGGACAAAAACTCTAACGAAGCACAAAAGAGTGCACAATGGTTAATAAGTATTGTATCTTCAGACAATCCATCAAACATTCTCCTCGTTAAAAACCTTGTCGGAGAAAATCCTTTAGGACAAAAACTCCAACCGAAGGACAAAAGAGTACGATCAGGATGTCTTGAGCGAAGGAAGAAACCATATATGGTGTGCCTCATTAAAACCTTGTTTAGAGAAAACTCAGTGGGACAAAAACTCTAACGAAGGACAAAAGAATGCACAATGGTTAATAAGTATTCAACTGGATACTCCCCCTGACTTCAACAATTCTTAGTGAGAATATGGTAGTGTTAGTGTCTCATTAAAAACTTTGTCAAGGTAAACCCAATAGGACAAAACCCTTGAACTAAAGGAAAAAGTGTACACAAGCATTCGCCGGGTTGCTCCCCCTCACATGCACTCAATAGGGTGCAAAGCATACGCCAGGGTGCAATCATTATTCGCACTCAACATGGTGCAAAGCATACATCAGGATGCAATCATTATCTGCACTCAAAAGGATGCAAGGCGTACATCAGGATGCAATCGTTATTTGTACACAACTAGGTGCATGATAGAAGTCATTTATGTAGCTCAAAGACTTTCCTAAGTCAAATAGCTTTGACATGTTTTGGAAAGAATACTTTGGCAGTGACTTGGTGAACAAGTCTACATGATTCTTATTTGATCCAATATGTTGCACTTAAATCTTTTGAAATGATTGTTGTTCATATGTAAAGAACAATTTCGGCGAGATGTGTTTGGTGTTATCCTGTTTTGATATAACCATGTTTCAATTGGTCGATAACAATGGTGTTATCTTCATATATGACAACTAGTTAACTGGGATCATAAGCCAAATCACATTTACTTCGAATATGGTCTCTTACATCTCAAAGCCATACACACTCTCTAGTCGCCTTAATGAGCGTGAGTAGTTCAGAGTAATTTGTCGAATTATCAACTAGAGTCTATCTACAAGAACTCTAGGATGTCACCACATTCCCTATGGTAAAGACATAACCAGATTGGGAACATCCCTTGTGCAGGTCTGATAAGTAAACTGCATCGGTATCGCCGATAAGGGTCACGTTATATCGAGTATCAGTCACACTTGATCTCCACTCGATGACACACAGGGATAGAATAAGCCCATATCTGTACTATCTTTAAATTAACGGAATATGTCTTTAATACCATTTCAATGGTGGCGTGTTGGCGCATTGCTATGCCTAGTCATGCATATCACAACAAATAAGATGTTCGGTCTAGTACATTGGACCAAGTAAAATATTGCGCTTATTGCACCTAGATATGAAGAATCAGTGCTCAATATCACTTCATCATCCTCATTTGGATGGAATAGGTGTCTTTTAATGTCTAGAGAATGAATGAATGACCATGGGAGTAGATTGAGGTTTTGTGTCATGGTAACTAAAGCGTCTTAACACCTTTTAGGTGTAATTCTCTTGATAATGAAAAACCTCATCTTTACGGTGCTCGATCTGCATGCTGAGCCAATGCCATGTTTACACAAGATCTTTCATCTGGAATTCCTTCTTCAGGATTTCAGTAGTTTCAAACCACTCTTTCTAGGATCCTATGAGATTCAAATCATCTACATAGACTGCGATAATAACATATCCTGAAGTGGATATCTTTATAAACACGCATGGGCGTATCCAAATATTCAAATATTCAAATATCCCAGTCTGATGAAGTACTCTCTTAGACGTTATACCACATCCATCTGAATTATTTTAATCCAAAAAGTGATTGTCTCAGTCATATCGAGAACGTGTTCCATGGTCTGGAACTACTTGATTCAGAAAATTTGAGTCCATCGGGGACTTTCATGTGTATCTATGTGTCATGGCCCCCATAGAGATAGGCTGTGACCACATCCATAAGCTGCATATTTAGTTTTTCAGAAATTACTAAACTGACTAAGTAGTGGAATGTTATAACGTTCATTACGGGAGAATACGTCTCCTCGTAATCAATACCAGGGCGTTTAAGAGAAGCCTAGCACCACGAGGCGAGCTATGTATCTTACAATGTCATTACACTTCCTTATGAACATCGATTTATAACCAATTAGTTTAATATTAGGTGGTGTTGGAGCAATATGTCCAAACACTCATCATTTCGGTAAGGAATCTAATTTTACCTGGATTGTGTGTTTCCATTAAGACCAGTCCATTGTACTCAACAATAGTACTTGATTCCATGTCATCATTGATCATAATGTGAGTGGCCACTGCGTATATGAGTAAATCATCGATGACAGTCTCGTTTTGCTTCAAAATATTGTCTAAGCTAGCATACGCGACATAAATTTTCAGATTATCGGGATGATGAGAAATTGGTGTTTCATAAGGAACACGCTTCTCCAATACACTTCGGTGATCCTTAATGATTTGGTGTAACAAAATGTATACAACAAAATTTCTCCTCCTTTAAGGCAGAACATCCTTGGAACCGAACCGGTGTTCCTCTTTTATTGGGAAGAGCGGCGGAGTGGACAGCCAATGGTAGTGTCCTTTGCACGGTGGGTTCGACCGATGCAACATGTTCAAACGGAACATGGCGTCTCACAGGGACGCCTGTCATTGCAGGCACATATGCAACAGGTTTGTTTGATCTCATGACATTTGATAAGTCATTCAATGTGTCTGGTAGCTTACTAGCAACATTTTATAGACTTAGAACTTTTTGCACATCCTTATCACTATGTGCAATCGAGGGATCCATATGAGACAATTGGGTACATGCCACGTTCTTTCACGTCGTTCCTTATCAACGTTAACGTGCAAATCTCCCCCTACCGACGGGAAGATTGTCTCATCAATGTCACAATTCACATGTATAGTATTCAAGAGATCGCATGTCAAGGGCACTAAATAGAGTATGATGGATGGGGATTAATAATCAACATATATTCCCCGTCGTTTATGATGTCCAAATTTTGAACGCTTTGGAAGTTCAATTGGAACATTGACCAAGCACCCAAACATGGGTAAATATGAGACATCGGGCTCATATCCAGTTAGCAGCTGGTACGCAGGAAGTTATTGGGTGACCATGGGCCTCAGACGGACCAATGCATCTGTGTGCAATATCACATAACAATATACAAAAATGGGGCATTTTGGTGCGAATAACCAAAGTTCTTGCAATTAATTGTATTCGTTTGATAAACGCTTATGCAAGATTAATTTGAGAATGAACGTACACAACAGGGTGCTCAATATCAAGGACCAATGTTTTGCAATAATCAACGAACATTTTTTTTATGTAAATTCACCGACATTATCAAGTTTAATTGAATTTATTGGATAATTCTGATGAGTAGCCCTCAACTTAACGATATGGGCTAGGAGTTTAGGAAATGTTGCATTCATTGTGGATAACAAAGTTACGTGTGACCATCTTGTTGATTCATCAGCCAATATCATGAAATTTTTAAATGGTCCGCATGTTGGTTGGGTAGGTCCACAAATATCCCCATGAATTTTCTCAAGAAAAACGGGATATCACTTTTGTAGATTATACATAAAATGGTTTGAACACAAGTGATGAAACAAAAGAAAGAGGAAAAAGGATTTTTCCAATCAATACCTTAGATTGCTCAAGATAGATCCACCAGTGATGAACACAACGAGAAGCCCTCTAGCAAGCTCTTGCAATAATCGATCTATTCGAAAAACTCGAAGAACACGAAAAACAAAAACTTGTGTTCTTCCCTCTTGCATGTTTCGGCCGAAAAGGGCGTTGGGAGGGAGGATAGGGTTTTCAAGTGAGTATCAAGGAATAAGGGAACCCTAAGCCTTATAGATTGACTTTCACTTAGGTCCCTTCTAGTTTAATTAAGTTTAATACTTAATTAAACTTTCCTAACTTTCGTTTCTAACCCTTATAATTTAACTAGTTATATCATTGTAACTTAACTATTAAATGTCTAGTATTATGCACTTCATATATTTCGGTAGTTGTACATACGAAATATATACTTGTATTTTATACTTTTAATAATTATTCATATAATGAACTTTATATAATTTAGACAATAATATTATCCAAATACCATATGATTTAATTGCTTTAAATCATATTATGGATCATTTATAATTAACACATTGTATATTTACTCAACTAGTAAATACACAAATACTTGTATTAATTCCTTAGTTAAATTAATCTGGTAATAAGTTAATCTTAACTTAATACTTACTGATTTATAATAACTATTATAAATCATTCCTCTCCGAGTTTCATTGCATAACTACTCGAATAACATGCACTCACCGGTGTTACCCTTGCGTGTCCTATAGGCATGGACGTGACATCATAGGTTGACTAATTGTACACATAAATTCAACACACATCATATCACAAATGTGTATCTAAATGATGTTAATGGCCACGGTTTAGGTGATTATATGTGACCAATATATCCTCTATAATCATGTTGTTAATTTATTGTGAGACATTCTAAAGATGAAGTGAGCCAACTTTTGTATTTTCGTTTTGCGTTAGAGGTTGATGGGTAGACATTCAATCTTTGGTAAAGTAGCAAATCTGCCAAGTTTCACGATTCGTTGAGGGAGAAGTTAGAGTTAAGGTGGCGATACTCACGTGTGAGGTGCAATATGTGAGTAGGATATATAATGTATATAGTTTGTGTGAGATGAGTATCTATTTAGTGTGATTAAGATACGTGGTGCACGTATAGAGGTGTTTCTTTTTCAGGATTGATTGTGGATGTGTTGCAATGCTCGTTGTCCAGTCGAATAGAGCAATCAACATATTCACTGCTCGTAGACTTTTTGTAAGTATTCTCGATTTCGTGTTTTCGTTTAAATGATTAGTGAAGTGTAATTAAGGGGTCCAGTTTAGGTGTAAGATATGTGGAGTAAGTGTGCAGTGAAAAGGGTAGTGTATTGTGTAAATACCGGGTCAACATTCCTACCAATCATTTACTAACAACATTTTAGTCTATAACTACTTCAATTTAACAACCAAGACTTATCATTATTACTCAAAAGATAACATGTGATCCAAGATTTTACTACCAACATGCTTTGGATACAAACCATCTGACCACTAATAATAAAACATATGATAAACGACCAAAAATCCATATACATAAGCATAAGCTTATACCCAAAAGGAGACCTTCTAAATCGCTGATCAACTTAAAGACCCTATCTGCTTTCCCTTATGTCTTCCTGAGAATGTTTGTCCACTAAACGAGTAAGCTACAACGAGCTTAGTGAGTTCATAAAGTACAATATAATACTAGCATTATATATAATAAAGTAACAATAACAATAAAAAGGCATATCATAATTCAAGCAAACATATTATAGCAAAATGAATATCAATCCTTTACCAAGCGAGAATCACACCAACATATCATGAGAATTACCAACAATCCGACATGACCGAGTACCAATACCATATGCGGATCAACGCGACTTATCGGGTAGCTGACACAACCGAGACCCAAACACCGAATCAAGATTCAACGAGAATCAATGCATAACCACCATATCCGAATAGCAAAGCCGCATCAAGAACAAACAGGATTTCAATATAATCCAAACGAAGCAAATCGCGTCATTCCCCCTTAGGCCATTAGGGAATGAGGCCGATGAAGGTGATCACGGCACCCCTAAATGAGTGCATGACCCAACTTCACCACACAGTTGATATTAAGCGAGGCACTTCAAGGACATTTCAACAATCAATGACATCTTTCTTCAGTGTAACGCCCTGAAATTTAGGTTATTTAACTAACTAATTTTAATTAGTATAATAATGAATTACACATTTTAAATAATTAATATTAGTTATTAATGTATTTATTAGACAACCAATAGTTAGACGGTTCGTAATATTTAGAAGACGTGTAGTTAGACGGTCCGTATTGTTTATAATTGTCAATTATTTGGACACTTTATAATATATTTAGACGTTTTTTATTCGTGTGAGCTTCTCTAGTTTTCGCTCAGTTTTAATGAACGAGAGTTTAGTGGTGTTCTAGTGAGTTGGGCCGGCCAAAGGCCAAGGGCCACGGGCTTTCGAGCAGTGAGCTTGTTAAATTGTGTAACCCTAAAATCCCTTAACCTCTTATTTTTTTTTGCTTTCGTCGAAAGATCCCACGGCTGCCGAATAAGCTTCTTTTATATTGAAGCACCAAAAGAAACATCGGTTCTAGAGCTTTCTCCTTTTAATTCTTTTTATTTTTTTGGTTGACAAAATCAAGCATCTTTGTGCACATGGGACGGTGGTGTCCATCGAACCATCAGAAAATTCATGTTGATCTTCATCTCTTGTAACAATGGTTGCATGGACACGTGTGGGTATTTAAACAGCTATGTCGCGAGAGATTTAGCAAGCAAGCAGGTCTTTTGGACCTTGGTGGCCGAGCAGTTAATCAACAAGTCGAGTCTGTTCTTTTAAATCGAGGGGTGAGTACTTGCTTTTTCTTTTCCCCATTATTCTCGATTGTTGAAACTGAGTTTTGATCAGTATTGTTGTATTGTTCCGGCGAGCAGAAGCAAGCAGTGTATAATCCATCGAGTGACTAGTGTGGTTGTTGTGGTGTTCATCGGGATCGAGGCGTGACTAGTTGCCGCCAATCCGGTTGTTTCGGTAGTTTTCTTTTACCCTATTCCTTATTCGTGCTTCGTTCCATTACAAGTTCTAATCTGTGATTTTGGGTAGGGTTCGAGTTATGATTTGATTGTTTGTTCATTCGATCTCTAGGGCTTGTGGCGGTGTCGGGATTTTGAGTCGTTTGTTATATTGTTGTATTGAAATCTGGCAGGTTTATTTCTCTGAGTTGTCGTTGATTTTAGACCCTCTTCGGGACTGATTCCGGGCTCGGTGTCCTCTAGACATTTGTAGTTCGTCGAGTCAGTGAACCGTGGCCGCCAACTGTTCGTAAATCTGAATTATGGTCGGTGAGTTATGGTCATTTCCGTCAGGTGTCGCGTTGCTGTTTGCCTGATTCTGTTTGTTTTCTGTATTCTGCGATTATTTCGAGCACTTTCGGGACTGATTCTGAGCTTCGTGTCTTCTGGACATTTGTAGTTCGACGAGTCAGGTAACCTTGGCCGCCGATCGCTCGTTAATTCGAATTATGGTCGGTGAGTTTTGGTCGTTTCCGTAAAATGTCGTTGTGCTGATTTTTCTTTTCGGTTTTGTAATATGTTTTGTGATTATCTAGCATCATTGTTCTTAAGGTTGGGACCGTGATGGGATGGACGACACCCTATCGGGTGTCGGGATGAAATTCCGAGGATCGGGTTTTACTAGTGTAAAAGTCGTTTTCCTAAATTTCTAGTTTTATTGTTTTTTGTGTTTTGAGAATTGGGAAGTGGCGTGTGATTACACCGAGGATGGTACCGGGCCCTCGGGCTCGGTTTTATGAGGTCCCGGGTCACATCACGATTGTCACTTAACCGATTAAATGACACTTTGATTGATTTACCGTTTTTAGTAACTGAGAGGGCCAAGAACCCGTAGGGTTCTTGGTTTCCCAGTCGAGAAAGTTTCAAATGAATAGATCAAATTTATTTTAAATTTAGTTTTCAATGTTGAGTTGGATTCCGGGGCTGTCGGGTGTCTCGGGAATAAACGGGTTGATGTCGGGATTCAAAATGGGTTTTTTTAAATTACATTATAAATTTTGGGCAGAATCTGTCTTCCAAGTTTCGGTCTGTTTTTACCACACTTAAAATACGATTTTGGATTTTTGGCCCGTGCTGGTCTCTAGTTTTCTGAGTCCTCTTTCCAATGCCTCTAACGTCTCGTTAATCAGATATACGGATGAAAAGTTATCGCTATTTTAGTAATCTATCGCAGAATAGTTTTCGGTTCGGCTATTCTGTCTTGTGAGCCTTATTTGGCCCCTTTCTGTTTGGATTTAGTTCCCGAAGTCTTCTGACAAATTGTAGTCCTCTGGGCCGTGCAGCTACTGTAAAAATTTGATTAAATTCTAGTAAACGGTTTAGGAATTATAACAGTTCCCGCGGGGGTGTCGGGTTCTGGCAGAATGTTTTGAAATGAGTTTTGAGCCAAGTTTTAATTCGAGTTTTATTATGCGATGTAGGACCTTCTAGGAACTAATTTGTGACTCGTACGTGCCGAGGATACTTCTAGGAGCATACGTTTATTCGAGGTGGGTAATCTCACTATAAACTTGTACTTACTTTCGATTCATGATTTTGTGCTATGTGTTGTGAATTGTCTTGTTGATTGAGCTTGAGTATTGATTGAGTGATTTATTTGAGTTATCTGTGATTCGAGTCATCTGTGATTTGAGTTATCTGGAGCTTGAGTTATCTGAGTTTTGAGTTCTTGAGTTAAAACATTAAACATAATATACTTGAGTTGTCTTGGCACCGAAGAGTACTGGTGCCAGACGTTTTGACTCAACACCGAAGAGTACAGGTGTTGAGCCTTGAGTTGTGTGAGGCGGGTCGAGGTTGATATCTCGTCCCAAGTCACACAAGCGCGCTATATAAATTTAAAATCTGAGAAAATAAACTTGAGTAATTGAGAATTGAGTAGAGTCTCTAGGGATCACTTATGTGGTTTGAGTTGTTTGTATTTGTTTGTTTATTTTGATATTATTCACTCAGCGGTGGCTGACCCCAATCACTCCCCCATTTTTCAGGTACTAGTAAGGGCAAAGAGAAGGTCAACGGTTGATGGGTTGCATCTTTATTTATTGGATTTGGAGTTTTTAAAAGTTTGTTTTGAGTCAAACATAATTTTTAACCCTTTTATTATTTCCGCATTAAAGACCATGAGACGGTTTATATTTTTATCTGAGTTGGGACCTTTTCATTATTTGTACTTGGGGAAATTTTATTAATTAAATGTTTTAAAATTTTTTAAAATTCTCCTGATTTTTGGGTTGTTACAAGTTGGTATCAGAGTTTTGGCTTGAGAGAATTGGGTTCATAAGGGGTGAATTCTAAACTCAAGTCGAAGCAAGAGTTTTCAAAATGAGTTTTTCAAAAGTGTTTTTAAAATGAGTCCAAATCCAAATCGAGAAACAGCGCATCACGATGACCTTATGCCTCTAGTACTGATTTATGAGTTATTTAGTTTATTTAAAACGTCGCGAGTGACATTGATTACTAAGAGAATAAAAGAGAATTAACTTGAGATGAACGTGAATTGTACGACTATACATAGATATATATACTATATTTGTTTATGTGAAAAACTTGTTATGTGGATGGTATGAGGATGGGAGATCGTGGAATTTTTGAAACTGGCTCGAAACCATGACATGGGTAGGTGCGGATAATAATAGAGGGCCCCTGTTATTATACGCACATGACTCATGCCTATGTTTTGAAAAGGATTCAAGGGGACCATTCGTCAAACATCTAAGTATCATAAAATCTCCAACTCTTATATATAAGTAATACATTATTATTGATGATATAATAAAATCACTAAAAGAGGTTTATGAGAAAACAATGAAACCAATTGAATAAGTGAATTATCAAACACGAATCGATAAAAGAGTTATCAAAACAAGTTAAGAGGAAGGATATTAAGTCAAATCGAGTTGAGAATTTAAATGACAATTTATCCAATTATGTAATGAGAAACATATTAAAATTTTAATGAAAACAAAGATCGATGATCGAATAAAATGACTAATTCACATTAACAGGGAAGTGATTGAGTTATCAATCAATCAAGGACGATTGAGCAATCGAGAAAATGTCAAAATTTAAATTAATGAGTAATTGGAAGGTCACTTCACTTAATTGAGAGTAATGAGAAAATAATAAATAAGATATCATTAAGTTAAGTGGATAAGAAGTTATCCAAGCCTATCAAGTGAAAATTTTTAAACCAACTTGAGCGACGATCACTAATGATAAATTGTTAAATTGAGTAATATTAATTGGTCAAAAACCTAAGATAATAATTAAGTAAAAATGAATAAGAATAATTTAATTCGTACGATTGGGCAATTATCTAGAACAAATTAAATATATAGATTTTAATTATACATAATCATTAAATTGAGTAAAGGAGGAAAACGATACTAATTGAGCGATATGAGACACCCAAACGAGTTATTTAACGAGTTAAGCGACAAGAGAAAATCTACGAGAAATATTCACCACGAATGAAATGAGAATTCTATTTAACGACAAAATTATTATACGATAATGATAATACCAAATATGCTATGAGTAACCAAAATCAGGATTAATACTCAGATTTGATCAAGAGATAATCGTGAATGTGTAACGCCAAATAAGAAATGGTGGTGCTAATATGTGTAATAAGTTTGATTTATGAGGAGTCATAAAATGAATAATTATTAATGAGAAATAATTATAACACTATTATAAGTAATAAATTATTTTTATAAGTGATAAAATCTAATGGGTATGGGTGTGAGAGAGGCGTAAAGAGTATATGTTGGGACCGACTCACACCTGTACATGAGAGTTTGATTATCGAGTAATTAAATGAAACCCTAAAATATATAATCAAATATGAGAATCAACAAACCAAACTATCGAGTGTTCGCAACGAGTTCTTAGAGATTTTGAGTCCCACTTCCAAACTCAGGGACGAGTTTTCTCCAAGTGGAGTTGAATGGTTGTAAAAGGGAAAACTACCAATATCAAGAGTCCAAATAGAGAATAATTACACAGTTTTGAATTATTAAATTCGTATAATTGAGCTAATGGAGATTAATAACTCGAACTAAATGTGAAAAATAAAGTTTGTAAGGAGGAAAGTAAGAGAATTGCCAAGAGAAAATTTTGTTAAGTGTTATTATGAGCATATATGTGCCTATAACTGACTATAAAGTTATAAGGGTGATTGATTAATTGAGAAATTATTCCTGTGAGAATATAATGAGATAAAAAGAGATTATTAAAATGTGAGAATTTATTTTGAATTATTCAACTCAAGTTAAATGGGAAAAACATGATTATGATAAGTGGCAAGTATATAATCATATAAATAACGGGAAATTATGAAATTTGAGTAATGAGAATGTTATCAACGAGACGGTCATGAGAAGGTCGCCATAATAAATTATGGGAAAAACTTATTTATTGAGAAACTACCGAACTATAAGAAACTAATAAATCAAGTCAAACGAATAAATAATTAAAATGAACCAAATAATAAAATTTTATTTATGAACAAATACTAAGTTGAAACTAAGGGGAACGTCAAGTTAAATTATTAAATTAAATGTCATCAAATATTACCCTTTATTGAGCAAGTATAAAATCAAGAATAGTTATTGAGATGAGCAAGTGGGAAAAATATTAAGTGAATTAAGCAATATAATGCTATGAGTTCTTAAATCGAGAAAGCTTTAAACATACAAAGTAATGGGGAAACTTTTAGTTGAGAATGAGAATTAACCGAGTAATTAAATACACGGTCGATTAATGAGGTAATTAATTGACGAATTAGTTAATCGAGTAAAGAGAAAAACATTAAGTTAAGATGTTTGAAACTTAAATTAAAAGGAGATTTATAAGTGGACAATTGGTC
This sequence comes from Calendula officinalis, assembly GCA_963853835.1. Classification (NCBI taxonomy): domain Eukaryota; kingdom Viridiplantae; phylum Streptophyta; class Magnoliopsida; order Asterales; family Asteraceae; genus Calendula; species Calendula officinalis. The sequence continues at coordinate 43,570,279 of OY970824.1, read as the reverse complement.
AAATTGATCAAGAGGCAAATTAAAAGAGAACAAAATGAGGAGTTAATTAATGAGCTAAATGATTAAATCGTTAAACGAGTTGATGAGTATCATTAAAATTAGTTGTACGAGCAATATTAAAAAGAGCCATCGAAGAATTATTAAAACGAGTTAACAAGAGTACTAATAACGCGGTTTAAAAGAGAAATTATCGGTTCGAGTAGTATGATAATTAAATTTGATCACGCGAGGGATCGCAAAGAGTGAGAAAATGGGCATATTGTTCGATTTATGAGAGGTCATTAAACGAGATTTGAGTTAAAATGATCATATAGCTTGCGTTGAGTTAAAAGCAAGTTATATAAATTTGAGATGAGTGCATTTTGAGTATATGCAAATTGAGTAAGAGGCATGAGTTGCTTGCTATATGAGACTTCTGTGTGGTAAAAACATTTCTTGAGAATATTGTGTTTGTTGTGTATTGCTTGATTGTGGTATGAACCACTAAATTGTTGCTTATATCGCAAACAAACTAATGTCCCATAGGGTAGAGACTTTGAAATGCCATTTATTGGTGGAGATTGCCAATAATGAGATTCTATTTGTTAATAATTGTGTAAACGATTAGTTGATATAGTTGTGCGGGAAGAAATTTCCCCCACCAAATTTATTGTTATCACCATGAGGGGATCGAGTATGATTGCGAGCACATATTGGATGACCGAGTACCACGACGAGATCCTATGTCACCACAAACCAAACCGTAACAAATCTCCAAGTGGAGTTGAATCGAAGATTCAAAGCAACGTTAACCGCTGAATGCAGGAATCGAGTCCGGCTACGAGAGCAAGAAGACACCTTCAGCAGAGTATCGTTAGTTAGTTCATGTCATTTTCGTCATTCTTTTTATCGATAAACCAAGGTCCTTAGAGAGCATTCGGATCTTATTACTTACTATCTTGCGCCTTTAGAGATGGAAGTTTTGTATGAGCACTTGCAAGAGCCGGAGTTCATTCTGATCAAGTAGGTCACCCTGAAGAACTTCTTTTTTTTATTTGTAACAATTTCGTTTCTTCCCATTTGAAGATGTGAGTCGTTGGTAGATATGAGTCTGAGATGCGAGATCACTACCCTGAGCTTTTATCGAGTGATGACTTCGGGGACGAAGTCTATTTCAAGTGGAGTTGAGTTGTAACGCCCCGAAATTTAGGTTATTTAACTAACTAATATTAATTAGTATAATAATGAATTACACATTTTAAATAATTAATATTAGTTATTAATGTATTTATTAGACAACCTGTAGTTAGACGGTTCGTAATATTTAGAAGACGTGTAGTTAGACGGTCCGTATTGTTTATAATTGTCAATTATTTGGACACTTTATAATATATTTAGACGTTATTTATTCGTGTGAGCTTCTCTAGTTTTCACTCAGTTTTAATGAACGAGAGTTTAGTGGTGTTCTAGTGAGTTGGGCAGGCCAAAGGCCAAGGGCCACGGGCTTTCGAGCAGTGAGCTTGTTAAATTGTGTAACCCTAAAATCCCTTAACCTCTTATTTTTTTTGCTTTCGTCGAAAGATCCCACGGCTGCCGAATAAGCTTCTTTTATTTTGAAGCACCAAAAGAAACATCGGTTCTAGAGCTTTCTCCTTTTAATTATTTTTTTTTTGGTTGACAAAATCAAGCATCTATGTGCACATGGGACGGTGGTGTCCATCGAACCATCAGAAAAGTCATGTTGATCTTCATCTCTTGTAACAATGGTGGCATGGACACGTGTGGATCTTTAAACAGCTATGTCGCGAGAGATTTAGCAAGCAAGTAGGTCTTTTGGACCTTGGTGGCCGAGCATTTAATCAACAAGTCGAGTCTGTTCTTTTAAATCGAGGGGTGAGTACTTGCTTTTTCTTTTCCCCATTATTCTCGATTGTTGAAACTGTGTTTTGATCAGTATTGTTGTATTGTTCCGGCGAGCAGAAGCAAGCAGTGTATAATCCATCGAGTGACTAGTGTGGTTGTTGTGGCGTTCATCGGGATCGAGCCGGGACTAGTTGCCGCCAATCCGGTTGTTTCAGTAGTTTTCTTTTACCCTATTCCTTATTCGTGCTTCGTTCCATTCCAAGTTCTAATCTGTGATTTTGGGTAGGGTTCGAGTTATGATTTGATTGTTTGTTCATTCGATCTCTAGGGCTTGTGGCGGTGTCGGGATTTTGAGTCGTTTGTTATATTGTTGTATTGAAATCTGGCAGGTTTATTTCTCTGAGTTGTCGTTGATTTTAGACCCTCTTCGGGACTGATTCCGGGCTCGGTGTCCTCTAGACATTTGTAGTTCGTCGAGTCAGTGAACCGTGGCCGCCAACTGTTCGTAAATCTGAATTATGGTCGGTGAGTTATGGTCATTTCCGTAAGGTGTCGCGTTGCTGTTTGCCTGATTCTGTTTGTTTTCTGTATTCTGCGATTATTTCGAGCACTTTCGGGACTGATTCTAAGCTTCGTGTCTTCTGGACATTTGTAGTTCGACGAGTCAGGTAACCGTGGCCGCCGATCGCTCGTTAAATCGAATTATGGTCGGTGAGTTATGGTCGTTTCCGTAAAATGTCGTTGTGCTGATTTTTCTTTTCGGTTTTGTAATATGTTTTGTGATTATCTAGCATCATTGTTCTTAAGGTTGGGACCGTGATGGGATGGACGACACCCTATCGGGTGTCGGGATGAAATTCCGAGGATCGGGTTTTACTAGTGTAAAAGTCGTTTCCCTAAATTTCTAGTTTTATTGTTTTTTGTGTTTTGATAATTGGGAAGTGGCGTGTGATTACACCGAGGATGGTACCGGGCCCTCGGGCTTGGTTGTATGAGGTCCCGGGTCACATCACGATTGTCAGTTAACCGATTAAATGACACTTTGATTGATTTACCGTTTTTAGTAACCGAGAGGGGAAACCGAACCCGTAGGGTTCTTGGTTTCCCAATCGAGAAAGTTTCAAATGAATAAATCAAATTTATTTTAAATTTAGTTTTCAGTGTTGAGTTGGATTCCGGGGCTGTCGGGTGTCTCGGGAATAAACGGGTTGATGTCGGGATTCAAAATGGGTTTTTTTAAATTACATTCTAAATTTTGGGCAGAATCTGTCTTCCGAGTTTGGGTCAGTTTTTACCACACTTAAAATACGATTTTGGATTTTTGGCCCCCGCAGGTCTCTAGTTTTCTGAGTCCTTTTTCCAATGCCTCTAACGTCTCGTTAATCTGATATACGGTTTAAAAGTTATCGCTATTTTAGTAATCTATCGCAGAATAGTTTTCGGTTCGGCTATTCTGTCTTGTGAGCCTTATTTGACCCCTTTCTGTTTGGATTTAGTTCCCGAAGTCTTCTGACAAATTTTAGTCCTCTGAGCCGTGCAGCTACTGTAAAAATTTGATTAAATTCTAGTAAACGGTTTAGGAATTATAACAGTTCCCACGGGGGTGTCGGGTTCTGGCAGAATGTTTTGAAATGAGTTTTGAGCCAAGTTTTAATTCGAGTTTTATTATGCGATGTAGGACCTTCTTGGAACTGATTTGTGACTCGTACGTGCCGAGGATACTTCTAGGAGCATACGTTTATTCGAGGTGGGTAATCTCACTATAAACTTGTACTTACTTTCGATTCATGATTTTGTGCTATGTGTTGTGAATTGTCTTGTTGATTGAGCTTGAGTATTGATTGAGTGATTTATTTGAGTTATCTGTGATTCGAGTCATCTGTGATTTGAGTTATCTGGAGCTTGAGTTATCTGAGTTTTGAGTTCTTGAGTTAAAACATTAAACATAATATACTTGAGTTGTCTTGGCACCGAAGAGTACTGGTGCCAGACGTTTTGACTCAACACCGAAGAGTACAGGTGTTGAGCCTTGAGTTGTGTGAGGCGGGTCGAGGTTGATATCTCGTCCCAAGTCACACAAGCGCGCTATATAAATTTAATATCTGAGAAAATAAACTTGAGTAATTGAGAATTGAGTAGAGTCTCTAGGGATCACTTATGTGGTTTGAGTTGTTTGTATTTGTTTGTTTATTTTGATATTATTCACTCAGCGGTGGCTGACCCCAATCACTCCCCCATTTTTCAGGTACTAGTAAGGGCAAAGAGAAGGTCAACGGTTGATGGGTTGCATCTTTATTTATTGGATTTGGAGTTTTTAAAAGTTTGTTTTGAGTCAAACATAATTTTTAACCCTTTTATTATTTCCGCATTAAAGACCATGAGACGGTTTATATTTTTATCTGAGTTGGGACCTTTTTATTATTTGTACTTGGGGAAATTTTATTAATTAAATGTTTTAAATTTTTTTAAAATTCTCCTGATTTTTAGGTTGTTACATTCAGACTATAAACAAGTCATACAACAATAATCACTTTATCCTTACAATTCAAGACACATAGCACGCCTTTACTAATGAATCAATCTTGCGTTATTCACATTGCATTTAAACACTAGCAATTTCAATGATTATCCAAAATACCACCCAAGATTGTAACAATAAGTCAAGAAACATTCAAACACATAACACACATATAAATAACTACTAGTAAATGAAGGATTTATGTGCACAGATAAGTACACGTGTCACCGTGTCCAATGTTATAAGGCACTAAAGGGTCACACCACTACACACCCAATAATGGACAACCAAATAAAGTAAGTTGTGTGGAAGAATTAACTAGTTAAGTTAATTATAAAGAAGCGAATAAATAATAATAAGTTAATTATTATTGAAGAGAAAGGATAAATATTAAGTTAAATATTTAACGGACAGTTAATTAATAGTTAATTAATTAACTAGTAAATGTCCAAGGGTTTAAAGTGACAAGAGGAAGTTTAATTATGAGATTAATATAATTGAACTCCAAGGACCTAATGGTAACTTAATCCCTTATAAATAAGGGACTAAGGTTAGAGTTTTAGGTTACACATTACAACACCCCAAAACCCTCTCTCCCTCTCTCGGCCGAAGTCGACCAAAACCCCAAGGGGTTTTCGGTTGTGGTGTTCGTTCGACACACACACACACAAGCCATTGTGTGATACTTTGTTGGTACAACGCGGTCTTGCAGCGTGTTCAGGTGGTGTAGTAGAGGTGGATCACTTCTTTAGCAATCTAAAGGTAATGTTCATCATCTCTTTCTTCTTGTGATCTCATTGACTAGTAGAGATCCGGAATGTGGGATTCAAGTTCCGCCATGTGAATCCTACAAGGTATTCCTACAGTGGTATCAGAGATTCCTACTAATCTCAATGAGATTCGGTTAAGGTTTTTTTTTCATCTAGAAAAGAACCCTAGGAATTTTCGAATCCAAGTATGTGGTTATTCAAGTTCATGAATGATCATTGGATTGAATAGGGTTCTAGATAAAAAGAAATTAGGTTTCTTTTTCCCTTCTCTTTTTTTTCAAAATTTCGTGTATATATATATATATATATATATATATATATATATATATATATATATATATATATATATATATATATATATGTATATATATATATATATATATATATATATATATATATGTATATATATATATATATATATTATTAAGTTTTTTTTATCTTAGAAAGAAACCTAGTGAGTTTGATCCAAGAAAATTGTTCAAGTTTATGAACAATTGGATTAAAAAGGTTTCAAGATAAAAGGAATTAGATTTTCTCTTTTTGTTTAGTAAGAAAACCCTAGAATATTTGATCCAAGAAAAGCTGTTCAAGCTTATGAACAATTGGATTAAATAGGATTTTTAGACAAAAGAAAAATGTTATTTATTATTAATTAATTATAAAAAATTAAAACGGGAGTTGAAACCGAACCAACCGAGACTCGGTTGGGTCTCGGTTCGACGACCGAGTGGTTGGCCGAAACCGAACCCACCGAATTTTCAGTTTGTGTGATGGTTTCTTGGTGACCAAGTTATCGTATTTAGGGAACAAGATTTTATGTAACCTAAATCGGGAATAAAGAATCTACAAGATTTTATGTATATTCTTTTATATGGTAAGTCAATCTATGTGAATCTTTTGATTTATGATTAAATATCAAGCATTAAATCAAAGGGATAGATTTACATGGATCTTGACTAGATTACATATTTTTTTATTTAATTAATAATAAAAGATAATAAAATTATTAAACCTAATGATTTTAATAGTTTATTAAAATCAAGTTAATTATGAAATTAAGGGGGAAATAAGAAACCAGTTTATGGGTAATTTAATCATTATCAGTTTGGTAATTTAAATTATCAGTTTATTTATTAATTAGTATGACATAACCCAAAAGAATTGACATTGTTTTTATTAAAAATTTTCATTTATTTTTTTTTAATTTTAAATATACAAAACAAAAAACCAAGTCTTTGGGGTTATGGCATATCAATTCTCAAAATTGTATGTATTTATTTTTTATTTCATTTATTTATTATAGTTGGAATAAAAAGATGGTAATTATAAACAGTTAGTTTATAATACCAAGGTTTTAATAAAGAATGGTGATTATAAACAGTTTGTTGAGAAAATCAAGTTTTAATAAAATTAATAATGATGATTATAAACAGTTTATTTAGAAAACCAAGTTTAAAATTGTAATGGCGATATACACAGTTAGTTTATAAAACCAAGTTTTAAGAGGTAAAATTGAAAGTGGAATTTATAAACACTTAGTTTATAAAAACCAAGTAATTTTAAAAGGATAAAAACTGGCTAACGTTTTTCGAAAAAAGAAAAAACCTTTTTAGAAAATCTTAGATCAGAGTGCAACCCACCTAATGGAACACCTCACTTGTTCAACGATATTCACATTGTAAGGAGAAAGAACCTTAGATGTGGATTCAAATTATTGCGAGTGTTAGGGTGTGTAGGGTCTTGTGATAATCGGGAGTCCCGGCGCAAGGCATCGCACTGTCTTAGGTGGTACGATCTATTTTGGTGATAATCGGGAGTCCCGGCCCAAAATGCACTAGAGGGATTAAAACATGTACAAGTTTGTTGTTCAACTTGATATCCCGAACATCTAGGAATCCTTTCTAGTTCAAGAGGCGATCGATATGGCTATAACTAGCAGAAATAGCGTGGCTCTAATGGGAAGTGCCCAAACCTTGCATTAGAGGGCGTGAAATATGGATCCTAGTCTAACTATTATTCTTAAAAGGTAATAATGTTGGAAGTTATTTATTTATCTAATCATACTAACCATTTGTTGTTTTTCTTATAGATGTCTGTATTGTCAGAAATTCCGTTTTACTCACCGATTGAATCGCGAAGGCTCATCACTGGAAAATGGAAGCTTACTGGTCCGAACTACAAAGTTTGGAAAGTGCCTTTTAGGAGTCACCTAAAAGCACAGAACCTACTGTACGTGATAGACAAGGTGCCCAAGGGACAACCAGGGCAAGATGCCCAGGATGATGAGCTTGACGCTTATTATTAGTATCTGGCAGATGAATCACAAGTTATGTCAATTCTCATTCTTACTTCATTATCAGAGCTTACTGATAATCTACGTAAGAAACCATGCTATGAGTTTGTCCAGTATCTTGAGGAGACGTTTAAAGATAGTACTGAAGAAAGTAAGCAGTTCGTTTTGCAAGAAATCTTTTCGTCAAAGATGAAGGATGATCAACCATTGAGTGACCATCTTATTAACATAAGAGGGTTACTAGATTGACTCATCCTGGTTACTGGCACATCAAACCAGCAAGAACAAGTCTTGTTTTTGTGCGGATCTCTCACTCAATACTATCAGAATAAGGTAGTACGTTTAGTTGGGAATTTTGATTTGACTGTCACAGCTCTACACAAGAATCTCTTGTGTATACGCGATGTTCAAAGGCTAGAGGAAGAATCTCTCCCTGAGATTCAGCAGGATGATTTTGATGATTGGTTGAAGAACTTTGTTGATTTGTGTTGCCCAACTCGTGGCAGCAAGGATATTTGCGAGCACACGTCCGATGTGGGACTGTTGGACACTGATTTTTTCAGTGATTCAGGTATCTTTATGATTGATTGTCTCGTTACTTCTAGTTAATCCTGGGTGTTGGATACCGGATGTGGTCATCACATTTGCAATCACTTGCAGGGATTTACGAAGAACAGGCGACTGGGACGAGGGGATGTTGAACTACGAGTAGGCGAAGGTTCCAAGGTTGGAGCCGAAGCCGTAGGAACATATCTTCTCAAGTTGCCTTCAGGAAGAGTCTTGGAACTTAAAGATTGTTATTATGTTCCTAGACATATTAAAAATGTTACTTCTTTTGATTTACTTATAGACAGTGGTTTTTATTATGAATTTTATGGAAAAACAATTTCTTGTTTAAAAGATGACATTTTATATTTTAAAGCAAATTCTCATAATGGTCTATACACGTTAAATCTAAATAACATAGAACGAGACGTTTATCATATAAGTAAAAGATCCAAGAGTAACTTGAATCAAACTTATCTTTGGCATTGTCGTTTAGGTCATATAAACGAGACTCGCATTAAGAAGCTCCACGATGATGGAATTCTAGAGCCATTTGATTTGGAATCATACATATGCGAATCATGTTTATCTGGAAAAATGACAAAAGACCCTTTCAATCACTACAATGAAAGGGTAGGCGAGTTGTTAGGGATCATACACAGTGACGCGTGTGGACCTTTCACTCCAGAAGCCAGAGGTGGATACCGCTACTTCATTAACTTTACTGACGACTTCAGTAGGTATGGTTATGTCTTTCTTATGAGACTAAAGTCTGAATGCTTTGACAAGTTCAAAGAATATCAGAGGGAAGTAGAAAACCAACTGGGCAAGAAAATAAAGTCAATTCGGTCGGACTGAGGAGGCAAATATTTGAGCCAAGAGTTCGACGATCATTTGAAGGAATGTGGGATTGTTTCACAACTCACACCTCCGTATACACCTCAGATGAATGGTGTATCAGAAAGGAGAAATCGCACCTTGTTAGACATGGTACGTTCAATGATGTGTCGCGCCCCACTACCACTATCATTTTGGGGACATGCACTCGAGACTGCAGCATTCACACTGAATAGGGTTCCGACCAAGTCAGTAGAAGAGACTCCGTTCGAGCACTGGACGGGGAGAAAGCCAAAATTGTCTTTTCTCAAGATTTCGGGTTGTGAAGCATACGTTAGACGTAACTTCACAGACAAACTAAACCCCAAGTCAGATAAGTGCATCTTCGTTGGATATCCAAGGGAAACCTTAGGATATTATTTCTATCATCAAGATGACAACAAAGTTTTTGTTGCTCGGAAAGTTGTCTTCATGGAGGAGAAGTTTCTAGGAACAGAAACTCCAAGAAAAGAAATAGAACTTAAAGAAATTGAAGAGAACGAAGATCCACCTATGACTTCTGTCGAACCAGTGGTTCAACAAAGAATTGTTGATTCCCAAACAGACCCACCGGTTGAGGAAGAGGAAACACGCAACCCTCGTTGGTCCAGTAGACCACGCCAAGAACCAGTTAGGTATCTTGAATTCATGATCGATGAAGATGATGGAAGTCTACTAGAACCATTGACCTACAGCGAGGCTGCTGATGGCATGGAGTCTGAAAGATGGCTCGAGGCTATGGAAGCAGATATGCAATCCATGTATGACAACCAAGTTTGGGTGTTATCAGACTTGCCACCACAGTCACGTGCTGTTGGATGCAAGTGGGTTTTCAAGAAGAAAATTGACATGGATGGGAAAGTGCATACTTACAAAGCACGACTTGTCGCGAAGGGTTTCACGCAAACACATGGTGTGGATTACTCTGAAACCTACTCGCCAGTCGCCATGCTTAAGTCTATTAGAATTCTTATGGCCATATCAGCATATTACGACTATGAGATATGGCAAATGGATGTTAAAACCGCCTTCCTTAAAGGGGAGTTGAATGAGGACGTATTTATGATACAACCGGATGGTTTTACTGATCCAAAGAATCCTGATAAAGTATGCAAATTACTAAAATCCATTTATGGATTGAAGCAAGCATCTAGAAGTTGGAACTTACATTTTGACAAAAGAATCAAAGAATTTGGTTTAGTCAAGAGCGAGTTCGAGGCGTGTGTCTACACAAAATTCATTGGGAGCATAGTAATCTTCCTAGTCTTGTATGTCGATGACATACTGCTCATAGGAAACGATATACCAGCATTACAAGGAGTAAAATCCTGGTTAGGTAAATGTTTCCAGATGAAAGACTTGGGAGAAGCCGCATTTATACTGGGTATAAAGATCTATAGAGATAGATCTAGGCGGCTTATTGGACTTAGTCAAAGTACATACATTGACAAAGTACTGAAGAGATTCAGTATGAGTGATTCCAAGAGAGGTCTCATTCCAATGACACATGGCATTACACTGAGCAAAGCTCAGAGTCCTACATCTAGCAAGGAAATAGCTAGGATGAGTTTGGTACCAAATGCTTTGTCAATTGGATCAATAATGTATGCCATGTTATGTACTAGGCCCGATATTGCTTACTCCATAAGTCTTACGAGCAGATATCAAAAGAACCCTGGTGAGGCCCTTTAGGTGGCTGTCGAGAACATTCTCAAGTATTTGAGAAGGACGAAAGAAATGTTCTTTGTCTTTGGAGGTTCGAAGAAAGAATTCCATGTAACTGGTTACACAGATGCAAGCTTCCAAACCGACAGAGACGATTACAAATCACAATCAGGATTTGTATTCACACTAAACGGAGGAGCGATATCTTGGAAGAGTCAGAAACAAGATACGATAGCAGATTCGACAACAGAGGCTGCGTACATTGCGGCAAATGATGCTGGAAAGGAAGCCATGTGGCTTAAGAATTTATCGAGGATCGTAGAGTTATTGCCAGTATCTCTAGACCCATCGAAATATTCTGTGATAATAGTGGAACAATAGCGCAAGCTGTTGAACCAAGAGAGCATCAAAAGACCAGGCATGTGCGCAGAAAATATCACCTCATACGTGAGTATGTTAGAGAAGGTGATATTACAATTAAGAAAATACCAACGGATGACAACGTTGCTGACACGTTGACAAAACCACTAGCTGGACCAAAGCATGAGAAACATGTGCACGCTATAGGCATGCAATACCTAGATATTGGTAGCTAGTAATTTTGATTAGACTCATAGACATATTTGAAATCGATACATTATGTAATAAGATTTCGTGGGATTGAAATAGGAGGTTTTACGTAATATTTTCAAATTGTCTATTCTTAACATGTTTTAAACCTATCCTTGATACACAAAGTTTTTGAGTATCTAAAATGTCTGTGGTTGCTTGAATTTAGTGGGAGCTAGATTTAGGAGTTAATACCATGATGAATATTTATCTATTCATAGTTATTGAATAGAGAAACAAGTGTTGTTAAAATAAATATTCATAGATTTTTACAGAGTTTGCTAAACATTAGACGTGACCAAAAGATCGAGGTTACTTCATGGAGCCAAAGCATGAGTAATTTCGAGTAGATGTCCTCTGACCTGAGACATTTGGTTTGAGACGTGACAACTTCTGATCTTTAGCATTTATCTAACGTCACACCGTAAAAGGGTGATCATAAAGAACCTGACTAAGACAGCAGAAGTCGTGGGCAAGATAACGCAAATTGTCAAGATGGAGTTTGCACCTTCTTTAACTAGAAGAGAAATTTCATGGCCGCTCGACGATTAAGACTACTGAAATGTGTGGCCGCGCTCGGAGAATGATTAGATCATTCGGTAATCCGTTACTGCAGAAAGTCAAAATCAGTGTCGAGAAAATTCGAGTATATAGAACAAGATCCCTGCTCCATGTCTATTACTCAAATTAAGAAATATCATGATGCGAAAGGAATATCTTTTAGTGTTATTCATTTATGAATATTATCTCTGGATGTAAGAGTTCTGATAACGTGGTTATCCTAAATGTCTGGCTAGGGACCGCTTTAGGCCAACGATGATCAGTAAGTGATACTTAACTTGCGCAAGTGGGAGTATGAAGGATTTATGTGCACAGATAAGTACACATGTCACCGTGTCCAATGTTATAAGGCACTAAAGGGTCACACCACTACACACCCAATAATGGACAACCGAATAAATAATAATAAGTTAATTATTATTCAATTAAAAGAAAGGATAAATATTAAGTTAAATATTTAACGGATAGTTAATTAATAGTTAATTAATTAACTAGTAAAAGTCCAAGGGTTTAAAGTGACAAGAGGAAGTTTAATTATGAGATTAATCATAATTAAACTCCAAGGACCTAATGGTAACTTAATCCCTTATAAATAAGGGACTAAGGTTAGGGTTTTAGGTTACACATTACAACACCCCAAAACCCTCTCTCCCTCTCTCCCTCTCTCGGCCGAAGTCGACCAAACCCCCAACGGGTTTTCGGTTGTGGTGTTCGTTCGACACACACACACACAAACCATTGTGTGATACTTTGTTGGTACAACGCGGTCTTGCAGCGTGTTCAGGTGGTGCAGTAGAGGTAAAATTGTAATGATGATTAATAAAATTGTTTGTTTAGAAAACCAAGTTCAAAATTGTAATGGCGATATACACAGTTAGTTTATAAAACCAAGTTTTAAGAGGTAAAATTGAAAGTGGAATTTATAAACACTTAGTTTATAAAAACCAAGTAATTTTAAAAGGATAAAAACTGGCTAATGTTTTTCGAAAAAAGAAAAAACCTTTTTAGAAAATCTTAGATCAGAGTGCAACTCACCTAATGGAACACCTCACTTGTTCAACGATATTCATATTGTAAGGATAAAGAACCTTAGATATGGATTCAAATCATTGCGAGTGTTAGGGTGCGTAAGGTTCTGTGATAATCGGGAGTCCCGGCGCAGAACATCGCACTGTCTTAGATGGTCTGATCTACTTTGGTGATAATCGGGAATCCCGGCCCAAAAAGTACTTGAGTAGAATAAACATACTAGACTTTATTACTAACTTAGAAATGTACAATTAAATTGTACAAATTTGTAATAAGTTATAAGTCTAAAGATTCTACGACCCCTAGGAATCGTGTCAAGTCTAAGGATGTTACCTACCAGAAACAACATGTCTCGTCGGGAAGTGCCCAAACCTTGCGGCGAGAATGTGATATATGGATCCTAGGCCTAAAATATTAATTATGGGTTTATAATATATTTTAGAGAATGTTTGTTGATGATTACTAATTAAACTGGGTTTGATTTGTAGACGGCGCAACAACCAACACGATACGTACCAATCTCTCACTACGCTTGTTTCTGGAAAAGGACAAATTGACTAGGTCAAAGTTTCTCAATTGGAAGCGTGATCTTCGGATTATGCTTAGGCATGAGAGAAAAGGAAATGTCCTAGAAAGAGCAATGCTAAATGCCCCTGCCGTGAATGCTAGAAATGAACCAGTACAAGCATATTACGCTTGTAGAGTGTTCAACTCTTGCAAGATGGTTAAGGGATCATCAGTGAGTGCTCACGTCACAAAAAAAACGAAAGAGCACATGGATCATCTTAAAATGACTAGGACACCCAGTACCATTGCAATTAGCAATAGTAATGATACTCAACTCATTGTTAGATGACTATAAGCCTTATGTAGTCAACTACAACATGCAAAACATGGAGCAATCCATTGATGAGCTACATTCCATGCTCAAGACTAATGAGTTAAGTTTGGGGACCAAGTTTAAGAATGATCTCGTAGTAACTGATGATGGTAGTGAAAAGAAAAAGAGGCGCAGTGGAAAGGGAAAGGGTAAAACCGATCTCAGCCAAGACGTGCCCAAGGGTAATAGAGTCAAACAAAAGGGTCAAGAAGGTGAAGCCAGACAAGGCAAGGACCGAGAAATGGTGTCTTGGTTATGGCAATGGTCAAAGTGTAGGAGGCAATGCAAGCTCCTCAGTTGACTTGACCAACTTCTAGATATTCACTTTAAGATACTTGTAAAGTTTATTACGAGTAACTCAACTTTTGCAATCATTTATTGCAAGAGATGAAGGAATGTGAAGATGACTATCATGAGATAGTAATGATCCCACAAGCACCAAGTTAATTTTATAATTCAGTATTTTTATTTTGGATTCATGGAAAACAATTTTATTTAATTGAATAATCGTTTTATGTTTATGTTAAAACAAAGTTTTTGGTTTTAATAAATTCGAATCCATAGTTGAATTATATTGTGTGCATGTGTTATAATTACACTAGTCAATGTTTTATGACTAGATTGTAAGTCAAGTTTTGATTTAATTTATATTTCATGTTTTATACTTGTTTGATTGTTGTATGATAAATAATGTCTTAGAAGCTCAATACTTAGATACTGGAAATTAGAAGTTTTTCTTCTAAAGTATTTAAGAGATTTTATGAAAAGCATAAGGTTCAAAAGTTATTGAACCTAGTTGAAACATCTTAAGTAATGGTTACTTATGATAGTAAGTTTCAAAGTGTTAGTATTAATATAGTATGATTATATTGGATATAATCAAGGTAAACTTTAAAGAGTATTATTACAAGTCTTTTATACGTGTAATAAAGGAATTTAATGAGGTCATAGTTCCATAATAGGAATAATTGGATATTCGTAAAATCCAAGTAAGATGACTTAGACATTAAATGAATTCTTAAAAGAGACAAACTATATTAAAGTATTTAAGAATTAAAAGGTATTATTGCAAGTCTTTTATACTTGTAATAAATACAATATTTAATCAAGTCATAATTCCCTAATAGGAATAATGGATATTTGAGAAATCCAAGAAATGACTTTGGCATTAAGTAAGATTCTTAAAAGATACTAATACACTTAAGAATTGGAAGTATCATTTCAAGTGTCTTATACTTGTTAGATACAGTAATCAATAAGAGTCATGATTCCCTTATAAGGAATGTTGGATATTCGCAAATCCAAAGGATGACTTTGATAATTGATTAATTCTTAAAGGGTTAAACTATAAGTTTTGACTAGGTCAAAAGAAGTAGTTTAGGTGACGCTTAATTTCCATAAAATTTAGTGGGAGCTATGACTAACATATTCACTAGAAGTACTAATGAATATAGTAGGTTAGTTAGGACATTAACAACAAGGTTTTACCAAGTCGTTAGCCAATGAGTTAAGAGAAATAAATGATCATTGATTAGATTGTTGCAAACCTAATAGCGTGGTCACAAGTCTTGTGATTAATTATTGCATATCTGATAGGATGTTCACATTCCAGTGGACAAGTTAATCATTTAAGGAAATTTCTTTAACTAGTAAAGATATCTACAAATCAAGTAGCTAAAAGAGATTTAGTTACAAGACAAGTTTTTATAGATTCAAGAAACTAAGGAGTTATTTTCCAATATTCCTATGTTTACCGAATCATATAGAAAGGCAAGACTAGAATATGTTCTAAGTGTTGGATGAACAATATCTAGCAAAGAAAAAAGTATTAGTATTCTTAAAACTCGTCTTATGTCTTTAGTTTAATAGAAATGACTAATTATAATTAGTGATAAAAGTTACAATTAAGAGTTGTTGAAGTGATCAACACAAACGCATAGAATAAGTAATGATCCAGTAATAATTCAGTATCTATGTCCAGTGAGGAATAATACATGAGTTAGTATCATTGTTATTCAGAATTTGTATGTTTTACAATATCCATGAATAAAAGTTTATTTATTCAAAAAGATATAAATCCGTGACTACTCGTCTTGGTGGGAACCTCGATGGGACGTTAACGTCATCGCGGTATTTGGTGGTAGATTCGAAGTTCTTCTAAGATAACTACACAAGTTTTGATTAAACCAAATATCGGTGATATTCTGTTGGAGCTCGACGAATATTGGATTGACCACCGTGATAATAATTCGTGGCTGAAAAGTTCAAATGTATTTTTCACTAGGATTGTCCTTAAGCCTGAGGTATTTGGTTTGGGATACATTGACTAATGTGCTTTGGTTCGTCTTAGACAATTCTGAAATATGGTTGTCATACGAGGCCTTACTGGGTACAAAGGAATTTGTATTTTGAATCGAAATATAACAAGATGGTAATTGCACCTCCTTTTTAGGAGAGATATTTATGGGTCCTTTGACATGGTGATAACTGGAAAGAGCATGGCCATGCCCAAACGAACTGATTAGTTCTTTGTCGTTTATCACAACAGTTTGAATCAAGAAGTCATTAAATGATTTTGAATACAGGAGTTGATAATTTCTACCATGCTCGTATTCATTATCACAAATATCGTACTGCAAGGGATAAACCTAACATAGTTCCCCAAGAAGTAGAGACAAAGTGTTCTTTACTAGGAGACGTTATTAAAGAGTTTTTCAAGAAACTATACCTGGGTTACACAAAGCTGTTTTTATGGGGTTGGTTACTTACATGCCCACCTAAAAGGCCACTGTAGCTCGTATCATTAAGATAAAGGTTACAAACTTGCACAAGTGGGAGTCTAAAGGATTTATGTGCACAGTTAGTCAACCTATGATGATACATCCATGCCTACGAAACACTTAAGGGTCACACCGGTGAGTGCATGTTATTCGAGTAAGATATGTAATGATACTTGGAAGAGGATTGATTCATAATAAGTCATTTATGAATCAAGTTAAGTATTAAGTCAAGTTTGACTTATTACTAGAGTAGTTTAACTAACTAATTAATTCAAGTATTTGTACATTTACTAGTTGAGTAAATATATAATGTGTTAATTATAGATTATCCATAATATGATTTAAAGCTATTAAATCATATAGTGTTTGGATAATATTATTGTCTAATTAATTATTAAAAGTATTAAATGCAAGTATATATTTTGTATATGTAATATACACAAAATATATATAAGTGTATAATACTAGACATTTAATAATTAAGTGGGATAATAATAACTAGATAAACTACAAGGGTTTAATATGTAAAAAGATAAGTTTAATTAAGATTAGATATTAATTAAACTAGAAGGGCCCTAAGTGAAAGTCCTTCTATTATAAATAGAAGGGATGGAGTTCCCTTATTATTTACACACATTGTACACGAAAACCCTAGGGTTCTCTCCCCTAGTTTTGGCCGAAACACCACCACCAAGAACACAAGCCTTGTGTTCTTCGTGTTCTTCGTTCGTTCTTCGTATTCTTTAAGTCTTGAAAATTCGAAGATCATTACAAGGGTCAACTAGAAGATCGCTCGTTGTGTTCATCATCAGTGTAATAACTTAAGCAAGATTAAGGTATGTTTTGAGAAAACCTTTTCTCCCTTCTCCCCTCTTGGACGAACTCGACCAAGAACCCTAGGGTTCTTGGTGTTGGTCGAAACACACACAAGTGTGTGTGTGTGTTTGGGTTTTCGTACAAGGTTTCTTCCATTGTTAATCTAATCTAGATTTCCAAGATCCCAATCCTTTAGGGTTTAAGGATTAGGTTTAATCTCAGTTCCGCATTTAGGGATTAAATCAGCTAGTTGGTTTTAACCGGTTAAGAACAAGTTCATGTTCTTGGTCAGTATGGTTCGAACCAAGTCACTAGGAGGTTGACCCAAGTGGTCAATCAGTATCTATTGAAACCCTTCAAAACAGGTCAAATTTTCATGTTATTACCAAATTCTAAATTTATACTATGGATAAATTTCAAATAGGCATTCTATATGCAAGGTCATAACTTCATACAATGACCAATTCAATTTAACAAGTTATTTTACCAAACCTATGTAACTCTTCCTCTCGTCATAATCAACAACCACATAATGAAAATTCTGGGATTAACCCGTTAAATACCATATTCAACATGCAATCCTACAATCTAAGTTTTAGCTAATTACTGTCAACAATCATCACAAGCACATATTGTGAATTTCACTATCATGATCAAAGTCACACTTCATTTTATGGCTAGTCCTTCAATAGTTCCTAACTCATCAAAACTTTTCATATTTCAACATTCTTTTAATCTTTATTTTTTCGACTTTCAAGATTCAACTTATCACCTTATTTATCTCTTCGATGATAACAATATCATCCCCGTACTTTAAATCACATTTTGCACAACTAATATACTTTTTTCATTTCATCGCCAAAAACACAGTTTGCCAAACAACCAAGCAATCAACACAATTACAAATGGTCTAGGTTTCCATCGGTTTTGCACAATCAATCAACATTTGATTAGGTTTTGGCTTGGGATATGGCAAAAATACATTTTTACCATGTAAAAAATTAACAATTAAAATAAAATTCCAAGCCAAATAATATAAAAAATTCAATAATCGAGATTAATTTTTTATTTACGTTTTTGTAACTAATAGCAATTAGGATTCCAAAAAATCAAATTTTTAACCGAATTTAATTAAAATTTTCGAAAAACAAAGAACCCCAGGGTTCTTTGTTTCCAATCGGCGCACCAAGGGAGCCAAAAAAAAATCGATTTTTGCTACTTTTTACAAAAAAAAAAACTTGCTAATTAAATCATCAATATGATGACTCGTGATAACACTGTTAGTGATTTATGGTTTAATCAAAGTAAAACGCAGCGGAAAAATAAATAAATCAATAATAACGGATATACATATTGACAATATAATTAAACATAAATATTAAAGAGATTAGTATGAATATCATACCCTTGAAGCCTTTGATTTTCGTGTACTATGAGGATGATGAAACTGAATATCCAATGTAGGATACCTTTATAGTAGTTCACACTACACCTTATCAAGAACCCCAATGAATACTATTCCTCTTAAGTAACCATGACTTACGAACCAAACAAGATACGAACACCCCAAACATGAGGCAATCCTCTCCTTGCTTTGATTTCTATTTTGGTCGCATGGGACCATAAACCAAAGGAGGTCACATTTGTTATCTGGTTTTCTGTCCGCACAAGCCAAACAAAATTGGCATTTCTTTTCTTTTTTTCATGTCTATGCTAGACCAGAACACCTCAAATCGACTTCTTTTTGTTGTTCGGCCGTAAGGGAGATTAGGGTTACATAGCTTGCTCCCTAATCTAAGTATTTATCTTCTTACTACAAGTTAGGAGATATGACACTTAGCCCCCTTTTTAAATAGTACTCCGTCCGTCCCTAAATAAAGTTCTCATTTCTCCTAAATCGGTGTCCCTAAATAAAGTTTTCATTTCACAAGTTGAATGGGTTCCACCTAATAAAATAATATAATTACCAAGAACTCCACTACATCGACTAACTTCCTTTCTCTCTCGAAACCAACTTTATATTTTAATCAAATTTATACCAATGACGCCACCACTAACTCTCCCCTTAAAACTTGTGCCCAAGAGCAATGGGAACTTTATTTAGGGACGGCGGGAGTATATTACTTGCAATATTATATAGATAATATAATTACATTAATTATATTATATATATTTATCATGGTGTTTAGTGTATTAGTGTGTGACCCTTTAGGCTCACTTACAACCAGCTATATAATTATATGTCATAAACGTGAAGCATATTCCAAAAAACCGCACCCGAAACATGTGGTTCCTTTAAATGGGCATTTAGACTTAATATGCCCATCTTCCCGACATCGAAAACATCTCACATGTCCACAATCACCGGCACACCGTCCCCGATAGTTTTACCACAAAGTCGGCAATCTCGAGTAGTGTCCTACTATATTACCATAACATTTATATATAGTTCATATACATACATACAATATTTTATTCGCTTAATATTATACGTTAATATTGTAGTAGTTATTGTATATTATACGTTAATACATAATTATAGGAGTAATTGATGTATTATCTTTTATATAATGAATATCCCACGCACTCATTACGGTGTGGTCTTGACCAATACTCCATACATGGTATCAGAGTAAACATCGATCCCTTCCACTTTTCTCTTGACTTTTCTTTCGTTCCCCACTGCGTCTGCTTCCCTTGCCCCCTGCAACTCCTAAACATTCTTCCATTGCAGGCGGCTCACCATCAAACACTACCATCGATTCTCTTTTTTCCGTGAACACGTTACTACACATGATGACCATAAATTAAGCTTTCTTCTTCCAACTATATTCTTTGGAGGAATAATATGCAACCGATTTTCACATGTCTGAGATTGTTGGGCCACATAAACGGTACTATACCTTCTCCTCTGGTCACCACGGTTGTTGATTATGTCATTGTTCCAAACCCCGACTTCATAACTTGGTTGGAAACGGATCAGCGGACTGTCATTCTTCTTCAATCTTCGCTCACCGAAGAAGCCACAACCGAGGTTCTTGGTCTTCAAACTGCTCAACAAATATGGGCAGCCCTAGAAAATGCTTATAGCAATTGTTAAGGCACAAAGCCTTAACCCTTTTGGATCTTTGGATAACAAGACAACCTAGACAAGCTTAGTATAGTTTCTAGAATAATTTAGCTAAGTCTTGGTTAAATACTGAGTATACAGTTTTGGCTACTCAGTATTGGGACTCATTATTGAAATCCAATACTGAGTACAAGGACTGAGTAAACATTTCCTTGTTTACTCGACCAGATCAAATCCCTTTGATCTCGGTCACTTTTCTTTTACCAGTCCTTGTACTACTCCTTGCCTATCTTGTAAGATCTCTATAACATTATAAATAGAGATCACTTGGCAAAGGAGTACTCACCAATTTACGTTTTCACTTATATATCTTGTAATTGATTAGTGGTCTTGTTATTACGCAACAAGCCACACTTAGTGAAATTATACATTTGACTCTAATATTGTGTTTATCACTTTAATTATCTTAAGTCTAATTAATATATCAATTTTACAAGCAAACCAGGGTTGTTGTGACCTAACAACTGGTATCAGAGCAGGCTAAATTGATCCTTATTTAGTCAATCTATTACCCTGGCTGCCATTCCTTATACCTACCCTTCCCTACCTTCAAAATCTAGAATGTCTTCACTCTTAGGCCCAGTGTTGTCAGGAAAGGGTGTGCTAGTCTTTGATGGCAAAGATTTCCATCAGTGGAAACTTAAGGCCCAATGGTATTTTGAATCAATCCATTGTGAAATGCTAACAGTACTTACTGATGGTCCCATCATTCCACAAACTGTGGAACCCGTTGCAGCTACTGATGATGCCCCTGCATCTACAAGAACCATTCGAAAGTTGAAGCACACTTGGACTGATACCGATCATCTTATGTTCAGTCTGGACTCTAGAGCCAAAGGTGTGATTGGTAATGTAGTTACCAAAGAGATACTGACTGCAATTATGCAGTTACCTACTGCCAAAGTTATGTGGGATAGGTTGATCATCACCTATGAAGGCACAACAAAGGTGAAGTTGCAAAGAAAGAGCAACATGAGAAGAAAGTCTGAACATTTCTTCTCAAATCAAAATGAAGACATCACCTCTCTATACAACAGGTTCAATACTGTTATCCATGATCTTATCAGTGTTGGAATTGTGAAGGAAGATGGAGAACTCTGTAAAAAATTTCTAGACAGCCTTCCTCAACAATTCCTTGATATGACAAATTCTGTCAATGCTGCTAACAACATTGAGACATACACTCTTCAAACTTTGTATGGCTTAATGTTGAATCATGAAGAGAACAATGCTGCTGGATTGCTCAACTGGAAGAAGACTGACAAAACTTCCACTGACATGGCCTTGATTGTCAAACCTGCTAACTCAGTGCAACAGGCCTATACTGTCACTGAGCCAGATGAGCCAGAAGGTGATCTTGATGATGCTGAGGCAGAAGATCTAGAAATCCAAATGACTCTCATGTCCATGAAGCTTAATCAACTGAAGAAGAAGAGGCTTGGTGTTAGCTCTTCCAATATTGACTCAAGATCTGGTCTGTGCAACAGGTGTGGAAAGCATGGTCATATTGCTGCCAACTAACACACTAAGTTTTCTGAAACTGATCAGAATGACAAAATTGCATACCGTGCTAAACGGTATAGGGACAAGTATATGAAGTTGAAGGAAAGAAGCAAGGGTAAGGGAGTAGCTGTGAGTGGAGCACCTCATCTGGCATTTTGCTCTGAGGCTTGGATGGATGAAGACCTCAGTGATGATGAGGAAGATGTGGAGAACAAAGCCTTCATGCCTTTCAATTGGTGTATTACACGCTATGGTAAAACTGGTTGAGCAAAGGTTACCCAATTCTTTTCTAGCAATCAGGGAAGGTAAACCGCAAGCATAAAGCAAGAGTCTAGGTAAGGGTAAGCTAGTTTACTTTTCCAAACCTACAATTCCCCCACCTGCTAAAAAGGAGCACCCTACAAAGGATATTTCTTGCCATCATTGCGATGAAACCAGCCATTGAAGGAGGAACTGTCCTGCCTACTTGGCAGAGTTGATGAAGGACAAATGTGTTATATAGCTAGCACATTATGTATCTTCAATATAGTACTCTATACTTTTACTAATAAATCTTGAGTGTATGACACTAGTTGTGGAACTCACATTTACACAAGTAGAAAGCTAAAAGAATGGAAGCTATGATCTAATCCTTCCTAATGCGTTAATTATTGTTTTGAACAATTGTCAATTATGCATTGTTTAGCTTTATCGTTTGTTGAATAATGGATTATGATATTTTGTTTTATGAAAAATAACATGTTTTTAGTACTATTCCTTATAATAGTATGTTTGAAATTAATATGCATGATCCTAATTCAAACGATATTTCTATATACAAACGTAGCACTCAAGAATCCAAAAGGGTTTGGATTCCATTTACCTAGAGCATTGTCATCTTTTCCACATAAACAAGAAACGCATTTTGATACAACAACTCGACGGGCTTCTTTGCAAATGGTTATGAATCATTTAATATGCCTCTCTTGTATATTATGGAAAGATAACAAGAAAGCTTTTCTCCCATGTTGGCGAAAGAGCTAAAAATCTACTTGGACTCATACATACTGATGTATGTGGCCCTTTTAGAACTAAGACTAGGGAAGGTGCCACCTACTTTCACTGATGATATCATTCGATGTGGTTATGTTTACTTGATTAAACATCAACATGGAAGCTTTAATGATATCAGTCGCTATGGTTATGTTTACTTGCTTAGACATAAACATGAAATCTTTGAAACGTTCAAAGCTTTCTAAAGTAAAAGTAGAAAATCAACTCGGCAAGACAACAAAGGCTTTCAGTCATGGTTAAGGATGAAAGTACATGAGTCAAGAGTTTCTGGATCATCCCAGACATCGTGAGATAGTCTCACAATTCACTCCTCCATACAGTCCACAAGATAATGGTGCGTCTGGAAGGAGATATCGGACCCTGTATGACATGGTTCGGTCTATGATGAGTCCTACTACTCTTACACTATCCTTTTGAGGGTGTGCACTGAAGTCTGCTGCTCGAATACTTAATATGGTTCCGACCAAAAGGTTAAAAAGACACCATATGAGATATGGCGTGGGAAAGTCCCTAATTTGTCTTACTTGAAGATCTGGGGTTGTGAGGATCTCGTGGAACGAGACATGCCGAACAAACTTGAACCCATATCTATCAAGTATATCTTTATTACTATTTTACTTCCCAACTGAGAATAAATTGTTGTTACTCGGTATGCTGAGTTTCTTGAGAACAGTCTCATTTCGCAAAGCAAGTGGGAGCACTATAAACTTTGACAAGATTCAAAGTGAAGATACACAACCTTCTGGTAACACTAGCAAATATCATTCTGAGGCTGGACATATAGATGTTGGACCACAGGATGATGTTGTTCCCATTCGTAGGTCCGCAAGGACACCTCATGCACCTGAACGATATAGATTTATGTCGATGCCGAGGAGCAAAGTTTCGAGGATCATAATGAACCCTCTAACTATCAAGTTGCATTATCGAATTTTGAATTCGAAAAATGACTTGAAGCTATGAATGCGAAAATGTAATCCATGATAGACAACCAAGTTTTGAACTTGGTTGATCTTTCTCAAAACAGTAAGACTGTTGACTTGGATGAGAATATACACACCTATAAATCTCTTCTAGTAACAAAAGGTTACACTCAATCCTACTGGATTGACAATGATGAAACCTTCTCGCCTGTTACTAAAGACATTAGGATTCTTATAGCCAAAGTAGTGTACTATGACTATGAGATTTGGTTTATGATGAAATCAAAATGTTTGTTTCACCTAAAACCCAAATTGAGCATGTGTATATATGAAAGCTAGTGGGAGCGTTGTCGTTTCTCAAGTCATACATGCTGATGACATGTCACTCATGTGAAACAATATACCAATACTACAAGATGAAAATCCTGGTTTGGAAAATGTTTTGACATGAAGGATTGCAGGGATACTACATACATACTTGGAGTAAAGATCTATAATGATAGATCAAAGCGGTTAATTGGTTTAAGTCAAAGTGCTTACATTGACAAAATTCTAAACGGTTTTGAATGGTACTCCCAAACGAGGAAGTCCTCGTATGCCACACAATGTAAACTTGAGTGAGACTCAAGGACATTCCACACCTGATGTGGTGAAGCGAATGAATGTAATCCCCTATGAATTGGCTATTCCATTCATCATGTACGCTGTAAGGAGCACTATGCCAAATGTAACGTCCTTAGGGGACCTTACTAGAAAATACCGACAGATTCCATGAGAGAGTCACTGGATTGCTGTTAAGAACACATTGAAGTATTTTGAAATACTGGATATATGTTCCTTGGTTATGGTGGAGATACCAAACTGAAACTAAGTATACTAACTATACTTATTATTGTTTTGAAATAGGTCGTGATGACGCTAGAACCTATTTACGAAGGCTCACTACATTCGAATGATTTATCGAGATATGTGAAATTTGTACTCTCAATGTTCAAACATATAACTAACTAGCTGACGCTTTATCGAACTCAATGTCTTGTACCAAACATATTGAATATGAATGGAACATTGGACTTCGGCAAGCTAGTAGTTTCATGTAAATCTATTTAAGTATTTGGATAATGGAACGTAGAGCAGTTTATATTGGAATAAATTGATATATTTGATATGATCGTTTTTATATGAATATCTACTGTGTTCTATATTTGCATGTTTATATCCTTGAATATTTACTGCGTTTTATATTCTAAATTGTCCATTGTCATATTAATAATATGGGAATATTATTAAGACAAATCTGAGGGCATTGATGACATCATCTTAGTATGACTAAGGATGATGAAATCAAACTCACATGTTGTTCATTGTGATGCACAATTGGACTGACACAACCTATGAGAAATCACTTCTTGGATTCATGTCACAAGTGAATCTCACAAAGGCTTTGTCACTTATCCTCTGACTTGAGATGCAAGTTGGTTTGTGTGTGTGGTGTGCCAAACTTTGATGTGGTTAAACGCTGACCTGAATAAGGCTACTATAACAACCATCTTCAAGTTTGATATTAAGCATATATCAAACACGTGTAGTCAATAAAGAATTTGTTCCTCCACATGTTTGGATTAGATACTACTGGGCCCCTCGATGATTTGAATAGATGCCTGTACGGCCGTACCCAAAGGTAATCAAGATGAATCTTGATTGGTTTGGTAATCTACTTCAATGTATAGATCGAGAAACAGAATCGTTGAAATTTTAGATTGACATTAATCCTTGTCTAAAATTCAACATGGTATCTGTAACAAAAGGATAACTGATTGAAAAACTTTGAACCTGGACTTTTCTTAAACTCACTCATATACTTCTAGGGGCATTGGCGGGTTGCTAGACTCTAACCTTTGCTTGTATAACAACATAACCATAGGGACTGATATCATTAAAGCTTCCATGTTGATGTTTAATCAAGTAAACATAACCACATCAAATGATATCATCAGTGAAAGTAGGTGGCACCTTCCCTAGTCTTAGTTCTAAAAGGGCCACATACATCAATATGTATGAGTGCAAGTAGATTTTTAGCTCTTTCGCCAACATGGGAGAAAAGCTTTCTTGTTATCTTTCCACAATATACAAGAGAGGCATTTTAAACGATTCATAATCATTTGTAAAGAAGCCCGTCGAGTTGTAGTATCAAAATGCATTTATTGTTTATGTGGAAAAGATGACAATGCTCTAGGTAAATGGAATCCAAACCGTTTTGGATTCTTGAGTGCTACGTTTGTATATAGAACTATCGTTTGAATTAGGATCATGCATATTAATTTCAAACATACTATTACAAGGAATAATAATAAAAACATGTTATTTTTCATAAAACAAAATATCATAATCCATTATTCAACTGACGATAAAGCTAAACAATGCATAATTGACAATTGTTCAAAACAATAATTAACGCATTAGGAAGGATTAGATCATAGCTTCCATTCTTTTAGCTTTCTACTTCACTTTTAATCTTGCACATTTGTGTAAATGTGAGTTCCATAACTAGTGTCATACACACAAGATTTATTAGTAAAAGTGTAGAGTTCTATAATGAAGATACATAATGTGCTAGCTAGAACACATTTGTCCTTCATCAACTCTGCCAAGTAGGCAGGACAGTTCCTCCTTCAATGGCTGGTTTCATCGCAATGATGGCAAGAAATATCCTTTGTAGGGTGCTCCTTTTTAGCAGGTGGGGGAATCGTAGGTTTTGAAAAGTAAACTAGCTTACCCTTACCTCGACTCTTGCCTTGTGCTTGCGGTTTACCTTCCCTGATTGCTAGAAAAGAATTGGGTAACCTTTGCTCAACCAGTTTTACCATAGCGTGTAATACACCAATTGTCTTCCCCATGCTATGTATTTTTAAAACTCTTTTCAAACTGGTCATAGTCCTTGGATAGTGAGGTACGAATCAAGCTCATTCCAAGACTTGTGGCAATGGGTAACCAAGACGTTCCATTTGATCAATATAGCACTTCATATTCAAGATATAAGTGCTATTTGATTGGCCTAGCCTGCTTGTAAGCGTGGAATGCTTTAACTGTTTTGAACAGTTCATGTTCTGCTTATTGTTGAAATATCATTTTCAACTCGCTTATCGTGTCATATGATGTGAGTTCCTCGAAGTTCTTTCGCATCTCGGGGTTCATGCTCACAAGCATAGGAGTAGCGACTTGTTGGTGTTCGTTAAAACTCCGTAAAGGCTTGACGAACAGCAGCAGAATCATTTGCAGGAGGTGCCTCAGGTAAGGCCTCTTATAGGTGTATCAACTTGTATACATCTCTAAGGACAATCCTTAGAGTTCGATATCAGTCGATAAAGTTGTTATTAGTCAGTTTCAGTTTTCAAGAACTGATTTTAGAGTAGAGATACTTAGGTTTTGATTTGTTGTTGTTATCTGTATAACACACAAAGTTCAAAAAATAGTATTTTCAATAATAAATTCTTTTAATCAATTAACTACCCAATTAATTTTAATTAAAACCTAAGATCCCATTGAGCTTCTATCACCGCATTAGTTGATCGGCTAGAGATGATAGATCCAATAGGTATGTGACGATCAACAATTGCATTACTAGCGCAACTCTTAGAGGTATGGGACTTCATGGCACCTAGTGAACAAGCATCTAGGGTCAAGTGGCATGTTTGTCGCATCTTCGCCTCGAGTCAAGGTCTCACCGTTAACTCGATTAAGTCATCCAATGTGAAATCATGTCAAAATAGATCTAGGTCTCACGCGTAGAGAATAATGACCTCGGATCTAAATTCAAACCACGTCTCACGTGAATTCAAAAATAGAAGCAAGTGATTTCAACCGATTGGATGGCGTGACTTAAATTTTAGGTATGATAAATTTTAATTATAAAATTTTATTTAAGATATGAATCAATCATGTACTTCATTCATACCACTTCATAAGTCGGATTAATAAGCGGTAAAAACGTTTTAGCGATTATTAAATTATAAGTTTCAAATCATATTTAAACTTTTGTATAATCTCAAAACAATTTTAGATTAACGGTTAATCATAAATGATTAACTAGTAATCATAGATGATTAAAAGTTTGGATGTTTTAATGTTTGTGTCTAAAATCATATTTTAATTGTTTTTATTTTTCGTATCTAATAGAAAATAAAACAACCACAAACATAAATAAAAACATGCAACTTATTTTGTGCAAACCTCGACCGATGAAATCCTAGGTTCGGTCACGTGAGTCGTCACGACGGACCGAAGGGTCAAACTAGGGGACGGGCTAACATGAACCCAAACGGGCCTACATAAACCCAATGGGCTTCCACTTGCTCGAAGACATTCTTGAGCAAGTAGAACCCAAAATTGTGAAAAAAATGCAATCTGCCATAAAATTCCAGCAGACTTTGAAGCCCGAAAAGTCACTGAAGGATTCTCCGTCAGTCTTCCCTGCCGTCTGGAAAGTTGTAGGTCTCTAAATTGCGGAACTTGTGGCGGTAGTTTCAGGTCCAACGGAATAGCCAATCTACGGGAAAGTCTGTTTTCGTGCAGCTGCGCAGGAGGTGCCGAAAATTGTTGTTTTGTCCTCATCTTTTCTTCACATTTGGTCAACAAATTACAAAGTACAAAGAAACAAAATACAACTATTCTAATTGCTTTTACAATGAAATTTGCCCCAAAAAAATGGCACCAAAAATAAAAGAAAAAATTGAAACAAATTACAACAATTTAGCCAAAAACACGGCTTTTCCCAAAACAACCAGACACAACCACATTCAATCACAAACGGTCTAGGTTTTCATCGGTTTGCACAATCAAGCAACAATTGACAAGGCTTTAGCTTGGAACATGGCAAAATAACATGTTTTGCCATCTATAACGATTAATAATTAAAATAAAAATCCAAGCCAAATAAAATAAAAAATTCAATAAACAAGATTAATTTTTTATTTTAGTTTTTGTAAGTAGTAGCAAGTAGGGTTCCAAAAAATCAAATTTTTAACCATATATCATAAAAATTTTCGAGAAAATTAAAGACAAAGAACCCTAGGGTTCTTTGCCGATCGGCGTAACCATTAGGCCAAAAAATACGAATTTTTTGCTACTTTTTACAAACAACTTGCTAATTAAATCATCAATATGATGGCTCTGATACCACTGTTAGTGATTTACGGTTTAATCAAGTAAAACGCAGCGGAAATAATTTATAAATCACTAATAACGGATCTACATATTGACAAGATAATTAAGCATAAAAGATAACGAGTTTAGTATGAAAATCATACCCTCGAAGCCTTTGTAATCACTGATGATTATGAATGTAGTACCCAAAGATCCAACATAGAATTTCTCTAAAGTTAATCCACTCTACACCATATCAAGAACACCAATTGGGATGCTAGTCCCTTGAGGAAGAATCAAAACCACGTAAAAACCACATGACAAACAGAATGCGAAAAACAAAGGGTTTTGTTTTCCCTTTCTTTTGTACACGTCACAATTAACCATTCAAAGCAGGAAGCAACTTCCTTTTAATTCTTGCGTCTATCATCCCCACGAAAAAAAAACAACTCACTTTCAGCTTTATGGTTTTTACTGTGCGGCCGTGAGGGCAAAGAGGGAGGATTAGGGTTTAGTTTATTGCTCCCTAATCTAAGTATATATTCATAATACAAGTTATGAGATATGACACTTAGACCCTTTTACTTTTGATTCTTTATGATTACTCACTAATATGTTTTAACTTAACAATTAATTAAAACATAATTAGCCAAGTAATTATAGTTTATATAAATAATATAATTACCCTAATTATATTATATATATATTAAATGGTGTTTGATGTATAAGTGTGTGACCCTTTAGGCTCACATGCGTCTAGCCATATAACTATATGTCATGAACGTAATGCATATTCCAACACTTTCACTGAAGAAGATTTGTAGAGCACCTTTGAGAGAGACCTCAAAGAGGCCGAGAGGATGAGTGTCCACTGTGATTGGGATTCCACTCAGTTGTACAAGGTGGGTGCCTTTCAAACTTATTCAGTTAATGAAAAAGAAAAGATTTTTTAGTATATGATTGTTGGTCTTAAAACTTTAGTACAGAAAGAAAAAGCTTTAAAACTAACAATTCTACAACTTGAAAAGGTAAATAATGAAAATTTAGATAAATTGGCAAGATTAAAAGTTTATAATTATATTTTTTAAATTTTCAGGAAATGAATCAAAGATTAGCTGATAAAGCCCATTTGCAATTATGGGGAAATGCATCAATAAAGCATAATAAATGTTTAAATCAACAATTTCCTGATAATGTGAGGGTTGCACTTGGTGTTGATCCTCTGTTTAAAAATAGAAATAACTTTGCTGATTTATTTGAAGAATTTTATCTTATGAATCCTATTAATTTTGTTAAATCTAAAAGTTTTCTGAAACTGGATGTCAAACTTAATCAGATGAAGAGGATAAAATTATTTTTAATGAACTTATTGGTCCCTCTATCTGTTCTAGGTGCTATACTGAATTACAAGAACTCGGTATTAATTTCCTGTTAAAGAAAAATTCTAATACTGAACTCAATGTAGCTCAGTATGACACCTCAGTTGTTCCACCTTTTGAAATGTTATTCAATATTATTCCATACTCTGAAAATAATATTTTAAAATCAATCACTGAAACAACTTCTATACCTGCACAAAATTCTAATACTAAACTTGCAGGAACATCTAATTCAGATACTCAAAAACCCAAAGAGCCTGTGAAAGTTGTTATTTTAAAAAGAAATTCTAAACCAAAAACAACTTCAACAGGGTCTTCTAATGGTAAAGATATGAAGCCTAAACAAAAGCAGACTTCTTTAGCAAATAAAAAGAAGAACTCTTCTCCTCAAAAGCCTCTTAAAAAGGAAGTCAAACCTATACCTAAAAACTAGAAAACTAGTCTTTTGAAAACTCTTGGTGATCAAATAAAAATATTAAGTAAACAATTTGCAAAATTAACCAATACTGATCATCCAAAAGAGAAACATTTTTCAAAAATCCCTTATGAAAACATGTTCAGGAACAGACCTAGAAAATGTTATAGGTGTCATCATACTAGAAATAAAAGAGAAGAGTGTAGAACTAATCTATCAAATCCTAGGTACTCAGTACCAAAGAAAAAGCGAGATCCACAGTCAGTGCCACATCTGAAAACCAATACTAGTTCTTCTAAAGTGATACTATCTCCCTCAAAAATTGAGATTAAGAAGGACAAACATGTTACCCTACTGAAAGTCCCATTTTTAAATGGGTTACTAAAAGGAACTAATCCTTATTTTGTGTCTTGTGCAGGGTGATAGAAAATGATACCTTGATAGTGGTTGCTCAAGACACGTGACTGGCAATATGGAGTACCGACAACATTATACACTAGAGAAGGGTCCTTTTGTCAGGTTTGGGGATGATTTAATAGGGAAGACACGAGGATATGGGGAGATTAAAGCTGGAAACATCACCTTCAAAAGGGTTGCCTATGTGGAGGGTATAAAACACAATCTGCTCAGTATCAATCAGATGTGTGATGATGACAAGGAAGCAAGATTCAGAAAGATTGCAGGCATCATCTACAATGAAAAAGGACAACATGTTCTTATTGCTAGAAGGGAAAAAGATATTTATGTTGTCAATCTTTCAGAAATTAACCCCATTATTCGTGTGTGCCTGCTTTCTAAAGTCAAACCAGAACTGAACTGGATGTGGCACAAGAATCTTTCTCATATGAACTTTAGAAACATTATTGAGCTCAGTAATAAGAAGTTGGTGACAGGGCTGCCCACAATTACTTATTCAAAATATAAGTTATGCTCAGCTTGTGAAATGGGCAAACAGAAGAAGAGTTCATTTAAGTCTAAAGTAAATCTCTCTATAAATGAACCTCTTGCTATGATACATATGGATCTTTTTAGCCCATGAGTACACCATCTCTGGGCAAAAAGATCTATACTCTGGTCTTAGTTGATGAATTCTGAAGATACACTTGGGTCATCTTCTTGAAGGCAAAATCAGATGCTACCACCGAAATAATTGCTTTCATCAAGAGAGAAAAGCTTCAGAAGGGTACCAAGGTCAAGCAACTTTGAAATGACCATGGTACTGAATTCAAGAACTCAATATTAGCAAATTTATGTGAAGAGAAAGGAATTGTACAAAATATCTCTGCAGCCTACACACCACAAAAAAATGGTGTTGTAGAAGGGAAAAATAGAACACTGATTGAAGCTGCAAGAACTTTGTTATGCCATTATGGACTGGTACTGAGCTTCTGGGAAGAAGCTGTAAACTGTGCTAACTTTACACAGAATCGAGCAACTGTGGTCCAGAGACACCTCAAGACTCTTTATGAGTTTTACCAATGGCAGAATTCCTAATGTGGAGTACTTCCACATCTTTGGGAGTAAATGTTTGTACTAAGTACTAGACATAATCTCAACAAATTTGCTCCCAAAGCAAATGAAGACATCTTTATGGGTTATTCACCACACTCAAAGGCCTTCACAGTGTATATTTTATCTACAAAGGTGATAGAAGAATCTATCCATGTGACTTTTGATGATAATATGGATGAGCATTCTTCCTCGGCAAAGGAGAACATAAATGGTATTGAGACCATATGTAATCCAGAAAACTCCAATGCTGACAAGCCCAAAACCCATCCCACACAGGTTTCAAATGACATGAGTGATGATGATCAGGATTTAACTCAGTATGGCAAAACTACTACAAATATTGAGGTTCCCAACACTGCAAACCTCAATACTGAGTTCTCAAACCTTGATCTGAATTATTCAACATATGAAGAGGGTGAAACATCAAATCCTCTTCAAGAACCAACTGTTCATCTGCAAAATGAAGAAAACCAGTATTCTTAGCAGACCAATACTGAACACAACTCAGACTAGTATGAGTCTAACAACCCATAAGTCTAACAAGAGGTTGTCAACACTGCCTCAAATGCTACCTTAGGATCAAATCTAAGGGGAGAACATAGACCACCCCCATGCAAATATTATTGGTCCTGTATAAAAGAGAGTGCAGACAAGAAGAAAACTGACTTTTGAACCCCAGGCCACTGCAAATTTTTGTCTCTTTTCAAGCTTTTTGTCTACCATGGAACCCAAGAAAGTTGATGAAGCTTTACTAGATGAAGACTGGGTAGAAGTTATGCAAGAAGAGTTTGAAAGGAATAAGGTAGGGAACATAGTGCCACCCCCAAATGGAAAAACTATCATAGGCGCTAAGTGGGTGTTCAGAAATTAAATGGACAAAGATGGTGTTGTAATCAGAAACAAAGCAAGACTGGTTGCTCAGGGCTATAGGCAAGATTAAGGAATTGACTATGATGAAACATTTGCACCAGTGTCAAGAATTGAAGCTATTAGGTTGTATCTAGCATATGCAGCCTTTAAGAACTCCAAGTTATATCAAATGGATGTCAAAAGTTCCTTTCTCAATGAATAACTATAAGAGGAAGTTTATGTTAAACAACCCCAGGTTTTGTTGATCCTAAATTTCCTAATTTTGTTTTCCAGCTTGATATAGCTTTCTATGGGCTCAAACAAACTCCAAGAGTCTGATATGATACCCTGTCTGAGTACTTAATTGAAAATAAATTTACACGCGGTAAAATTGATAAAACTTTATTTTCAAAAAGAAAGGGGTCTGACATCTTACGCATTCAGATATATGTGGATGATATTATCTTTGGCTCCACTGACAAGTCAATGTGTGATTTGTTTGCAAAGATAATGTCAGCTCAGTATCAGATGAGTATGATGGGAGAACTTACTTATTTTCTAGGTTTACAAGTAGATCAAAAGCCTGATGACACTTCTATAAACCAAAGTAAGTATGTGCATGATATGCTGAAGAAATACAAATTTGAAAACCTTTCTTCTATGCACACTCCTGTGAGTACTCGGGATAAGATAAGTAAGGATGAAACTGGTAAACAATATGTCAATCCACATACCGAGGCATGATTGGTTCCTTGCTTTACTTAACAACTAGTAGGCCTGATATCCCTTTTGCCACATGTTTGTGTGCTCGGTATCAGGCTGATCCCAAAGAATCTCATCTGAAAGTTATTAAGAGAATCTTTAGGTATTTATCTAGTACTCCTAATATGGGTCTTTGTGTTAGAATATGCTTCACGCATATAACATATAGTTATATGGCTAGTTGTTTGTGAGCCTAAAGGGTCACACACTTAAACACTTAACACCATAAGATATATAGTGTAATTAGGGTAATTACATTATATATTAATATAAGCTACCTGCTTGTATATAATAAGTTTAATATTAATTGTTAATATTGAAACTTTATTGTGAACAAACTAGAAGAAACAAATAACAAGGGACTAGAGTGCAAATGAAAGTATGGTTTATGGAAATCATTGATGGGTCTTTATGGCACCATTAAGAGTGTTGAATGGCTCCAAAAACTCCCTTTTTTGACCTCTCCTTGGCCGTCCCTCTCTCACACACTTGTAGGGGTTATTGTTTTCTTTTTTGCTCTCAACACTCAAGGACTAGCATCCTCCATTGGGGTTCTTGCTTGTGTTTGAAGGGTTTCATTGTAACTGATTGACCATTTGGGTCAACCTCCTAGTATGCTTCGTTCGAACCATACTGTCAAGAACATGAACTTGTTCTTGCCGGTTAAACCAACTAGCTAGTTTAATCCCTAAAAGCGGAACTGATATTAAAATCCTTAAACCCTAAAGGGTTGGGGATGTTGGAAATCTAAACTAGTTTAACAAGAAAGAAACCTTGTACGAAAAACTCGAACACACACACACATACTTGTGGTGTTCGTCGACTAACCAAGAACCCTAGGGTTCTTGGTTCGATTTCGTCCAAAGGGAAAGAAGGGAAAAAGGGTTTTTCCAATTCATACCTTATATTGCTCAAGATTGATCCACCGGTGATAAACACAACGAGAAGCCCTCTAGATAAGCTCTTGTAATGAAACTTGTTCTTCAAGACTTGAAGAACACGAAGAACGAACGAAGAACACGAAGAACACAAGGCTTGTGTTCTTGTGTTGGTGTTTCGGCCGAACTTAGGGTTAGGGAGAGGGGGGATTTCGTGGGTTATAGTGTATGGTGGAAGGAATAAGGTGAAGCCTAGATCTTCTATTTATAATGTAAGATCTTTCACTTAAGTCCTTCTAATTTAATTAAGAAACGTTTCTTAATAAAACTTTTCCTTTTACACTTCCAACCCTTATAGTTTATCTAGTTATTATTGTTGCACTTAATTATTAAATGTCTAGTATTAATACACTAATATATTCCGTATATTATATACACGAAATATATATACTTTGTATTTATACTTTTAATAATTAATTATATAATAAACCTTATATAATTTAGACAATAATATTATCCAACACCATATGATTTATTTACTTTAAATCATATTATGGATAATCTATAATTAACACATTGTATATTTACTCAACTAGTAAATGTACAAATACTTGTATTAATTAGTTAGATAAACTAAATAAGTCGAACTTAACTTAATACTTAACTGATTCATAAATGACTATTATGAATCATTCCTCTTCAAAGTATCATTACATATCTTTCTCGTATTACATGCACTCACCGATGTGACCCTGGAGTGTCCTATAGACATGGACGTGACATCATAGGTTGAATAACTGTGCACATAAATCCTTCAGACTCCCACTTGTTTGGCTTTACCTCCTTGACTTTTTGTTTGACTCTATTACCCTTGGGCACGTTTTGGCTGAGATCGGTTTTACCCTTTCCCTTTCCACTGCGCCTCTTTCTCTTTTTCACTACCATCATCAGTTACTACGAGATCATTCTTAAACTTGGTCCCCAAAACTCAACTCATTAGTCTTGAGCATGGAACGTAGCTCATCAATGGATTGCTCCATGTTATGCATGTTGTAGTTGACTACATAAGACTTATAGTCATCTAACAACGGGTTGAGTATCATTACTGTTGCTAACTGTAACGGTACTGGGTGTCCTATTCTTTTTAAGACGATCCATGTGCTCTTTCATTTTCATGACGTGAGCACTCACTGATGATCCCTTAACCATCTTGCAAGAGGTGAACGCTCTACAAGCGTAATATGCTTGTACTGGTTCATCTCTAGCATTCGTGTCAGGGGCATTTAGCATTGCTCTTTCTAGGACATTTCCTTTTCTCTCATGCCTAAGCATAATCCGAAGATCACACTTCCAATTGAGAAACTTTGACCTAGTCAATTTGTCCTTTTCTAGAAACAAGCGTAGTGAGAGATTATTGGTACGTGTCGTTTTGGTTGTTGCTGTCGTCTACAAATCCAATTAATATTTATAAACCCATAATTAATATTTTAGGCCTAGGATCCATATATCACATTCTCGCCGCAAGGTTTGGGCACTTCCCGACGAGACATGATGTTTCTGGTAGGTAACATCCTTACCGATCGTATCAAGACTTGACACGATTCCTAGGGGTCGTAGAATCTTTAGACTTATAACTTATTAAAACCTTGTACGAATTTAATCATACATTTCTAAGTTGCAATAAAGTCTAGTATGTTTATTCTACTGAAGTACTTTTTGGATTATCACCAATGTAGATCAGACCATCTAAGACAGTGCGATGTTCTGCGCCGGGACACCCGATTATAACAGAACCCTACGCACCCTAACACTCGCAATGATTTGAATCCATATCTAAGGTTCTTTATCCTTACAATATGAATATCGTTGAACAAGTGAGGTGTTCCATTAGGTGTGAAGGATTTACGTGCACAGATAAGTACACGTGTCACCGTGTCCAATGTTATAAGGCACTAAAGAGTCACACCACTACACACCCAATAATGGACAACCGAATAAAGTAAGTTGTGTGGAATAATTAACTAGTTAAGTTAATTATAAAGAAGAGAATAAATAATAATAAGTTAATTATTATTTAAGAGGAAAGTTAAATATTAAGTTAAATATTTAACGGATAGTTAATTAATAGTTAATTAGTTAACTAGTAAAAGTCCAAGGGTTTAAAGTGTTAATAGGAAGTTTAATTATGAGATTAATCATAATTAAACTCCAAGGACCTAAATGTAACTTAGTTCCTTATAAATAAGGACTAAGGGACAAGGGTTTTAGGCTAATCACTTATCACCACCAAAACCCTAATACTTCCTCCCTCCCCTTCGGCCTTCGATCGAGAGAAAGAACCCCATAGGGTTCTTTCGGTTTTGGTTCGCACGACACACACACATTCACGAGTTCGTGTATTGCTTTGTTGGTACAACGCGGTCTTGCAGCGTGTTCAGGTGGTGCAGTAGAGGTGGATCACTTCTTTAGCAATCTAAAGGTAATGTTCATCATCTCTTTCTTCTTGTGATCTCATTGTTTAGTAGAGATCCGGTATGTGGGATTCAAGTTCCGCCATGTGAATCCTACTAGGTTTTCCTACAAGGTGGATAGTAAAAATGTTATTTCTTTTGATTTACTTATAGACAATGGTTTTCATTATGAGTTTTATGGAAAAACAATTTCTTGTTTAAAAGATGACATTTTATATTTTAAAGCAAATTCTCATAATGGTCTATATACGTTAAATCTAAATAACATAGAACGAGACGTTTATCATATAAGTAAAAGATCCAAGAGTAACTTGAATCAAACTTATCTTTGGCATTGTCGTTTAGGTCATATAAACGAGACTCGCATTAAGAAGCTCCACGATGATGGAGTTCTAGAGCCATTTGATTTGGAATCATATGCCATATGCGAATCATGTTTGTCTGGCAAAATGACAAAAGACCCTTTCAATCACTACATTGAAAGGGCAGGCGAGTTGTTAGGGATTATACATAGTGACGTGTGTGGACCCTTCACTCCAGAAGCCAGAGGTGGATACCACTACTTCATTACCTTTACTGACGACTTCAGTAGGTACGCTTATGTCTTTCTTATGAGACTAAAGTCTGAAAGCTTTGACAAGTTCAAAGAATATCAGAGGGAAGTAGAAAACCAACCGAGGAGGCGAATATTTGAGCCAAGAGTTCGACAATCATTTGAAAGAATGTGGGATTGTTTCACAACTCACACCTCCGTATACACCTCAGATGAACGGTGTATCAGAAAGGAGAAATCGTACCTTGTTGGACATGGTACGTTCAATGATGTGTCGCGCTCCCCTACCACTATCATTTTGGGGACATGCACTCGAGACTGCATCATTCACACTGAATAGAGTTCCGACCAAGTCAGTAGAAAAGACTCCGTTCGAGCACTGGACGGGGAGAAAGCCAAAATTGTCTTTTCTCAAGATTTGGGGTTGTGAAGCGTACGTTAGACGTAACTTCACAGACAAACTAAACCCCAAGTCAGATAAGTGTATCTTCGTTGGATATCCAAGGGAAACCATAGGATATTATTTCTATCATCAAGAAGACAACAAAGTTTTTGTTGCTCGGAAAGGTGACTTCTTGGAGGATAAGTTTCTAGGAATTGAAACTCCAAGAAAAGAAATAGAACTTCAAGAAATTGAAGAGAACGAAATCCACCTACGACTTCAGTCGAACCAGTAGTTCAACAAAGAATTGTTGATCCCCAACCAGACCCACCGGTTGAGGAAGAAGAAACACGCAACCCTCGTAGGTCCAGTAGACCACGCCAAGAACCAGGTAGGTATCTTAGATTCATGATCGATGAAGATGATGGAAGTCTACTAGAACCATTGACCTACAGCGAGGCTGCTGATGGCGTGGAGTCTGAAAGATGGCTCGAGGCTATGCAAGCAGCGATGCAATCCATGTATGAAAACCAAGTGTGGGAGTTATCAGACTTGCCACCAAAGTCACGTGCTGTTGGATGCAAGTGGGTTTTCAAGAAGAAAACTGACATGGATGGGAAAGTGCATACTTACAAAGCACGACTTGTCGCGAAGGGTTTCACGCAAACACGTGGTGTGGATTATTATGAAACCTACTCGCCAGTCGCTATGCTTAAGTCGATTAGAATTCTTATGGCCATATCAGCATATTACGGCTATGAGATATGGCAGATGGATGTTAAAACCGCCTTCCTTAACGGGGAGTTGAATGAGGACGTATTCATGATACAACCGGATGGTTTTACTTATCCAAAGAATCCTGATAAAGTATGCAAATTGCTAAAATCCATTTATGGATTAAAGCAGGCATCAAAGAATTTGGTTTTGTCAAGAGTGAGTTCGAGGCGTGTGTCCACACAAAATTCAGTGGGAGCATAGTAATCTTCCTAGTCTTGTATGTTAATGACATACTGCTCATAGGAAACGATATACCAGCATTACAAGGAGTAAAATCCTGGTCAGGTAAATGTTTCCAGATGATAGACTTGGGAGAAGCCGCATTTATACTGGGTATAAAGATCTACAGAGATAGATCTAGGCGGCTTATTGGACTTAGTCAAAGTACATACATTGACAAAGTACTGAAGAGATTCAGTATGAGTGATTCCAAGAGAGGTCTCATTCCAATGACACATGGCATTACACTGAGCAAAGCTCAGAGTCCTACATCTAGCAAGGAAATAGCTAGGATGAGTTTGGTTCCATATGCCTCGGCAATTGGATCAATCATGTATGCCATGTTATGTACTAGGCCCGATATTTCTTACTCCATAAGTCTTACGAGCAGATATCAAAAGAATCCTGGTGAGGCCCATTGGGTGGCTGTCAAGAACATTCTCAAGTATTTGAGAAGGACGAAAGAAATGTTCTTGGTCTTTGGAGGTTCAATGGAAGAATCGCGTGTAACTGGTTACCCAGATGCAAGCTTCCAAACCGATAGAGACGACTACAAATCACAATCGGGATTTGTATTCACACTAAACGGAGGAGCTATATCTTGGAAGAGTCAAAAACAAGATACGATAGCAGATTCGACTACAGAGGCTGAGTACATTGCGGCAAATGATGCTGGGAAAGAAGCCATGTGGCTTAAGAATTTTATCGAGGATCTTAGAGTTATTGCCAGTATCTCTAGACCCATCGAAATATTCTGTGATAATAGTGGAACGATAACGCAAGCTGTTGAACCAAGAGAGCATCAAAAGACCAGGCATGTGCGCAGAAAATATCACCTCATACGTGAGTATGTCAGAGAAGGTGATATTATAATCAAGAAAATACCAACGGATGACAACGTTGCTGACCCGTTGACAAAACCACTAGCTGGACCAAAGCATGAGAAACATGCGCACGCTATAGGCATGCAGTACCTAGACATTGGTAGCTAGTAATTTTGATTAGATTCATAGACATATTTGAAATCGATAAATTATGTAATAACATTTCGTGGGATTGAAATAGGAGGTTTTACATAATTTTTCAAATTGTCTATTCTTAACATGTTTTAAACCTATCCTTGATACACAAAGTTTTGAGTATCTAAATGTCTGTGGTTGCTTGAATTTAGTGGGAGCTATATTCAGGAGTTAATACCATTATGAATATTTATCTATTCATAGTTATTGAATAGAGAAAGAAGTGTTGTTAAAATAAATATTCATAGATGTTTACAGAGTTTGCTAAACATTAGACGTGACCAAAAGATCGAGATTACTTCATGGAGCCTAAGCATGAGTAATTTCGAGTAGATGTCCTCGACCTGAGATAACGCAAATTGTCAAGATGGAATTTGCACCTTCTTTAACTAGAAGAGATATTTCATGGCCGCTCGACGATTAAGACTACTGAAATGTGTGGCCGCGCTCGGAGAATGATTAGATCATTCGGTAATCCGTTACTGCAGAAAGTCGAAATCAGTGTCGAGAAAATTGGAGTATATAGAACAAGATCCCTGCTCCATGTCTATTACTCAAATTAAGAAATATCATGATGCAAAAGGAAAATCTGTTAGTGTTATTCGTTTATGAATATTATCTCTGGATGTAAGAGTTCTTAAAACGTGGTTATCCTAAATGTCTGGCTAGGGACTGCTTTAGGCCAACGATGATCAGTAAGTGATACTTAACTTGCACAAGTGTGAGTCTGAAGGATTTAAGTGCACAGATAAGTACACGTGTCACCGTGTCCAATGTTATAAGGCACTAAAGGGTCACACCACTACACACCCAATAATGGACAACCGAATAAAGTAAGTTGTGTGGAATAATTAACTAGTTAAGTTAATTATAAAGAAGAGAAGAAATAATAATAAGTTAATTATTATTTAAGAGGAAAGTTAAATATTAAGTTAAATATTTAACGGATAGTTAATTAATAGTTAATTAATTAACTAGTAAAAGTCCAAAGGTTTAAAGTGTTAATAGGAAGTTTAATTATGAGATTAATCATAATTAAACTCAAAGGATCTAAATGTAACTTAGTTCCTTATAAATAAGGACTAAGGGACAAGGGTTTTAGGCTAATCACTTATCACATCCAAAACCCTAATACTTCCTCCCTCCCCTTCGGCCGTCGATCGAGAGAAAGAACCCCATAGGGTTCTTTCGGTTTTGGTTCGCACGACACACACACATTCACGAGTTCGTGTATTGCTTTGTTGGTACAACGCGGTCTTGCAGCGTGTTCAGGTGGTGCAGTAGAGGTGGATCACTTCTTTAGCAATCTAAAGGTAATGTTCATCATCTCTTTCTTCTTGTGATCTCATTGTTTAGTAGAGATCCGGTATGTGGGATTCAAGTTCCGCCATGTGAATCCTACTAGGTTTTCCTACAAGGTGGATAGTACTTAGATCTAAGATTTTCTTGGGTTTGTTTAATTCTTTAAACTAAACTTAAACCTTATTCCAATCTTAATCCTTTAAAATGTGTGACTTGTGAATTCAAGAATTCTACAAGACACCTTTTTAAATCTTAAGAACCTTTTTCATTAAAACTTATCGTTTCAAAAGGTTGGCGCGATTTATATGTATACCTAAAACGAGGTGTACAATACGTTTTACTAGGTTTTGTGAAAAACTCATTTTCTATAAAACTTGCTCGTTTTATTTTCTTTGAAAAACATGAACCTTATGTTAAACTTTAAAATGTGAATTTTAATCCCTTTATGATTCATAAACTTGAATCATAATCCCTGTTTAACACACCTTGTTTTTCACATGTTTAATAATAAAATTAAACATTTACTTATTAGATTCTCCAAAATATGTCCTAGGGACACATTTATAAACTTTGTGACTTTCTTGTGTAGCTCCCACTAATTCCAACAACCATGATGGAACTTGAGTAAACACAATCACCGGTCTATCCTTGGTGAAACTAACAAACTTATTATATAAAGACTATATATAATAATTCTTAGTTTGTTTAAACTTTTCTTACATTTAACTCAAACTAGTTAAATATAGGTTCTTAAATTTCCTATGTTATTTTACCCTTGATCATTAATCTAGTATTTTACGTAACTCGTAATATACTTGTATAAATAACTAGTTATAATTACTTACAACTTTATACAATCTAATTATAATATTTATAACTTTTGTATCATCTAATTATAATATAACTTCGTTTGTATAGTTGTTTACAACTTTGTACATTTTAGTTCAAATTATAACTTAATACAAATTTCTAGTTACTTAATATTATAACTATGATCAAAATAACATTTAATTTAATTATTCCATTTAATCTTGTATTATATATATATATATATATATATATATAATTTATTTCTTTAAAAACTTATAACATTCTTAGTAAGAATATTACACCTAATTTGTACATTTGTATTTTAACTTAGACTAATTAAAATACGTACAAACTATTTTATCTTTTAAAATCACTTTTAAATAATTAAAAAAAATGAAAATTATATATAATATAATATAAATACATCTTGTTAATTTTAAGACTTTAAAATTAACACTTCTCTTCTATCCTTAATTAAATTTAATTAATTAATCCATTATCTCATTTTTGATCAATTAAAACCTAGTTTTAATTTACTTGATCAATAACGTCTTTTAGTTAAAGATTAATCCTAATCAATCCTATTCAAACAATTATTAAACTTTGTTTAAATTCTAGGATATATTATAACTTTAATAGATTTATTTAAACTTATTTAATTTAAATCTTCTAAACAAAAACTTTGTCTAGATTTCTAGATTTAAAGAATTAGTTTTAATAAACTCATTAAAACAATAATCAAACCTTATTAAACATAAACTTGTTTAATTTTCTAGGTTCTAGATTATGTTCTTGATTAATCCTATTAACCAATTAAACTAAACTAGTTTAATGTTCTTGGTCCTAGGGTTCTTTAGAGTTTCGAAAATCTTAAGCCTAAGAATCTTTTTCACCAATTAAACTTAACTAGTTTAACATACTTGGTGTCCAAGATTCCTCCTAGATTTCGAAAATCTAGAGGATTAGGAAAGAATCCGTTTGACCAACTAAACTTGACTAGTTTAACATACTTGGTCCTAGGGTTCTTCCAAGATCACGAAATTTTTTTAGAAAAAGGAAAGAATCCTTTTGATCAATTAAACTTAACTAGTTTAACATTCTTGATCCTAGGGTTCTTTCTCTATCACGAAATTTCTAGGGAGAAGAATCCTTTTGACCAATTAAACTAAACTAGTTTAATGTTCTTGGTCCTAGGGTTCTTTATAGTTTTTCGAAATTTCTAGGGTTAAATCCTTATGACCAATTAAACTAAACTGTTTAATGTTCTTGGTCTAGGGTTCTTACCCTTTTTCGAAATCCATAGGAAGAAAAAGAAGAAGGAACAAAAATAAAAAAAACATGGAAATTAAACAAACAAAAAAACTTTGTTATTCTTGTTTAGATTTCTAAACCAACTCTCAGATACCACTGAAGGGTTTCATTGTAACTGATTGACCATTTGGGTCAACCTCCTAGTATGCTTGGTTCGAACCATGCATACTGTCAAGAACATGAACTTGTTCTTGCCGGTTAAACCAACTAGCTAGTTTAATCCCTAAAAGCGGAACTGAGATTAAACTTAATCCTTAAACCCTAAAGGATTGGGGATGTTGGAAATCTAAACTAGTTTAACAAGAAAGAAACCTTGTACGAAAAACTCGAACACACACACATACATGTGGTGTTCGTCGACTAACCAAGAACCCTAGGGTTCTTGGTTCGATTTCGTCCAAAGGGAAAAAGGGTTTTTCCAATTCATACCTTAGATTGCTCAAGATTGATCCACCAGTGATAAACACAACGAGAAGCCCTCTAGATAAGCTCTTGTAATGAAACTTGTTCTTCAAGACTTGAAGAACACGAAGAACGAACGAAGAACACGAAGAACACAAGGCTTGTGTTCTTGTGTTGGTGTTTCGGCCGAACTTAGGGTTAGGGAGAGGGGGAATTTCGTGGGTTATAGTGTGTGGTGGAAGGAATAAGGTGAAGCCTAGATCTTCTATTTATAATGGAAGATCTTTCACTTAAGTCCTTCTAATTTAATTAAGAAACGTTTCTTAATTAAACTTTTCCTTTTAAACTTCCAACCCTTATAGTTTATCTAGTTATTATTGTTGCACTTAATTATTAAATGTCTAGTACTAATACACTAATATATTCCGTATATTATATACACGAAATATATATACTTTGTATTTATACTTTTAATAAT
This sequence comes from Calendula officinalis, assembly GCA_963853835.1. Classification (NCBI taxonomy): domain Eukaryota; kingdom Viridiplantae; phylum Streptophyta; class Magnoliopsida; order Asterales; family Asteraceae; genus Calendula; species Calendula officinalis. The sequence goes on along the minus strand of OY970824.1, from coordinate 43,525,824 downwards.
TAATTATATAATAAACCTTATATAATTTAGACAATAATATTATCCAACACCATATGATTTAATTACGTTAAATCATATTATGGATAATCTATAATTAACACATTGTATATTTACTCAACTAGTAAATGTACAAATACTTGTATTAATTAGTTAGATAAACTAAATAAGTCGAACTTAACTTAATACTTAACTGATTCATAAATGACTATTATGAATCATTCCTCTTCCAAGTATCATTACATATCTTTCTCGTATTACATGCACTCACCGATGTGACCCTGGAGTGTCCTATAGACATGGACGTGACATCATAGGTTGACTAACTGTGCACATAAATCCTTCAGTGTTGTGTGGATTTCTTTTAGAGCTATTCTTGTTGAATACTTGGTTTCAATCCATCACCAACTCCATCCGAATCCACAACAAGATCAAAGGCTTCAAGGGTATGAAATGTTCATCCAGTCTATTTGATTTATTTATTAGTTTAATTGTATGATTTAATATTAGATCCGTTCATAGTGATTAAATCTTTCCGCTGTGTTTTGGTTCTTGTTTTAACCGAAAATCTTCATTAGTGGTATTACGAGTCATTATATTAATCATATATTAGCTAGATTTTGTGAAAAGTGGCAAAAACCAAACTTTTTTGTGGTTTTAAAATTCCGATCGGACCAAACAAAAACCCTATGGGTTTTTTAATTTTTTTTCGGATTTTTTTAAAAACATTGGTTAAAATATGGTATTTTTGGAACCCTATTGTCACTTGGTACAAAATCATATCAAAAAATTAATCTTGTTATTGTATTGTTTGATTATTTGGCTTGGAATTTATTTTTTAATTCCATTTTTTTTATATGGCAAAACATGTATTTTTGCCATATCCCACGCCAAAGCCTTGTCAATTGTTGCTTGTTTGTGCAAACCGATGAAAGCCTAGACCGTTTGTGAATGAATGTGGTCGATGTTTGGTTGTTTGGTTGATTTGGGAAAAGCTTTGTTTTTTGGCTTAATTGTTGTAATTTGTTTCATTTTTTTTCTTTAATTTTTGGTGCCATTTTTGGGGCAATTTGTAATGTAAAAGTAATAGAATAGATTGTCTTTCTTTATCATTTTTATTGTAAATTGTGGACAAAAAATATTGAAGACTAATGAAGAAAACAACAAATTTCCGTCACCAAAGCGAGGGCTGTACGAAAACAGGTTTTCCCGAGGCATACGGACTCCTTTTTGGGCGATTCAAAAGCCTAAAATGATTGCAAAGTCGTGGGCTACAACTTTTCAGAAGGCCGGGAAGACTAAAGAACACTCCATCAGTGACTTTTTGGGCTTCAAAGTCTGCTGGAATTTTCTGGCAGATTGCATTGTTTCACAATTTTAGGTTCTACTTGCTCAAGAATGTCTTGGAGCAAGTGGGAGCCCATTGGGTTTATGTAGGCCCGTTTGGGTTCATGTTGGCCCGTCCCCTAGTTTGACCCTTCGGTTCGTCGTAATGACTCACGTGACCGAGCCTAGGATTTCATCGGTCGAGGTTTGCACAAAATATGTTGCATATTTTATTTATGTTTGTGGTTGTTTTCATTTCTATTAGATACAAATTTAAAAACAATTAAAATACGATTTTAGACACAAACATTAAAACATCCAAAATTTTAAATCATCTATGATTACTAGTTAATCATTTATGATTAAACTTTAATCTAAAATTGTTTTGAGATTAAACAAAGTTTAAATGAGATTTGAAACTTAACCTTAATAATCGCTAAAAAATTTTACCGTTTATTAAACGACTTATGAAGTGGTATGAATGAAGTACATGATTCATTCATATCTTAATAAAATTTTATCACAAAATTTTTTCCATACCTAAAATTTAAGTCACGCCGTCCAATCGGTTGCAAATCACTTGCTTCTATTTTTGAATTCACGTGAGACATGGTTTGAATTTAGATCCAAGGTCATTATTCTCTATGCGTGAGACCTAGATCTATTTTGACATGATTTCACATTGGATGACTTAATCGAGTTAACGGTGAGACCTTGTCTCGAGGCGAAGATGCGACAAACATGCCACTTGACCATAGATGCTTGTTCACTAGGTGCCATGAAGTCCGATACCTCTAAGAGTTGCACTTGTAATGCAATTGTTGATCGTCACCTACCTATTGGATCTATCATTTCTAGCAGATCAACTGATACGATGATAGAAGCTCAATGGGATCTTAGCTTTTAATTAAAATTAATTGGGTAGTTAATTTATTAAAAGGAATTATTATTGAAAATACTAATTAATGAATTTTGTAATTTTGTAGATGACTACAAACAATCAAACCCTAACTAACAACACCATTCGCTCCGTTCTCGATAAGAAGAAACTTGATGGATCGAATTTTGTTGATTGGGCTCGTAACCTAAGGATTGTCCTTAGGGCCGAGCACAAATACCATCATTTGGAAGAGGCGTTGTCCCCTGCCCCCCACTGCTAATGCCACTGCTGCTGTTCGTGCGGCCTATACTAAAAGGTTTAACGAACAGCATGAAGTCGCTGCTCTCATGCTAATGAGCATGACCTCTGAGATTCAAAAGAATCATGAGGACCTCACTGCATTTGATATGATGCGTGAACTAAAAACCACGTATCAAAAGCAAGCTGATCAGGAACTCTTTGACACGGTCAAAGGCTTCCATGCTTGTAAGCAAGAGGAGGGACAGTCTGTTAGCTCTTATCTTTTGAAGATGAAGAGCTACCTAGACCAAATGGAGAAACTTGGCTACCCTATGCCTCATATCCTTGGAATTGGGTTAATTCTAACCTCACTTCACAAGGACTATGCACCGTTTGTCATGACTTATCATATGCATAGTATGGGGAAGACTTTCGCCGAATTACATGCTATGCTGAAACAAACGGAAGCTGGGCTACCCAAGAAACCTCCTACCCCTATTGTCCTTGCCATAAGGCAAGGAAAGATCCAAAAACCAAAACCGGAAGTAGTTGCTAAGGGCCAAGGCAAGGGAAAGCAAGTTTACAAGCCCAAGCCAAAGGTTCCACCACCTACTCATAAGGAGCATCCTGCTAAGGATCTTGCTTGCCATCGCTGCGGTGAAACAGGCCACTGGAGAAGGAATTGTCCCGCCTACCTGGAGGAGTTGATGAAGAACAAAGCTAGCAAGGCTAGCACATCAGGTATCTTCACAATAGAACTATATGCTTTCCCTAAGAAATCATGGGTATATGACACTGGTTGTGGAACTCACATTTGTAATACCATGCAGGGTCTAAGGGGAAGTAGAAAGCTAAACCATGGAGATTTGGACTTGTACGTGGGCAATGGAATGCGTGCACCGGTTGAAGCTATAGGAAGCTATGATTTAATCCTTCCTAGTGGTTTAATTATTGTATTAGACAATTGTCACTATGCGCCTAGTATTACTAGGGGTATAGTATCGCTTTCTTGTTTGTGGAATAATGGTTTTTTTCATACATTTACGGATTATGGTATTTCAGTTTCAAAGGATAATGTTTTTTACTTTGATGCTATTCCTCGTGATGGTATCTTTGAGATTGACATGCATAATCGTATTACAAAGAATAGTTCTATTTATACTTGTAGCAATAAGAAATCCAAGAAGAATTTGGATTCTACTTACCTATGGCATTGTCGCCTTTGCCACGTTAACAAGAAACGCGTTTTGAAATTACAAAAGGATGGACTTATAAAATCAGATGATTCTGAATCATTTGATAAATGTGTTTCTTGTGTAGCCGATAAAATGGCGCGCAAGCCTTTCTCCCATGTAGAAGAAAGGGCCAATGATCTACTTGGACTCATACATACTGATGTATGTGGCCCTTTTAGAACTCGAACTAGGGAAGGTGCTACCTACTTCATTACTTTCATTGATGCCTTTAGTCGTTATGGTTATGTTTACTTAATTAAACATAAACATGGAACCTTTGAAACGTTCAAAGCTTTCCAAAATAAAGTAGAAAATCAACTCGGCAAGAAGATAAAAGCTCTCCGTTCTGATCGAGGAGGAGAGTACATGAGCCATGAGTTTCAAGACCATCTAAAGAATTGTGGGATTGTCTCACAATTCACTCCCCCTTATACACCACAGCATAATGGTGTATCAGAGAGGAGAAATCGCACCTTGCTTGACATGGTCCGATCGATGATGAGTCCTACCACTCTGCCTCTATCCTTTTGGAGCTATGCACTCAAGTCAGCTGCTCGCATACTAAATATGGTTCCCACCAAAAAGGTTGAAAAGACACCATATGAGATATGGCATGGGAAAGTCCCTAACTTGTCTTACTTGAAGGTCTGGGTTGTGAGGCTCTCGTGAAACGAGACACACCGAACAAACTTGAACCCAGAGCTGTCAAGTGCATCTTTATATGATACCCTGAGGAAACGATGGGTTACTATTTCTACTACCCACCTGAGCAAAAAGTAATTATTGCTCGTTATGCTGAGTTTCTTGAGAGCAATCTCATTTCACAAGAAGCAAGTGGGAGTACAATCGACTTTGACGAGATTCCAAGCGATGAAGATGCACAACCTATTGTAGATACTAGCGAACATCAAGATGAGGCTGAACATGAAACTGTTCATGTTGCACCTCAAAATGATGAAGTCTCCATTCGAAGGTCCGCAAGGACACCTCATGCACCTGAACGATATGGTTTCCAAATCAATGCTGAGGAGCTGAGTTTAGGGGATCATAATGAACCCCCTAACTATCGAGATGCATTAGCAGATTCTGAATCTGACAAATGGCTTGATGCTATGAACGCGAAAATGCAATCCATGAAAGATAACCAAGTATGGACTTTGGTTGATCTTCCTCCTAACAGCAAGACTGTTAATAGCAAGTGGCTCTTCAAGAAGAAGACCGACATGGATGGCAATGTACACACCTATAAAGCTCGGTTGGTAGCAAAAGGTTACACTCAAACCTACGGGATTGACTATGATGAAACCTTCTCGCCTGTAGCCGACGTCAGAGCTATTAGGATTGTCATAGCCATAACAGCGTACTATGACTATGAGATTTGGCAAATGGATGTTAAAACTGCTTTCTTAAATGGACACCTTGATGAAGATGTCTATATGGTACAACCTGAAGGTTTTGTAAGTACAAAACACCCTAAGAAAGTATGTAAGCTTCAAAGGTCCATTTATGGACTAAAGCAAGCATCCAGAAGTTGGAACAAAAGATTCGACGAGGAAATCAAAATGTTTGGTTTCACTCAGAATCCCGACGAGCCATGTGTATATATAAGAGCTAGTGGGAGCATTGTCGTCTTTCTAATCCTATATGTCGATGACATATTACTCATAGGAAATAACATTCCAATGCTACAATATGTAAAATCCTGGCTTGGGAAGTGCTTCGCTATGAAGGATCTAGGGGAAGCGGCATATATACTTGGTATAAAGATCTACCGAGATAGATCAAAGCGGTTAATCTGACTAAGTCAAAGTGCGTACATTGATAAGATTCTAAAACGGTTTAGAATGGATGCTTCCAAACGTGGAAACCTTCCTATGCAACACAATGTACACTTGAGTAAGACTCAAGGACCGTCCTCACCTGATGAGATGAAACGTATGCGTGATGTCCCCTATGCCTCGGCAGTAGGATCCATCATGTATGTTGTACGGTGCACAAGACCTGATGTAGTGTTCTCTCAGAACCTTACAAGCCGATATCAACAGAATCCAGGTGAGAGTCACTGGACTGCTGTTAAGAACATACTGAAGTATCTTAGGAATACTAAAGATATGTTTCTTGTTAATGGTGGTGAAACTCAAAATGAGCTAAGCGTTACATGTTATTCTGACGCTAGTTTTGAGACTGATAGATATGATTCCAAATCTCAAACGGGGCATGTTGTTGTTTTGAATGGAGGCGCTGTTGATTGGAAAAGTGCTAAACAGAGCACTATCGCTATGTCTTCTACAGAAGCTGAATACATTGCAACTACTGAAGCTGCAATGGAAGCTGTTTGGATGAGGAAATTTATTTCTGGGATTGGAGTTGTCCCCAGTAATGAAAGACCTATGGATATGTACTGTGATAACACAGGTGCTATCATCATTGCCAACGAACCTGGTGTTCAGAAAGGCGCCAGACATTATCGGAGGAAGCTTCACTACATTAGAGATGTGATCCTAATGGGAAATGTACGCTTACTCAAAGTTCATACAGATGACAACTTAGCTGACTCCTTCACAAAGCCTATGTCATGTACTAAACATATTGAGCATGCTAGAAAGATTGGGCTTCGACTAGCTAGTAGTTTCATGTAATCTGTTTTAGTATTTGGGTAATGGAACATTGAGCAGTTTTTATTGGAATAAATTGATATATTTGATATGATCATTTTTATATGAATATCTACTGTGTTCTATATTTGCATGTTTATATCCATGAATATTTACTGCGTTTTATATTCTAAATTGTCCATGTTCATATTAATAATATGGGAATATTATTAAGACAAATCTGAGGGCATTGATGACATTATCTTAGTATGACTAAGGATGATGAAATCAAACTCACATGTTGTTCATAATGATGCACAATTGGACTGACACAACCTATGAGAAATCACTTCTTGGATTCATGTCACAAGTGAATCTCACAAAGGCTTTGTCACTTATCCTCTGACTTGAGATGCAAGTTGGTTTGTGTATGTAGAGGGGCAAACTTTGATGTGGTTAAACGCTGACCTGAATAAGGCTGCTATAACAACCATTATCGGGTTTGTCATTAAGCATATGGCGAACACGTGTAGTCAATAAAGAATTTGTTCCTCCACGTAAGTGGATTAGATACTATAGGGCCCCTCGCTGATTTGAATAAATGAATGTGTGGCCACACCCAAAAGGTAATCAAGATGAATCTTGATTGGTTTTGGTAATCTACTTCAATGTATATATCGAGAAACAGAATCATTGAAATTTTAGATTGACATTGATCCTTGTTTAAAATTCAAAATAGTATCAGTAACAAAAGGATAACTGCTCGAAAAACTTTGAACAAAGATTTTATGAAACTCCTCATGTACTTCTAGGGGCATTGGCGGGTTGCTAGACTCTAACCTTTGCTTGTATAACTACTTGATGTTATCACGTGCGCAAGTGGGAGCTGTTGGAATATGCTTCACGCGTATAACATATAGTTATATGGCTAGTTGTTTGTGAGCCTAAAGGGTCACACACTTAAACACTTAACACCATAAGATATATAGTGTAATTAGGGTAATTACATTATATATTAATATAAGCTACCTGCTTGTATATAATAAGTTTAATATTAATTGTTAATATTGAAACTTTATTGTGAGCAAACTAGAAGAAACAAATAACAAGGGACTAGAGTGCAAATGAAAGTATGGTTTATGGAAATCATTGATGGGTCTTTATGGCACCATTAAGAGTGTTGAATGGTTCCAAAAACTCCCTTTTTTGACCTCTCCTTGGCCGTCCCTCTCACACACACTTGTAGGGGTTTTTGTTTTCTTTTTTGCTCTCAAGACTCAAGGACTAGCATCCTCCATTGGGGTTCTTGCTTGTGTTGTGTGGATTTCTTTTAGAAGTATTCTTGTTAAATACTTGGTTTCAATCCATCACCAACTCCATCCGAATCCACAACAAGATCAAAGGCTTCAAGGGTATGAAATGTTCATCCAATATCTTTGATTTATTTATTAGTTTAATTGTATGATTTAATATTAGATCCGTTCATGGTGATTAAATCTTTCTGCTGCGTTTTGGTTTTTGTTTTAACCGAAAATCATCATTACGTTGGTGTCCCAAAGACTCACACTTTGATCTTGAAGTGTACACAAATGCAGATTATGCATGTTGCAAGTTGGATAGAAAAAGTACAAGTGGAGGATGTCAATTCCTCGGTGGGAGACTAGTTGGTTGGTCATCCAAGAAGAAAAACTCGGTTGCAACTTCCAGTGCCGAAGTAGAATATGTGGCTGCAGGAAGTTGTTGTGCTCAACTCTTATGGATGCAGTATCAACTAATGGACTATGTATTTGACTATGTATTACCCTAATTACATTATATATAACAAGGTGTTTAGTGTATAAGTGTGTGACCCTTTAGGCTCAGATACAACTATCCATACAACTATATGTTATACGCGTGAAGCATATTCCAACAGCTCTCACTTGCGCACGTGATAACATCAAGTAGTTATACAAGCAAAGGTTAAAGTCTAGCAACCCGTCAATACCCCTAGAAGTAGATGAGGAGTTTCATAAAATCTTTGTTCAAAGTTTTTCGAGCAGTTATCTTTTTGTTGCTGATACTATGTTGAATTTTAGACAAGGATTAATGTCAATCTAAAATTTCAACGATTCTGTTTCTCGATCTATACATTGAAGTAGGTTACCAAAACCAATCAAGATTCATCTTGATTACCTTTTGGGTGTGGCCACACATACATCTATTCAAATCATCGAGGGGGCCACTAGTATCTAGTCCACTTACGTGGAGGAACAAATTCTTTATTGACTGCACGTGTCTGTCATATGCTTAATGATAAACCCGACAATGGTTGTTATAGCAGCCTTCTTCAGGTCAGCGTTTAACCACATCAAAGTTTGCCCCTCTACATATACAAACCAAATTGCATCTCAAGTCAGAGGATTAGTGACAAAGCCTTTGTAAGATTCACTTGTGACATAAATCCGGGAAGTGATTTCTCATAGGTTGGGTCAGTCCAATTGTGCATCATTATGAACAACATGTAAGTTTAATTTCATCATTCTTAGTCATACTAAGATAATCTCATCAATGCCCTCAGATTTGTCTTAATAATATTCCCATATTATTAATATGACAATGGACAATTTAGAATATAAAACGCAGTAAATATTCGTGGATATAAACATGCAAATATAGAACACATTAGATATTCATATAAAAACGATCATATCAAATATATCAATTTATTCCAATAAAAAATGCTCAATGTTCCATTATCCAAATACTAAAACAGATTACATTAAACTACTAGCTGGTCGAAGCCCAATGTTTCTAGCATGCTCAATATGTTTGGTACATGAGATTGGCTTCGTGAAGGGTTCAACTAAGTTGTCATCTGTATGAACTTTGAGCAAGCGTACATCTCCCATTAGGATCGCATCTCCAATGTAGTGAAGCTTCCTCTGATAATGTCTGGCGCCTTTCTGAACACCAGGTTCGTTGGCAATGATGATAGTACCTGTGTTATCATAGTACATATCCATAGGTTTTTCATTACTGCAGACCACTCCAAGCCCAGAAATAAATTTCCTCATCCAAACAGCTTCCATTTCAGCTTCAGTAGTTGCAATGTATTCATCTTCTGTAGAAGACATAGCGATAGTGCTCTGCTTTGCACTTTTCCAATCAATAGCTCCCCTGTTCAAAACGAAAACATACCCCGTTTTAGATTTGGAATCATCTCTGTCAGTCTCAAAACTAGCGTGAGAATAACAAGTAACAATAAACTCATTTTGACTTTCACCACCATAAACATAGTATTCCTAAGATACTTAAGTATGTTCTTAACAGCAGTCCAGTGACTCTCACCTGGATTCTGTTGATAACGGCTTGTAAGGTTCTGAGAGAACGCTACATCAGGTCTTGTGCACCGCACACCATACATGATATACCCTACTGCCGAGGCATAGGGGACATCACACATACGTTTCATCTCATCATGTGAGGACGGTCCTTGAGTCTTACTCAAGTGTACATTGTGTTGCATAGGAAGATTTCCACGTTTGGAAGCATCCACTCTAAACCGTTTTAGAATTTTATCAATGTACGCACTTTGACTTAGTCCGATTAACCACTTTGATCTATCTCGGTAGATCAAGTATATATGCCGCTTACCCTAGATCCTTCATAGCGAAGCACTTCCCAAGCCAGTATTTTACATCTTGTAGCATTGGAATGTTATTTCCTATGAGTAGTATGTCATCGACATATAGGATTAGAAAGACGACAATGCTCCCACTAGCTCTTACATATACACATGGCTCGTTGGGATTCTGAGTGAAACCAAACGTTTTGATTTCCTAGTCGAATCTTTTGTTCCAAATTCTGGATGCTTGCTTTAGTCCATAAATGGACCTTTGAAGCTTACATACTTTCTTACGGTGTTTTGTTCTAACAAAACCCTCAGGTTGTACCATATAGACATCTTCATCGAGGTGTCCATTTAAGAAAGCAGTTTTAACACCCATTTGCCCAATCTCATAGTCATAGTACGCTGCTATGGCTATGACAATCCTTATAGCTCTAACATTGGCAACAGGCGAGAAGGTTTCATCATAGTCAATCCCTTAGGTTTGAACGTAACCTTTTGCCACCAACTGAGCTTTATAGGTGTGTACATTGCCATCCATGTCGGTCTTCTTCTTAAAGAGCCACTTGCTACCAACAGTCTTGTTGTTAGGAGGAAGATCAACCAAATTCCATACTTGGTTATCTTTCATGGATTGCATTTCCGCGTTCATAGCATGAAGCCATTTGTCAGATTCAGAATCTGATAATGTGACAATTGCTAAATTTCAGGTCGAATATCACTCTATTACTTAGAATTCGTTTGATATATATAAGACATAATACTAAATATGACGTGAACACATTCGTAAAGATGTGTCATTTTAGTTAACAAAAAAAAAATATGACAAAAAAACCATGCAACCAACTGAAATTTGGCAATTCAATGTAAAAAAAAATAGGATCAAACATCCTATATGAAGATTATTTAGATGTTGTGTCAACCATCCTATATCGTGTCAATATATATATATATATTGCGTTGTTTAATCGATATATTATGAGCCATAAAGAGTGGATATAGTTATTTACATAATTATGGGGTTTTATAGGCAACCCGAAAGCACTAATTAATTTAAAAGAAATATATAACTACATTTCATATTATTGAACAACACCACATAGTAATATGACAAGTTGGTGACAAGTTAAATTGGTACCTCGATCGTTAATGATAAACGTAATTATGTAGCGTAAGATATATTAATGATATTTAGCAAGACGGATACCAAAAAAAAAAAAAAAGTATATATATAAATATATACATATATATAAAGAAAAAAGATGCATAAAACTTAACTGGTAAATAAATGGGTAATTGAGATTTTCCTACAATTTAAGTCTTGTATATCAGCATGCACAACACGTATGGAGAAGTAGAGGTACACGAAAGTCTACAAGTCTACAAATATTCTCCTGGCATGTGATCTTCTATCTGATTTGTTGGTGATCTCATCTCCACTTGATATACAAGTTGAACTCTATATAATATACATTCTAAAACTCACCTGATCAGAAGAAAAGATGGGTTATAAAAACCACCTCCGATCACCATAACCAACTCCTTCACCATCAATCTTAAGCATCACCATAATCTCCCCAGCACTCTCATCAAACAACACCACCATCTACAGCCACCTTATACCCCGACACCTCCCTCGAGTGAAGCCCAAACCTGCCACTTACACCACCAAATTTACAGTCCATCGCCATCATCCTTGTCGATCACTATCATTATACTCGTTTGTATAACCATCATTACCAGGGACCATCAATACCTCTCTTTTGTTTAAACCCGAACCAAAACAATACCTTCCTCTTCACAATAATCCCTCGAGTAACACCACACCCGGCCATCTTAACCCACCACAAACAATCACAACCTTCCACGATCACCTACCGCTCGTTGAAAAGTTACTGACTTTTCATTGTTTTACAATTAAGTAGACCGAGAACATCGTTAAAAGAATTCAAAAACAAGAGACCTGCTAAAACAAAAGAACTCCAAAAAGGGTAATTATATTTAGTGACATATTGAAGTCTTTTCTTGACACGTTCTCTCGATACAAACGCTGACGAAACAAAAAGCACGCTACGAAAGTGAGTTTACGGCCCCACTTTTACTCATTTTTTTATTTTCGGGGGAGAATACTGATTATATATACTACTAATTATTCAAATATATATAACTAAACATGTAGATAAAGTGTCATATACACAGTATATACATGGGAAATTTTAAATGACGTTTTATATATATATCAATAAGAATCATCTCTAATGGTACTGATTTTATATACTACTAATTATTCAAATATATATACCTAAACATGTAGATAAAGTGTCATATACACAGTATATACATGGGAAATTTTAAATGACGTTTTATATATATATCAATAAGAATCATCTCTAATAGTAATGATATTATTAGCAAATCCTTTTTCCATCCACATAAATTATAAGAAAAATACTACTAAAATGATTTGTGATGGTTACAAATATATACATGTAGGACAATATGGTTATACTTTTGGACCATTTTTATACTAATACATTTTAAGTTACACATGTCAAAAATGTCAGTAACTTATGAAAGTAGTCAGTATGTATATAATTATAACTCAAGTGTTTAAAAGAGACATTTCCATACAAAAGACCTCTGCTTATAACCGTTAACTTTGGTAAGGCGCGAGTATTATATATAGATCTATATGGGTTGACGACCCCACCTATGGTTGCTAGCTACAACCTTGATTTTTATAGTCTGGATAGGTGATAATGTCTCTAAACATTTACAACGTTTTATGGGGCGTTGGGAGAGGCAACAACAAACAGTCGTGGATAGCTCGGTTATAGGAACTCTTTACATTTTGAGGAGTGATTAAATTCAAATTTTTTTATATTATATACATATTCTACTAAATGTATAACAAATTAAAACCTGTGAACTCACCAACATTACGTTGACGTTTTTTTTTTAAATATCATGTATTCTCAGGTAAGTGATCAAAGGAAACACATTGGGGAGAATAAAGATGAGGGCATCCTCATATTTCGATATTTGTTAAAACTACCGTATTGTCAAAAATAGTTTGTTACTTTAATTAAACCTCGTGGACTTAAATTATATTGTGATGTAAAGACCATATTTTTTTTAAGAATAAATGTAATGTATGAAATATGATATCTATGTTAAAGTCACTACCATCTGGCGTTTCCGTCTGTGGCCGGGGGTGTGACAGATTGGTATCAGAGCCCTTGATTATAGAGAAATCGTATCATTCCCGATACAACTATAATTATTGGGACACATACATCGATTTAAGGAGTCTACATTAACGCATAAATAAATTTTATAATTGATTATTATTTTAAAGACTATATACTTATAAGTATTCCATAAGTATAAAGATATAATAATATGAATTATGAAGGTAATAAACACTATATATACCTCAAAAATTTAATCAGTTAAAAGAAAATTTTCTCATCTACAATTTTATCCAGGTTAAAGAAAGATGTCTTCATGGAACTACATGTCCGACCTATTCGGTGATCAGATGGTACCATATCTAGAAAATGAAGTAAACCCGCATTACCCAGTTGTACCATCTCCTCAATGGAGTACAAATGAAAACCAAGCTGTAGGAGAATTCGAGGATCCAATGATTGAAGAGGAAGAACCTATGGAGGAAGAAGAACCAATAGAAGAGGAGGAGGAAGAGCCAATGGAGGACGAACCAACTGAAGGGCTGAATCATACAATCGTACCGCCATCAGTACAACAAGTCCCAAGACGTACCGCTAGGATACGGATATTACCTCAGGAAAGGTTAAGTGACTGGCTGGCTGGACCTCCACTAACAAGAACAAGACGACCATTACGGAGAATCCGCAACATTATACGAAGGTGGAGGGCAGAAGATGGAATTCCTTCATCTCATAGAATCGGAGAGTCCTCACATACACCACACATCAACCCTCAAACTGGGAATCTAACGATGATATTATATCATTGTTAGCATCAAGAGGATCTCGATTGGAACACAAAATGGCGGATGTGGATGCTCGCATGAACGGATTCAGGAACATGATGGAAATGTATGGAGGAAGAATGACAACTATGGAGAACAGGAGTTATGAAGATGAAGTTGCAATTCACCGACTCATAGATCACATTGAAATACACAACACACGTATCTCGGAGCTTGAGGCTAGGTGGCAACACGCTGAAGAGAGAGCTCATGATGCAACAATGAGGGCTAATAACATAGAGCAGAGGGCAGAATATGCAGCAGGTCAAGTTGACGGACTGTTGGATATGTGGATGACTAAGTTTGGAATAAATTAAGGATAGAAGGAAAAATTGAAGTCGAGAAAAGTAGAAGTTTGGAAGGAATGGAAGAAGTAAGAAAGACAAGTAGTAGTGGTAAAAAAAATACTAAGCGTAGACTAATATGAGCGAGTGTGAGAAAAATAAAACCTCGCGTTTGTCAGTTTGTTAAGTATATATATATATATATATATATATATATATATATATATATATATATATATATATATATATATATATATATATATATATATATTGTGTGTGTGTGTGTGTGTGTGTGTGTGTAAAAGTACTACTTTGTAGTTGTTATAAAGACTTTTGGATTACATGACGTAGCTTTGTTTTTCTTGATAATACAGACACACATAGACACACACACACACTCATGTATATTTTACTTAACGATTCATGATCAAAGACTATAAATCAAACAAACCATATACAGACACTTTAGTTAACAATTATGAACCAAATATTCCGACAAAAACTTATATATACAAATATATGTATATTTGTTTTTTAGAACCATGCCACCAAGAAAATCAACAAGAAGAAACCCAACACCTCAAGGTGCATCAATGCCACAATTAAACACAGCTGAAATAGAGCAGATGATAGCACAACGAGTCGCCGACGCACTAGCTCTTTATGAAGCTAACCACAACAACGCCTCTGGGAATAGTGGCGGTGGAAATGGAAGGAACAACAATGCCGAACATGGGCCTAGACACTGCTCATATAAGGACTTCATGAATTGTAAACCTAGATCATTTTCAGGTAATGAAGGAGTGGTAGGATTAACCCATTGGATTGAAAAGATGGAGTCGGTATTTCATGTCAGTTTCTGTGCGGAGGATTGCAAAGTCAAGTTCGCCACTTGTACCTTTGTGGAAAGGGCACTTTCATGGTGGAATGACCATGCCAAGACAATGGGCATTGAGGCGGCCTGCGCCTTGTCTTGGGACAATTTGAAACAAATGCTGGTAGAAGAATATTGCCCACAAAACGAAATACAGAAATTGGAACAAGAACTATGGAATCTAACAATGAAAGGAGCAGAGATTGTAACCATCACTACCCGAGTTAATGACCTTTCAACATTGTGCCCAGGACTTGTAACCCCAGAATATAAAAAGATCGAAAGATACATATGGGGTTTGGCTCCTAGTGTACAAGGAATGGTGTTGGCATCAAATCCAAGTACTTATGATAGTGCCAAGCGTTTGGCATACAGTTTGACCGACCAAGCTGTTCGTCAAGGGACTCTGTCAAAAAGGACAGAGAATACCAAGAACGGAGATAACAAGAGGAAGTTTGATAATGACAACCGAGGGAATGCTAGGCAAGCCACCTGGAAACGACAAGATACCGGAAAGGCATATGCTGCCACAGCTCCACCCACACCAAAGCAGTACCTAGGAAATTATTCCAAATGTGGGAAGTGTAATCACCACCACAATGGTCCATGTAGGGAATTCTTTTGTCGAAAGTGCAACATGAAGGGGCACACTGAAGATTATTGTAGGGTGACACCGTCAAGAGTGACGAACCAAGGAGCTGGACCTAGTGGAAGCAAGGCTTGTTATGAATGCGGTGTAGTGGGACATATCAAGAAAAATTGTCCAAAGTTGAAGGTTCAAGGAAATAATGCAAGGGGCAGGGCATTTGTGATCGGGACGCAGGAAGCAAGAGAAGATCCATCTGTGGTGACCGGTACATTTCTTCTCAATGACTCTTACGCATATATTTTATTTGATTCGGGTGCGGATAGAAGCTTTATATCCCTCAAATTTAGAAGTCGCTTAGGTCATAAATCTACTCAATTACAAGAGCCATATACGGTAGAAATGGCAAACGGTCAAATAGGACTCACAAATGAAATATTAACAAACTGTCTTCTGACCTTAAATAATCACATTTTCCACGTCGACTTCATGCCGATAACTATTGGAAGTTTTGACGTTATAATTGGCATGGATTGGTTGCCGTCTCACCGAGCTGAAATCATGTGTTACGAAAAAGCAATTCGTCTACCCTTACCCAATAACGAAACCATCCTTGTATATGGAGATCAGTCCGGAAGAAACCTAAAGATCATCTCGTGTATGAAAGCTCAAAAATATCTGCAAAAGAGATATCTTGCCTTCCTGGCACATGTCGTTAACAAAAAGATCAAGAGCAAAGAAATTAAAGACATATCTCAAGTATGTGACATTCCTGATGTATTTCCAGATGATCTACCTGGATTGCCCCCAACTAGGCAAGTTGAATTTCGCATCGATTTAGTTCCAGGCGCAGCTCCTGTTGCAAGATCTCCTTATCGACTAGCGCCATCAGAAATGCAAGAACTATCTAGTCAATTACAAGAACTTCTTGATAAAGGTTTTATAAGACCAAGCTTCTCACCATGGGGAGCTCCTGTATTATTTGTCAAGAAGAAAGACGGTTCTTTCAGGATGTGCATCGATTATAGAGAATTGAATAAATTAACCATCAAAAATCGGTACCCCCTACCGAGAATTGACGATTTGTTCGATCAACTTCAAGGATCCAGCTATTACTCAAAAATTCACTTAAGATCTGGATATCATCAATTAAGGGTGCAAGAAGCAGACATTCCAAAAACAGCATTTAGGACTCGCTACGGCCACTATGAGTTCCTGGTCATGCCTTTCGGAATGACTAACGCCCCAGATGTTTTCATGGATCTTATGAATCGTGTGTGTAAACCGTACTTGGATAAATTTGTGATAGTATTCATTGACGATATATTAATATATTCGCAAACCCGAGAAGATCACGGTCGACACTTACGATTAATTTTAGAACTACTACGTAAAGAAAAATTGTACGCCAAATTTTCAAAGTGTGAATTTTGGATTAGAGAAGTACATTTTCTAGGACACGTGGTTAGTAACAGAGGAATTCATGTTGATCCAGCTAAGATAGAAGCTATCCAGAACTGGGAAGTACCAAAGACGCCAACAGAAGTACGACAATTTCTAGGTCTCGCGGGCTATTATAGAAGATTTATTGAAAACTTCTCAAAATTAGCAAAACCTCTCACCGCACTCACTCAGAAAGATAAAAAGTTTGAATGGGAAGATAAGCAAGAAACTGCATTTCAACAACTGAAACATATGTTGTGTAGCGCACCAATTTTAGCTTTACCTGAGGGAACGGAAGATTTCGTCGTATACTGCGACGCCTCACGTCAAGGATTGGGGTGTGTATTAATGCAAAGAGGAAAAGTCATTGCGTATGCGTCACGTCAACTGAAAGTGCATGAGAATAATTACACTACCCACGACCTTGAGTTGGGAGCTGTAGTATTTGCATTAAAAATTTGGAGACATTATCTCTATGGAACCAAAACCACCATATTCACAGATCACAAAAGTCTTCAACATATCTTCAATCAGAAAGAGCTCAACATGAGACAACGAAGATGGATAGAGTTGTTGAACGACTATGAATGTGAAATTCGTTATCATCCTGGAAAGGCAAACGTTGTAGCAGATGCCTTGAGCAGGAAGGAAAGATTAAAATCACGTAGAGTTCGGGCGCTAACAATGACAATTATATCGAATCTCACCACTCAGATTCGAGATGCTCAAGAAAAAGCTTTGAAAGAAGAAAACGTAGCTGGTGAATCCTTACGAGGTATGGATAAACAATTCGAGTTGAGAATAGACGGGACACGATATTTTATGAACAGAATTTGGACACCAAAATATGGCAACCTTAGAAGTCTTATCATGGATGAAGCACATAAGTCAAAATATTCAGTTCATCCGGGCTCTGACAAGATGTACCTTGATTTAAAGAAGCTTTATTGGTGGCCAAACATGAAGGCTGAAATTGCAACGTATGTTAGTAAATGCTTAACTTGTTCTAAAGTCAAAGCAGAGTATCAGAAACCTTCTGGGTTATTGCAACAACCAGAAATCCCTGAATGGAAATGGGAAAAAAATATCCATGGATTTCATAACCAAATTACCCAAGACACATGGGGGTTATGACACCATATGGGTAGTAGTTGATCGTCTTACCAAGTCCGCTCACTTCTTGGCAATTAAAGAGACAGACAAGATGGAAAAACTAATGAGGATATATATAAAAGAAATTGTTAGGATGCATGGGGTGCCTATATCTATTATTTCAGATAGAGATAGTAGATTTACATCACGATTCTGGAAAACATTGCAAAAATCTTTGGGAACCCGTTTGAATATGAGCACGACTTATCATCCTCAAACAGACGGACAAAGTGAAAGAACCATACAAACGCTAGAAGACATGCTCCGAGCTTGTGTGTTGGACTTTGGAAGTGCATGGGACGTTCACCTACCATTAGTTGAGTTCTCCTATAACAATAGTTATCACACAAGCATTAAAGCAGCACCCTTTGAAGCTCTATATGGACGAAAGTGTAGATCACCAATATGTTGGGCTGAAGTGGGTGACAGTCAACTAGCAAGGGAACGTGCAACTGAAGCTCTACTAACCGGACCAGAAATTATTCATGAAACACTGAAAAGATTGTACAAATACGAGAAAGAATGAAAGCTGCTCGTGATCGACAGAAAAGTTATGCTGATAAAAAGACGAAAACCGTTGGAATTTCAGGTTGGAGATAAAGTATTGTTGAAAGTTGCTCCATGGAAAGGTGTGATAAGGTTTGGGAAACGAGGAAAACTAAACCCACGATACAAAGGACCTTTTGAAATTCTGTCAAGAATTGGTCATGTAGCTTACCGACTCAAATTATCAGAGGAATTACATAACGTACACGACACCTTCCACGTATCGAATTTAAAAAAATGCCTATATGATGATACACTTGTAGTCCCTCTTGAAGAAATTCAAGTCAATACTAAACTACAATTTGTAGAAGAACCGGTAGAAATTATGGATAGGGAAGTAAAGAGACTTAAGCAAAGCCGCATTCCCATAGTAAGGGTAAGATGGAACTCTAGACGAGGACCAGAATTTACTTGGGAACGAGAGGATCAAATGAAACAAAAGTATCCACATCTTTTCAACGAAATCCCAACTTCAGAAAACGCGAGCTAAATTTCGGGACGAAATTCTTTCAACTAGAGGAGAATGTGACAATTGCTAAATTTCAGGTCGAATATCACTCTATTACTTAGAATTCTTTTGATATATATAAGACATAATACTAAATATGACGTGAACACATTCGTAAAGATGTGTCATTTTAGTTAACAAAAAAAAAATATGACAAAAAAACCATGCAACCAACTGAAATTTGGCAATTCAATGTAAAAAAAAAATAGGATCAAACATCCTATATGAAGATTATTTAGATGTTGTGTCAACCATCCTATATCGTGTCAATATATATATATTGCGTTGTTTAATCGATATATTATGAGCCATAAAGAGTGGATATAGTTATTTACATAATTATGGGGTTTTATAGGCAACCCGAAAGTACTAATTAATTTAAAAGAAATATATAACTACATTTCATATTATTGAACAACACCACATAGTAATATGAAAAGTCGGTGAGAAGTTAAATTGGTACCTCGATCGTTAATGATAAACGTAATTATGTAGCGTAAGATATATTAATGATATTTAGCAGATACAAAAAAAAAAAAAGAAGTATATATATAAATATATACATATATATATAAAGAAAAAAGATGCATAGAACTTAACTGGTAAATAAATGGGTAATTGAGATTTTCCTACAATTTAATTCTTGTATATCAGCATGCACAACACGTATGGAGAAGTAGAGGTACACGAAAGTCTACAAGTCTACAAATATTCTCCTGGCATGTGATCTTCTATCTGATTTGTTGGTGATCTCATCTCCACTTGATATACAAGTTGAACTCTATATAATATACATTCTAAAACTCACCTGATCAGAAGAAAAGATGGGTTATAAAAACCACCTCCGATCACCATAACCAACTCCTTCACCATCAATCTTAAGCATCACCATAATCTCCCCAGCACTCTCATCAAGCAACACCACCATCTACAGCCACCTTATACCCCGACACCTCCCTCGAGTGAAGCCCAAACCTGCCACTTACACCACCAAATTTACAGTCCATCGCCATCATCCTTGTCGATCACTATCATTATACTCGTTTGTATAACCATCATTACCAGGGACCATCAATACCTCTCTTTTGTTTAAACCCGAACCAAAACAATACCTTCCTATTCACAATAATCCCTCGAGTAACACCACACCCGACCATCTTAACCCACCGCAAACAATCACAACCTTCCACGATCACCTACCGCTCGTTGAAAAGTTACTGACTTTTCATTGTTATACAATTAAGTAGACCGAGAACATCGTTAAAAGAATTCGAAAACAAGAGACCTGCTAAAACAAAAGAACTCCAAAAAGGGTAATTATATTTAGTGTCATATTGAAGTCTTTTCTTGACACGTTCTCTCGATACAAACGTTGACGAAACAAAAAGCACGCTACGAAAGTGAGTTTACGGCCCCACTTTTACTCATTTTTTTTATTTTCGGGGGAGAATACTGATTATATATACTACTAATTATTCAAATATATATAACTAAACATGTAGATAAAGTGTCATATACACAGTATATACATGGGAAATTTTAAATGGCGTTTTATATATATATATCAATAAGAATCATCTCTAATGGTACTGATTTTATATACTACAAATTATTCAAATATATATAACTAAACATGTAGATAAAGTGTCATATACACAGTATATACATGGGAAATTTTAAATGACGTTTTATATATATATCAATATGAATCATCTCTAATAGTAATGATATTATTAGCAAATCCTTTTTCCATCCACATAAATTATAAGAAAAATACTACTAAAATGATTTGTGATGGTTACAAATATATACATGTAGGACAATATGGTTATACTTTTGGACCATTTTTATACTAATACATTTTAAGTTACACATGTCAAAAATGTCAGTAACTTATGAAAGTAGTCAGTATGTATATAATTATAACTCAAGTGTTTAAAAGAGACATTTCCATACAAAAGACCTCTGCTTATAACCGTTAACTTTGGTAAGGCGCGAGTATTATATATAGATCTATATGGGTTGACGACCCCACCTATGGTTGCTAGCTACAACCTTGATTTTTATAGTCTGGATAGGTGATAATGTCTCTAAACATTTACAACGTTTTATGGGGCGTTGGGAGAGGCAACAACAAACAGTCGTGGATAGCTCGGTTATAGGAACTCTTTACATTTTGAGGAGTGATTAAATTCAAATTTTTTTATATTATATACATATTCTACTAAATGTATAACAAATTAAAACCTGTGAACTCACCAACATTACGTTGACGTTTTTTTTTAAATATCATGTATTCTCAGGTAAGTGATCAAAGGAAACACATTGGGGAGAATAAAGATGAGGGCATCCTCATATTTCGATATTTGTTAAAACTACCGTATTGTCAAAAATAGTTTGTTACTTTAATTAAACCTTGTGGACATAAATTATATTGTGATGTAAGGACCATATTTTTTTTTAAGAATAAATGTAATGTATGAAATATGATATCTATGTTAAAGTCTCTACCATCTGGCGTTTCCGTCTGTGGCCGGGGGTGTGACAGATAATGCGGCTCGATAGTTAGGGGGTTCATCATGATCCCCTAAACTCAGCTCCTCAGCATCGATCTGGAAACCATATCGTTCAGGTGCATGAGGTATCCTTGCGGACCTTTGAACGGGGACTTCATCATTTTGAGGTGCAACAGGAACAGTTTCATGTTCAGCCTCATCTTGATGTTCGCTAGTATCTACAATAGGTTGTGCATCTTCATCGCTTGGAATCTCGTCAAAGTCGATTGTACTCCCACTTGCTTCTTGTGAAATGAGATTGCTCTCAAGAAACTCAGCATAACGAGCAATAATTACTTTTTGCCCAGGTGGGTTGTAGAAATAGTAACCCATCGTTTCCTCAGGGTATCCTATAAAGATGCACTTGACAGCTCTGAGTTCAAGTTTGTTCGGTGTGTCTCGTTTCACGAGAGCCTCACAACCGCAGACTTTCAAGTAAGACAAGTTGGGGACTTTCCCATGCCATATCTCATATGGTGTCTTTTCAACCTTTTTGGTGGGAACCATATTCAGTATGCGAGCAGCCGCCTTGAGTGCATAACCCCAAAAGGACAGAGGCAGAGTAGTAGGACTCATCATCGATCGGACCATGTCAAGCAAGGTGCGATTTCTCCTCTCTGATACACCATTATGCTGTGGTGTATAAGGGGTAGTGATTTGTGAGAGAATCCCACAATTCTTTAGATGGTCTTGAAACTCATGGCTCATGTACTCTCCTCCTCGATCAGAACGGAGAGCTTTTATCTTTTTGCCGAGTTGATTTTCTACTTCATTTTGGAAAGCTTTGAACGTTTCAAAGGTTTCATGTTTATGTTTAATCAAGTAAACCTAACCATAACGACTAAAGTCGTCAGTGAAAGTTATGAAGTAGGTAGCACCTTCCCTAGTTCTAGTTCTAAAAGGGCCACATACATCGGTATGTATGAGTCCAAGTAGATCATTGGCCCTTTCCCCTACATGGGAGAAAGGCTTGCGCGCCATTTTACCAGATATACAAGAAACACATTTATCAAATGATTCAGAATCAACTGATTTTATAAGTCCATCGTTTTGTAATTTTAAAACACGTTTCTTGTTAACATGGCAAAGACGACAATGTCATAGGTAAGTAGAATCCAATTTCTTCTTGGATTTCTTGTTGCTACATGTATAAATAGAACTACTGTTTGTGATACGATTATTCATGTCAATATCAAAAATACCATCACAAGGAATAGCATTAAAATAGAAAACATTATCCTTTGAAACTGAAATACCATAATCCGTAAAAGTATGAATAAAACCATTATTCCACAAACATGAAAGCGATACTATACCCCTAGTAATACTAGGCGCATAGTGACAATTGTCCAATACAATAATTAAACCACTAGGAAGGATTAAATCATAGCTTCCTATAGCTTCGACCGGTGCACGCATTCCATTGCCCACGTACAAGTCCAAAGCTCCATGGTTTAGTTTTCTACTTACCCTTAGACCCTGCATGGTATTACAAATGTGAGTTCCACAACTAGTGTCATATACTCAAGATTTCTTAGGGAAAGCTTATAGTTCTATGTGAAGATACCTGATGTGCCAACCTTGTTGGTTTTGTTCTTCATCAACTACGCCAGGTAGGCAGGACAACTCCTCCTCCAGTGGCCTGTTTCACCGCAGTGATGGCAAGCAAGATCCTTAGCAGGATGCTCCTTATGAGTAGGTGGGGGAACCTTTGGCTTGGGCTTGTAAACTTGCTTTCCCTTGCCTTGGCCCTTAGCAACTACTTGCGGTTTTGGTTTTTGGATCTTTCCTTGCCTTATGGCAAGGAAAGTAGGGGTAGGTGTTTTCTAATGGTGATTTTCAGTTATTACAAGTAGCAAACGCAGCGGAAAATAGTTTATCCCCATAAACGGATCTTGATATCAATCATACAATTAAACTAATAATAAGTACAAAGAGTTAATCATAGATGATTCATACCCTTGAAGCCTTTGTATAATGCGAATCGGATGGTGATGTTGATCGACCGAAACCAAGAACACCAACGGGGAGTCCCTCCAAAGTTAGTCCACACAACACTATAGCAAGAACACCATGGGATGCTAGTCCAATTGAGCATTCAAGAAGAAGCAAAATAAACCTAGAGAGGGGAGGGGTGTGCGGCCGTGAATAGGAGGAAGTAAGGGATTATGGTTGCCCTAATCCCTTTTAATGACTTCCCATAATCACTTATGATTTATTGCACTCTAGCCCCTTGCCTTTCGTTCTTTCTATTAAGCTCACTATTAAGTTTCAATATTAACAATTAATATTAAACTATAATATGTATACAAGCTAGTAGCTTATATTAATATATAATGTAATTACCCTAATTAAACTATATATCTTATGGTGTTTAGTGTTTAAGTGTGTGACCCTTTAGGCTCACAAACAACTAGCCATATAACTATATGTTATATGCGTGAAGCATATTCCAACAGCTCCCACTTGCGCACGTGATAACATCAAGTAGTTCTACAAGCAAAGGTTAGAGTCTAGCAACCCGCCAATGCCCTAGAAGTACATGAGGAGTTTCATAAAATCTTTGTTCAAAGTTTTTCAATCAGTTATCCTTTTGTTGCTGATACTATGTTGAAATTTAGACAAGGATTAATGTCAATCTACAATTTCAACGATTCTGTTTCTCGATCTATACATTGAAGTAGACTACCAAAACCAATTAGGATTCATCGTGATTACGTTTTGGGTGTGGCCACACATACATCTATTCAAGTCATCGAGGGGCCCAGTAGTATCTAATCCACTTACGTGGAGGAACAAATTCTTTATTGACTGCACGTGTCTGTCCTATGTTTAATGACAAGCCCGATAATGATTGTTATAGCAGCCTTATTCAGGTCAGCGTTTAATAACATCAAAGTTTGCCCCTCTACATACACAAACCAACTTGCATCTCAAGTCAGAGGAAAAGGGACAAAGCCTTTGTGAGATTCACTTGTGACATATATCCAGGAAGTGATTTCTCATAGGTTGGGTCAGTCCAATTGTGCATCTTATGAACAACATGTGAGTTTGATTTCATCATCCTTAGTCATACTAAGATAATGTCATCAATGCCCTCAGATTTATCTTAATAATATTCCCATATAATTAATATGACAATGGACAATTTAGAATATGAAACGCAGTAAATATTCATGGATCTAAACATGCAAATATAGAACACAGTAGATATTCATATAAAAACGATCATATCAAATATATCAATTTATTCAAATAAAGACTGCTCAATGTTCCATTATCCAAATACTAAAACAGATTACATGAAACTACTAGCTGGTCGAAGCCCAATGTTTCTAGCATGCTCAATATGTTTTGTACATGAAATTGGCTTCGTGAAGGGGTCAGCTAAGTTGTCATCTGTATGAACTTTGATCAAGCGTACATCTCCCATTAGGATCGCATCTCTAATGTAGTGAAGCTTCCTCCGATAATGTCTGTCGCCTTTCTGAACACCAGGTTCGTTGGCAATGATGATAGCACCTGTGTTATCACAGTACATATCCATAGGTTTTTCATTATTGGGGACCACTCCAAGCCCAGAAATGAATTTCCTCATCCAAACAGCTTCCATTGTAGCTTCAGTAGGTGCAATGTATTCAGCTTCTGTAGAAGACATAGCGATAGTGCTCTGTTTAGCACTTTTCCAATCAACAGCGCCTCCGTTCAAAACAAAAACATACCCCATTTGAGATTTGGAATCATCTCTATCAGTCTCAAAACTAGCGTCAGAATAACAAGTAACGCTTAGCTCATTTTGAATTTCACCACCATATACAAGAAACATATCTTTAGTATTCCTAAGATACTTCAGTATGTTCTTAACAGCAGTCTAGAGACTCTTACCTGGATTCTGTTGATATCGGCTTGTAAGGTTCTGAGAGAACGCTACATCAGGTCTTGTGCAAGTAAACGTAACCATAACGACTATAGTCGTCAGTCAAAGGAATGAAGTAGGTAGCACCTTCCCTAGTTCTAGTTCTAAAGGGGCCACATACATCGGTATGTATGAGTCTAAGTAGATCATTGGCCCTTTCGCCTACATGGGAGAAAGGCTTGCACGCCATTTTACCAGATATACAAGAAACACATTTTTTAAATGATTCAGAATCAACTGATTTTATAAGCCCATCGTTTTGTAATTTTAAAACGCGTTTCTTGTTTACATGGCAAAGACGACAATGCCATAGGTAAGTTGAATCCAAATTCTTCTTGGATTTCCTATTGCTACATGTATAAATAGAACTACTGTTTGTGATACGATCATGCATGTCACTCTAAAAATACCATCACAAGGAATAGCATTAAAATAGAAAACATTTTCCTTCGAAACTGAAATACCATAATCCGTAAAAGTATGAATAAAACCATTATTCCACAAACATGAAAGCGATACTATACCCCTAGTAATACTAGGCGCATAGTGACAATTGTCCAATACAATAATTAAACCACTAGGAAGGATTAAATCATAGCTTCCTATAGCTTCGACCGGTGCACGCATTCCATTGCCTACGTACAAGTCCAAAGCTCCATGGTTTAGCTTTCTACTTCCCCTTAGACCCTGCATGGTATTACAAATGTGAGTACCACAACCAGTGTCATATACCCATGATTTCTTAGGGAAAGCATATAGTTCTATGTGAAGATACCTGATGTGCCAACCTTGTTGGTTTTGTTCTTCATCAACTCCGCCAGGTAGGCAGGACAATTCCTCCTCCAGTGGCATGTTTCACCGCAGTGATGGCAAGCAAGATCCTTAGCAGGATGCTCCTTATGAGTAGGTGGGGGAACCTTTGGCTTGGGCTTGTAAACTTGCTTTCCCTTTCCTTGGCCCTTAGCAACTACTTGCGGTTTTGGTTTTTGGATCTTTCCTTGCCTTATGGCAAGGACAGTAGGGGTAGGAGTTTTCTTGGGTAGCCCAGCTTCCGTTTGTTTCAGCATAGCATGTAATCGGCGAAAGTCTTCGCCATACTATGCATATAATAAGTCATGACAAACGGTGCATAGTCCTTGTGAAGTGAGGTTAGAATTAACCCAATTCCAAGGATATGAGGCATATGGTAGCCAAGTTTCTCCATCTGGTCTAGGTAACTCTTCATCTTCAAAAGATAAGAGCTAACACACTGTCCCTCCTCTTGCTTACAAGCATGGAAAGCTTTCACCGTGTCAAAGAGTTCCTGATCAGCTTGCTTTTGATACGTGGTTTTTAGTTCACGCATCATATCAAATGCAGTGAGGTCCTCGTGATTCTTTTGAATATCGGGGGTCATTCTCACTAGCATAAGGGCAGCGACTTCTTGCTGTTCGTTAAACCTTTTAGTATAGGCGGCACGAACAGTGCGGTAGGATTAGCATCGGGGGCAGGGGGCAACGCCTCTTCCAAATGGTGGTATTTGTGCTCGGCCCTAAGGACAATCCTTAGGTTACGAGCCCAATCAACAAAATTCGATCAATGAAGTTTCTTCTTATCGAGAACGGAGCGAATGGTGTTGTTTGATAGTGTTTGATTGTTTGTAGTCATATACAAAATTACAAAGTTCATTAATTAGTATTTTCAATAATTAATTTCTTTTAATAAATTAACTACCAATTAATTTTAATTAAAAGCTAAGACCCCATTGCGCTTCTATCATCGCATCAGTTGATCTGCTAGAGATGATAGACCCAATAGGTAGGTGACGAGCAACAACTGCATTACAAGTGCAACTCTTAGAGGTATGGGACTTCATGGCACCTAGTGAACAAGCATCTAGGGTCAAGTGGCATGTTTGTCGCATCTTCGCCTCGTGTCAAGGTCTCACCATTGACTCGATTAAGTCATCCAATGTGAACTCGTGTCAAAATAAATCTAGGTCTCACGCGTAGACAATAATGACCCCGGATCTAAATTCATACCGCGTCTCACGTGAATTTGAAAGTAGAAGCAAGTGATTTCAACCAATTGGACGGCGTGACTTAAATTTTAGGTATGAAAAAATTTTAAGAAAAAATTTTAAGATATGAATGATTCATGTACTTCATTCATACCACTTCATAAGTCGGTTTAATAAGCGGTAAAAATATTTTAGCGATTATTAAATTGTAAGTTTCAAATCATATTTAAACTTTTGTATTAATCTCAAAAGCAAGTTTAGATTAAAGAATAATCATAGATGATTAAACTGTAATGATCGATGATTAACAATTAATCGTTGATGATTAAATTATTAAGCAATAATCATCGATGATTAACAAGTAATCATTGACGATTAAAATTTTGGATGTTTTAATGTTTGTATTTCAAAAATCATATTTTTAGTTGTTTATTATTTGTATCATATAGAAATTATTTTACAACCACAAACATATAATAAAACATGCAACACATTTTGTGCAAACCTCGACCGATGAAATCCTAGGTTCGGTCACGTGAGTCATCACGACGGACCGAGGGGTCAAACTAGGGGACGGGCCAACATTAAACCAATGGGCTCCCACTTGCTCCAAGACATTCTTGAGCAAGTAGAAACCAATACTTGTGAAAAAATACAATCTGCCAGAACATTCCAGCAGACTTTGAAGCTCGAAAAGTCACTGAAGGATTCTTCAATAGTCTTCCCGGCCTTGTGGAAAGTTGTAGCCCACGACTTTGCAAGCATTTTAGGCTTTTGAATCGCCCAAAACGGAGTCCGTATGCCTCTGGAAAACCTGTTTTGGTACAGCCCTCGCGTTGATGATGGAAATTTGTTGTTTTCTTCATTTGTCTTCAATTTTGGTCAACAATTTACAATAAAAAATAAAGAAAGATAATCTATTCTATTACTTTTACATTACAAATTGCCCCAAAAAATGGCACTAAAAATAAAAGAAAAAATTAAAAGATTACAACCAAATTTAGCCAAAAACACGGCTTTCCCAAAACAACCAAACATTCAACCACAATCAATCACAAGGTCTAGGTTTTCATCGGTTTGCACAAACAAGCAACAATTGACAAGGCTTTGGCTTGGGATATGGCAAAATTCATATTTTGCCATATCAAAAATGAAATTAAACAAGTAATTCCAAGCCAAATAATCAAAAAATACAATAACAAGATGAATTTTTCGATGTGTTTTTGTAATAAGTGGCAATTAGGTTTCCAAAAAATTATATTTTTAACCCATTATTTTAAAATTGCGAAAAAATAAAGAACCCTAGGGTTCTTATATTTGCCGTTCGGAATTAGGGTACCAAAAAAGGATTCATTTTTGCCACTTTTTACATAAACTAGCTAATTAAATGATCAATATAATGACTCGTGATACCACTAATGGTGATTTTCAGTTATTACAAGTAACAAACGCAGCGGAAAACAGTTTATCACCATAAACGGATCTTGATATCAATCATACAATTAAACTAATAATAAATACAAAGAGTTAATCATAGATGATTCATACCCTTGAAGCCTTTGTATAATGTGAATCGGATGTTGATCGACCGAAACCAAGAACACCAATGGGGAGTCCCTCCAAAGCTAGTCCACACAACAATATAGCAAGAACACCAAGGGATGCTAGTCCAATTGAGCAATCAAGAAGAAGCAAAATAACCCTAGAGAGGGGAGGGGTGTGCGGCCGTGAATAGGAGGAAGTAAGGTATTATGGTTGCCCTAATCCCTTTTAATGACTTCCCATAATCACTTATGATTTATTGTACTCTAGCCCCTTGCCTTTCGTTCTTTCTATTAAGCTCACTATTAAGTTTCAATATTAACAATTAATATTAAACTATAATATGTATACAAGCTAGTAGCTTATATTAATATATAATGTAATTACCCTAATTACACTATATATCTTATGGTGTTTAGTGTTTAAGTGTGTGACCCTTTAGGCTCACAAACAACTAGCCATATAACTATATGTTATACGCGTGAAGCATATTCCAACACTTTCTTGGGTAGCCCAGCTTCCGTTTGTTTCAGCATAGCATGCAATTCGGCGAAAGTCTTCCCCATACTATGCATATGATAAGTCATGACAAACGGCGCATAGTCCTTGTGAAGTGAGGTTAGAATGAACCCAATTCCAAGGATATGAGGCATAGGGTAGCCAAGTTTCTCCATTTGGTCTAGGTAGCTCTTCATCTTCAAAAGATAAGAGCTAACAGACTGTCCCACCTCTTGCTTACAAGCATGGAAGGCTTTGACCATGTCAAAGAGTTCATGATTAGCTTGCTTTTGATACGTGGTTTTTAGTTCATGCATCATATCAAATGCAGTGCGGTCCTCGTGATTCTTTTGAATCTCGGGGCTCATGCTCACTAGCATGAGAGCAGCGACTTCTTGCTGTTCATTAAACCTCTTAGTATAGGCCGCAAGAACAGCAGCAGTGGCATTAGCAGCGGGGGCAGGGGGCAACGCCTCTTCCAAATGGTGGTCTTTGTGCTCGGCCTTAAGGAAAATCCTTAGGTTACGAGCCCAATCAACAAAATTCGATCCATCAAGTTTCTCCTTATCGAGAACGGAGCGAATGGTGTTGTGTGATAGGGTTTGATTGTTTGTAGTCATCTACAAAATTACAAAGTTCATTAATTAGTATTTTCAATAATAATTTCTTTTATTAAATTAACTACCCAATTAATTGCAATTAAAAGCTAAGATCTCATTGAGCTTCTATCATCGCATCAGTTTATCTGCTAGAGATGATAGATCCAATAGGTAGGTGACGATCAACAATTGCATTACAAGTGCAACTCTTAGAGGTATGGGACTTCATGGCACCTAGTGAACAAGCATCTAGGGTCAAGTGGCATGTTTGACGCATCTTCGCCTCGAGTTAAGGTCTCACCGTTAACTCGATTCAGTCATCCAATGTGAAATCATGTCAAAACAGATCTAGGTCTCACGCGTAGAGAATAATGACCTCGGATCTAAATTTAAACCACGTGTCACGTGAATTCAAATATAGAAGCAAGTGATTTTCAACCGATTGGACGGCGTGACTTAAATTTTAGGTATGAAAAAAATTTTGTGATAAAATTTTATTAAGATATGAATGAATCATGTACTTCATTCATATCACTTCATAAGTCGTTTAATAAATGATAAAAACTTTTAGCGATTATTAAGGGTTAAGTTTCAAATCATATTTAAACTTTGTTTAATCTCAAGACAATTTTAGATTAAAGATTAATCATAAATGATTAACTAGTAATCATAGATGATTAAAAGTTTGGATGTTTTAATGTTTGTGTCTAAAACCCATTTTTTAATTGTTTTATTACTTGTATCTGATAGAAAAGAAACCAACTACAAATATAAATAAAACATGCAACAAATTTTGTGCAAACCTCGACCGATGAAATCCTAGGTTCGGTCACGTGAGTCATCACGACGTACCGAAGGGTCAAACTAGGGGACGGGCCAACATGAACCCAAACGGGCCTACGTAAACCCAATGGGCTCCCACTTGCTCCAAGACATTCTTGAGCAAGTAGAAACCAATATTTGTAAAAATATGAAATCTGCCAGAAAATTTCAGCAGACTTTGAAGCCCGAACAATCACTGAAGGAGTCTTCGTTAGTCTTCCCGGACTTCTGGAAAATTGTAACCCACGACTTTGCAAGCATTTTAGGCTTTTGAATCGCCCAAAATGGAGTCCGTATGCCTCTGGAAAACCTGTTTTCGTACAGCCCTCGTGTTGGTGACGGAAATTTGTTGTTTTCTTTATTTGTTTTCAATTTTGGTCAAGTATTTACAATAAAAAAAAATAAGAAAGACAATCTATTCTATTACTTTTACATTACAAATTGCCCCAAAAAAATGGCACCAAAAATAAAAGAAAAAATTAAAAAAAAAATACAACAATATTAAGCCAAAAAATACGGCTTTCCCAAATCAACTAAACAACCAAACAACAAACATATTCATTCAC
This sequence comes from Calendula officinalis, assembly GCA_963853835.1. NCBI lineage: Eukaryota > Viridiplantae > Streptophyta > Magnoliopsida > Asterales > Asteraceae > Calendula > Calendula officinalis. The sequence continues at coordinate 43,494,037 of OY970824.1, read as the reverse complement.
AAACGGTCTAGGCTTTCATCGGTTTGCACAAACTAGCAACAATTGACAAGGCTTTGGCTTGGGATATGGCAAAAAAAACATGTTTTTCCATATCAAAAACAAAATTAACAATTAAAATCCAAGCCAAATAATCAAAAAATACAATAACTTGATTAATTTTTTGTAACAAGTAGCATGTAGGGTTCCTAAAAATCATATTTTTAACCCTTGAGTTTTTAAAATTTTCAAAAAAAAATAAGAACCCTAGGGTTCTTATTATCCGATCGGTATTAAAAATACACCAAAAAGTTGGGTTTTTGCTACTTTTTACAAAAACTAGTTAATTATATGATTAATATAATGACTCGTGATACCACTAATGGTGATTTTCGCTTATTACAAGTAACAAAACGCAGCGGAAAAATACAATCACCATAAACGGATCTAATATTAAATCACACAATCAAACTAAAGAAGAAATCAAAGAGAATGGTATAAGAATCCATACCCTAGTTGCCTTTGATCAATGGGGATTCGGTGATGATGGTGACGGATGGAAACCAAGAACTCCAACAGGGAATTCCTCCAAAGCTAGTCCACACTACACTATAGCAAGAACACCCTTGAAGATGCTAGTCCTTTGCAAGCTTGAAAGAGGCAAAAACCAAGAACCCTAGAAGGGTGTGTTTCGGCCGAGAGGTGCAAGGAGGGAGGGATTAAGGTTAATTACTTGCTCCGTAATCTAAACCTTTTATTCCCTAAACAAGTTTAGAGAATATGCACTTAGCCCATTGTCCTTTCTTTCTGTCAATTAATCCCACTAGATAATTTAAGTCTTAACAATTAAACTTAATTATTTAGTGAATTACTTACATTATTATATATATAATATAATTACCCTAATCACATTATATATAACAAGGTGTTTAGTGTATAAGTGTGTGACCCTTTAGGCTCACATACAACTAGCCATATGTAACGCCCCAAAAATTTATATTAATTAAATAGAATTATTTAATCACAATTTATTATTTATAATTAATTCTATATTATTTGGGCGACCTGTAATTAGACGGTTCGTCTTTATCAAACATTATATATTTATATGTGACGCCTCTTTATCCAAATAATTAATTTCGTAATGTTTCGTCAACTGTATTAGAGATATTTAACTCCCGGGTATTGAGTGTCGAGTCGAGGCCGGCCGTAGGCCAAGGCCGAGCTCGGTTCATTTAAACCGCTATTTTCTTACGTCTAGTAAACCGTTTAGATCAAAAGAAACGGACCATGTTGTTGGGCTGGTGCAGCCGTGTGAATGAGGAGAAGCCCAACTTTAATTGTAACCTCTAACAAGCCCACCCATCTATGGCCTCATATTGAGCTTCGGTATTTATGTGATAGACCGTTCCTTGTTTCCTCTTAACCCTATTGCCGACATTCCTCTTGTCCAAGTGTCGATCAGTGTTTGGGAGCGTCTCCACTATCATCGTCCTTTAAATTAATCGAGCATAGCATTGTTCTTCACTCCACTATCGGCGTTTAGAGACCAGTAGAAGGCTGCGATCGGGAGTGCTAGTGGATCGGCTGGAATAGGTAAACTCATCCTTAATCCCGTTTAATTTTCCGTAAGCATCCCTGCTATATCCGATTCTAACAATCGTGGTGGTGTGTGTATTGGTTTTACTGTTGTGGTCACTATTAAACAGGAATAATTTGAGTGTTTCTTGTTGTGCAATCAACCGGGATTTCAGTCGAGTGAGGAGGATTGATCAATTCGGTGGCGAGTCGTTATTCATTCCGGTAATCGTTTGTCTATAACTCGGTGTCTAGTTTTCCCGTAATTTGAGTTTTGTCAATTCGTGTAGTATAGGAGAGCTATAGGAAGGTAAAGATGCCAAGGCTGTGATGTTGTAATGCAAACACCAAACTTAAGCATAGGGTCGGATTAGTAGAATTCGACTATTGTTTTCGAATCGATTAGTATTCGAGTAACTCTATTGAACCTAGAATGATCACTGCCTTGAGGGCTGAGTTTGGAAGGGTGACCGGCTAGTCGAGATCAAATCTCGAGTTGTCGTGAAGGGTTGGGAGTATAGTGTTTTGTAAACCAAAAATCCTAGAACCGAAAGGGAGAAACCGAACCCATAGGGTTCTCGGTTCTCACTTGGGAAAAAAAAACGGTTACCCTCAAGATAGAAACCGTACTCAATTCATGTAAATAATAATTTCAGCTATCAGGTATAAATCCTAAGCATGTAGGATTTTCGGTGACGAGTCGGCTTGCTAAAACGAATTTTATAAGGCAACATTTTCGTGGCAGAATCTGCCTCCTGCTCTAAACTGTTTTCAGTGTACTTAAAATAACTTTTAGGATTTTTGGCCCGTGTTGGGACCTTGGTTTTTGAATTAGCTTTCCAATGCCGCAACCCTCTCGTCAATCCGAATTACGGTTTAAAAGTTATACCTGTTTTAATATGCTGCTGTTAGGGACGTGACCTGTACGACATGTCTGTCTTGTGACACCGTTTTGAGACCCGTAGAATCTGTGTTGGCCAGTGACCGTCTCACAGTGATATGTAGTTCTGGTTTCCTAGTTTCTGTGGTAAAAATATGAGAAAAATCTACTGAACCTTTTAGGAGTTATGGCAGTTTCCGTGAGACTGACGGGGGCTGCCAGTTTTCTGAAATAAACCCTCGGGTAGAATTTTAATTCCGGGTTTCGCTTTTTGGTTTTAGGACCGTCTAAGAGATAACGTGCTGTCCTTCTGATTGTCGGGAACCCCTTTGGAGCTTACGTTTCTCGAGGTGAGTATTCTCACCGTGTATTCAGTTTTAACATTGTACATGCATGACTTATGTGTTACATTTCTTGCACCATAATTGTTATCTGAGCTTGAGCTGTTATCTGAGTTTGATCCGCTATCTGAGTTTGATTTGTTATCTGAGTTTGACATGCTATCTGAGTATCTGAGCATCTGTTTATTTATTCATGATCTGAGACATTGTGCCTGGGTAACCGAGCTCGGCACAGAGTCATTCTGTGCTATTACATGCTAGAGCAATCTGAGATAATTATGTTAAAGAAATAATAAAACATAATAACACACATCTGAGTTTTGGGATCACCTCCCGTCTGAGTTTTTGGAATTATTCCCGTCTGAGTTTTTGGGATTATTCCCGTCTGAGTTTTTGGGATTATTCCAGTCTGAGTTTTGGGATCACTCCCGTCTGAGTTTTGGCTTACGCCTATCTGAGGTGTGAGGAGGGGCGAGGTTGATCTCTCTTCCCAAATCACACAAGCGCGCTATATAAATTAAAATCTGAGTAATAAAATCTGAGAAATAAATCTGAGTAAGTAATCGAGTAGATTCTGAGTAGGAGTACACCGATGTGCCCTCATGTGTTGTATGTTATGATTGTTTGCATTTTGAGATTATTCACTCAGCTCCTCCAGCTGACCCCTATTTTCCCCCACATTGTTTCAGGTACCAGTAAGGAAAGGAGAAGGTGGACGATTGACTGCTGTATTACTTCTTAGTGCTGATGTGAAACGTTGTTATTATTTCAAAACTCTGAATTTTATTTAAGACATTTCCGCATTAAATACATTTTATATTAAATAATCATTTTGGGGGATTATTTATGGGACCTTTTGATTATAATTTTGTTTTCAAAAATTTTAAAAATCTTGTAAATTTTAGGGTGTTACAAGTTGGTATCAGAGCTCTGACTTGAGGGATTTGGGTTCGCAAGGGGCGAATTCAAACTCAAGTTTGAGTATCGAGTTTTTCAAACGAGAAAAGAGTCAAATATTTTTCTGAGAAAAGTTTCCACATCGAACATACAGCATGTCACGTTGACCTCTCGCTTCCTACTGCCGGTAATATTTAAGAGTATTATTTAATTGAGATTTTGCTATATTATGAGTATAGATGAGTAGCATATTCTGAGAATTTTCGGTTTATATCCTGAGAGAACTACTCGTGATTGTATGGCTAAACATATATGTATATAGATATACTATTATGTGATTCCATAATTTTGTGAATAATTTAGAGCTTAATTTGAGCATAATTTCGATTTTTTTAATTCTTAGAGTTTTATGTTTATATATATATGAAAAATATATACTGGAGAAATGTGAAATTATAAATACTAATGAGAAAATAATAAAAGTTTCAATTTAGAGGAACACCTAATAGAGTTGAGGTGAAATGTTTATAAATTCTGAGAAATTCGAACCAAAAGTGTAATAATGGAATATTAATTTATTATATAAGATCCACAAGCTGTGTAATGAGAAACATGATTTGAGTAAATGAGAAATGAGGAAATTATTAACATTAAAAAGGAGTACTTAATATTCGTATTGGGAGAAAACACTTAATAGACTGAGTCAATTAAAACGAGTAAATCAGAGATTAGTAAATCAAATTGATTAAGAATATTATTAAGAGAATTTACCAAGTTGAGTAAAAGAAAGAATTATTAAGTCAATAAAATGGGAAATAATTACATTTAGCTAATCGAGAATTATTAACAGGATCTAAAAGAGAATTATTGATCAGGGTTAAAAGAGGAGTTATCTAGATGAACAATTAAAATTTTCGTGAATACAACGAATCACGAGATATAATAGTTAAGCAGATTCCATATTAAGGTCAACAAGTTAGTATTTATTTAAATTGAGATAAAATGGGAAAAACATTTCGAGTAAGTAGGTTAAATTGCTGAGTACAAAACTAAATGTGGATGACAAGTTAAGTGACAGATTAATGAGTTCACACTGATAGCTTAAAATAAACTATGTAAGTTTAATAGATTAACTAAATGAGAAATTGCTGAGTCAAATTAATCAGATATTATTGAAGCTCATCTTAAATCTTAAAGAGTAATTATATAAGAGGATTAAGAGGAAGCTAACGTCATCAATTTGATGATGATTTATTTAAAAACGAGTTAAAAGAGCGGTAAATTGAATCAAATTAAACGAGGAACGCAATAACTTAGAACTCTGATCAAAAAGATATTAATCGACATGCTCACAAATTACAATAAATTGAATATAACTGTGAAGAGGATATAAGTATTATTTATGAGGAATGATAACTGGCATATCCAAATGAAAAGTTTAAAAGGAGATTTGGATTGTGAAAATAACTAAGTGGAAATATTTCTATGAATCTGAGTTATCCGAGTATCGCGTACGAGACTAAATGTACGCATGATTTTCTGAGTAATGATTATGAGATTTTGAGTATGCACTGTTGAGTGCATATCTGTATTTATCAGATATTGAAAATAAAATTTCTTTCTCCTGAGTGTGATTAAAAGTCCTTTCTGCTGAGTGTGATTTGTTGGTGGGTTTATATGTGGGAAGTTGTAAACTTTGGGATTTACTCGTGACCAAACAGAAGTAGGTGTCGAAAGTAATAGAGGGCCCCTATTATCGTACACACCGAACTTTTGGTTGGTTATGGGGAGATTTTGAGGGGAACGATGGACCAATGCTTGTTATTGTGAATTCGGTATGTGTATCCTAATTGTTCGAGTGATTATATATTTCTTTGTTCTTTTTGGTAGACAATACTAGTTCCAAACTCGAGGACGAGTTTTTCTCCAAGTGGAGTTGAGTAAGGGTAAAAAGGAAAATTGTCAAGAAATAATTATCATTAATTATTATTATAAATATTATGAGCATAATGTTTATGCAGAGAGATTTTGTTGGTATGAAATTAAAGTGTGAAATCTAGATACATATAATTGATCTTATAAATTATAAGAGTAACTATCAAATCAAGTAGTTGAGAATAATTAAATTTATTCTATGGGTATTTATGGAGTTTACAACCAACATGAGATCGGGTTTACCGGAGAAATTAACAAATCAAGTTTATTGGGTTGAATGGATATCGTGCAAAAGGGAGGTAGTAATACTACAATTATATACAAAAGAAGACAGTATACTTATTCTTGGGTGGTTATAAATGTAATAACGAGAAATTATTAAATTAAGGTGATGAGAACTTATTAATGAGTCGAATATGAGAAAACTGCTACAATGAAATTTTGAGGAAAATGAGTTAAAATGAGATCGGTAATTTACTAGTAACGAGTTATTATTAAATCGAGCTAAAAGATAAAATTTTATTCTGAGTAATTATGGAGTAATTTTGAGTTATAAGAAATTTACAAATCGAGTTACATAAGCAACTTAATAAAATGAGTCAAAAGAGAAAAGTATGAAATTAACGAGAAGTTTTATTCAAATTGTTGAAGTATTATAAAGTGTTATGAGTTTTGAGGTATTATAAAATTATATGAGAAAACTCTATCTAGGAATAATTATTAAACTTGAGATGAGAACAACTATTCAATAAATTTATATTGAACTTAGGAGAAATTTCGAAAAGACGAGAATGTACTGAATTGTTGAACCATGAAGATTTAGAATAAAGTGTAACTGCGAACTGAGTAAATGAGAACTAAGGAATTAATTCGTAATTCGAGTAACGAGAAATCATTATAAATAAGAGTATGAAATTTAATTGGAGTTTTTAGTGGGTAACATGAAATTAATGAGGGAGTATATCACCCCGAGTATTATAAGCTGGTAAATTGGAACACGCGAGTAGTAATAAGAATGAGTAAAAATGTGATTTATACCTAATGCTATTACTCGTAAATATTATTACCTTATGAGTTGTTACTGAGTTAGAGTTGTGAGTTTGCTTCTGAGTTAAGATTTATGAGTTGCTCCTGAGTTATACATTTTCGAGTTATACTCCTGAGATATGTTTTGAGTTTATTTCTGAGTGGGACGTCTGAGTTATATTTCCAGATCATATTTTGGAGTTATATACCTGAGTATATGAGAATTCTGTGTGATATGTTTATTTCTTGTGATTTATTTGCATGGTTTTATTAATTGATAATGGTGTAAACCACTAGATTATTTATTATGCTGATAACAAACTATTGACCCATAGAGTAGAGGACCTTCCGGGTCATTTTGGTAGAAAATTGTCGATAATGAAATTTTTATCTGTTGCTAAAACGTGTAAGTGGTCATTTGATGGAGTTGTGCGGGAAGAAAAATTTTCCCTAAAAACTTGTTATCGTCATGAGAGATTCGAGTGTGATTGTGCAAATGGTTTGGATGACCTGGTACTATGCTGAGCATCTGGTATCGTCAAAATCAATAGTAAATTTCCAAGTGGAGTTGAATCGGTGATTCAACGCGATGTTAATCGCTGAGTGCAACAACTGTATCCGAATGCGAGAGGAAGAAGACGCCTTCAGTAGAGTATCGTGGTGTATTTTATGCTCATTATCAACATTTTCTTTGCACATTGAGATCCATAGTGAGCATCCTGACTTTATTTCTTTTAGCATTATCGTGTTGCGTCGCTAGAGGCGGATAATTGTATGAGCACTTACGTGATCTGGATTTCATTTCCTATTAAGTAAATTCACCATGAAGAGCTTCTTCCTATTCATAACTTTATCGTTTTATTCTTCTTTTCCATTTGAGTACGCATGTCGTAGGCCACCCTGATGAATTTCCTTTTCATTCTTAACCTTATCATTTTGTTTCTTTCCCCATTTGAGGACGTGTGTCGTTGGCGAGTATGAGTTGAGACGCGAGATTACTACCCTGAGTTTCTTCCGAGCAATGACTTCGGGGACGAAGTCTATTTCAAGTGGAGTTGAGTTGTAACGCCCCAAAAATTTATATTAATTAAATAGAATTATTTAATCACAATTTATTATTTATAATTAATTCTATATTATTTGGGCGACCTGTAATTAGACGGTTCGTCTTTATCAAACATTATATATTTATATGTGACGCCTCTTTATCCAAATAATTAATTTCGTAATGTTTCGTCAACTGTATTAGAGATATTTAACTCCCGGGTATTGAGTGTCGAGTGGAGGCCGGCCGTAGGCCAAGGCCGAGCTCGGTTCATTTAAACCGCTATTTTCTTACGTCTAGTAAACCGTTTAGATCAAAAGAAACGGCCCATGTTGTTGGGCTGGTGCAGCCGTGTGAATGAGGAGAAGCCCAACTTTAATTGCAACCTCTAACAAGCCCACCCATCTATGGCCTCATATTGAACTTCGGTATTTATGTGATAGACCGTTCCTTGTTTCCTCTTAACCCTATTGCCGACATTCCTCTTGTCCAAGTGTCGATCAGTGTTTGGGAGCGTCTCCACTATCATCGTCCTTTAAATTAATCGAGCATAGCATTGTTCTTCACTCCACTATCGGCGTTTAGAGACCAGTAGAAGGCTGCGATCGGGAGTGCTAGTGGATCGGCTGGAATAGGTAAACTCATCCTTAATCCCGTTTAATTTTCCGTAAGCATCCCTGCTATATCCGATTCTAACAATCGTGGTGGTGTGTGTATTGGTTTTACTGTTGTGGTCACTATTAAACAGGAATAATTTGAGTGTTTCTTGTTGTGCAATCAACCGGGATTTCAGTCGAGTGAGGAGGATTGATCAATTCGGTGGCGAGTCGTTATTCATTCCGGTAATCGTTTGTCTATAACTCGGTGTCTAGTTTTCCCGTAATTTGAGCTTTGTCAATTCGTGTAGTATAGGAGAGCTATAGGAAGGTAAAGATGCCAAGGTTGTGATGTTGTAATGCAAACACCAAACTTAAGCATAGGGTCGGATTAGTAGAATTCGACTATTGTTTTCGAATCGATTAGTATTCGAGTAACTCTATTGAACCTAGAATGATCACTGCCTTGAGGGCTGAGTTTGGAAGGGTGACCGGCTAGTCGAGATCAAATCTCGAGTTGTCGTGAAGGGTTGGGAGTATAGTGTTTTGTAAACCAAAAATCCTAGAACCGAAAGGGAGAAACCGAACCCATAGGGTTCTCGGTTCTCACTTGGGAAAAAAAACGGTTACCCTCAAGATAGAAACCGTACTCAATTCATGTAAATAATAATTTCAGCTATCAGGTATAAATCCTAAGCATGTAGGATTTTCGGTGACGAGTCGGCTTGCTAAAACGAATTTTATAAGGCAACATTTTCGTGGCAGAATCTGCCTCCTGCTCTAAACTGTTTTCAGTGTACTTAAAATAACTTTTAGGATTTTTGGCCCGTGTTGGGACCTTGGTTTTTGAATTAGCTTTCCAATGCCGCAACCCTCTCGTCAATCCGAATTACGGTTTAAAAGTTATACCTGTTTTAATATGCTGCTGTTAGGGACGTGACCTGTACGACATGTCTGTCTTGTGACACCGTTTTGAGACCCGTAGAATCTGTGTTGGCCAGTGACCGTCTCACAGTGATATGTAGTTCTGGTTTCCTAGTTTCTGTGGTAAAAATATGAGAAAAATCTACTGAACCTTTTAGGAGTTATGGCAGTTTCCGTGAGACTGACGGGGGCTGCCAGTTTTCTGAAATAAACCCTCGGGTAGAATTTTAATTCCGGGTTTCGCTTTTTGGTTTTAGGACCGTCTAAGAGATAACGTGCTGTCCTTCTGATTGTCGGGAACCCCTTTGGAGCTTACGTTTCTCGAGGTGAGTATTCTCACCGTGTATTCAGTTTTAACATTGTACATGCATGACTTATGTGTTACATTTCTTGCACCATAATTGTTATCTGAGCTTGAGCTGTTATCTGAGTTTGATCCGCTATCTGAGTTTGATTTGTTATCTGAGTTTGACATGCTATCTGAGTATCTGAGCATCTGTTTATTTATTCATGATCTGAGACATTGTGCCTGGGTAACCGAGCTCGGCACAGAGTCATTCTGTGCTATTACATGCTAGAGCAATCTGAGATAATTATGTTAAAGAAATAATAAAACATAATAACACACATCTGAGTTTTGGGATCACCTCCCGTCTGAGTTTTTGGAATTATTCCCGTCTGAGTTTTTGGGATTATTCCCGTCTGAGTTTTTGGGATTATTCCAGTCTGAGTTTTGGGATCACTCCCGTCTGAGTTTTGGCTTACGCCTATCTGAGGTGTGAGGAGGGGCGAGGTTGATCTCTCGTCCCAAATCACACAAGCGCGCTATATAAATTAAAATCTGAGTAATAAAATCTGAGAAATAAATCTGAGTAAGTAATCGAGTAGATTCTGAGTAGGAGTACACCGATGTGCCCTCATGTGTTGTATGTTATGATTGTTTGCATTTTGAGATTATTCACTCAGCTCCTCCAGCTGACCCCTATTTTCCCCCACATTGTTTCAGGTACCAGTAAGGAAAGGAGAAGGTGGACGATTGACTGATGTATTACTTCTTAGTGCTGATGTGAAACGTTGTTATTATTTCAAAACTCTGAATTTTATTTAAGACATTTCCGCATTAAATACATTTTATATTAAATAATCATTTTGGGGGATTATTTATGGGACCTTTTGATTATAATTTTGTTTTCAAAAATTTTAAAAATCTTGTAAATTTTAGGGTGTTACACCATATAACTATATGTTATACGCGTGAAGCATATTCCAACAGAAGATTCTGATATTGGTCCTGAAACTGGTATTCCTTCCAAACATGAAAGAACTAAGAAGAAAGGCTCTGAACTACGTGAGTAGTATTGGAATGTAGTTGCTGAAAGAGCCTGGTACAAAGCAAGTAGGATGGATATACTGAGGAACAAAAAGTTTCCCAGTGTGAGAGACATATACTGGCTAAACATTGATGTTAACAATGTAAAAGTGAAGCCTGCAGAAGGAACAATTGTTACTACTTGCACTGGGCCAGTTAGTCGTCCAATGAAGATTTATCTTCATGATATTCAGAATAAGGGGCTTCAGGACTGGATCAAGCTCACAAGACTGATCAAGGAAATGCCTTCTAGATCAGTTGTAGCTCAAGTTGTCTTGGATGAAATCTGTGATGTCTCTGCTGTGTGCTTTGAAAAGGGAATCTTGTATGCGGGGAGAGTATAGGACATTCTGTGTCTTAACTAAAGCTTATAAAAACAATCGACCAGAATGTCTCAATACCTTTGATGTATTTAAACAATACACTGTTCCTCCTAATCTTGTCTTTCAGGATAGAAAGAGCACAATATATCCTACCTCTGGATATATGTATACTGACTCAGAGGATAGGGAATGTTTTATTACAAAGGCAGACTTGCCCAAATCTCACATCAATCATCTGGTTGGATTAAAGTGGATGATAACCAAGAAGGAGGATGCTTGGTTCAGATAGAAAATTATTGATGTACTGTGGAACAAAAGAGAAGAATTTAAAAAGAAGGACGAGTTTGTCCACATCAAGCAAGAAGTCTTCTATGAGCATAAAGCTATTAGTAGAGAATGAAGAAGAAGACTCTGCAACTTTATTTTTTGTGCTTCTCTCTGTAATATTGTCTTGTTATCATTAGGTATGGGGAGATTGTTAAGGCAAAAAGCCTTACCCCTTTTGGATCTTAGGATAACAAGACAACCTAGACTAGCTTAGAATAGTTTGTAGAATAATTTAGCTAAGTCTTGGTCCAATACTGAGTAGACAGTTTGGCCACTCAGTATTCGGACTCAGTATTGAAATCCAAAACCAAGTACAAGGACTGAGTAAACATTTCCTTTTTTACTCGACAATATCAATCCCTTTAATCTCGGTCACTTTCCTTTTACCAGTCCTTGTACTACTCCTTTCCTATCTTGTACGATCTCTATAATACTATAAATAGAGATCACTTGGCAAAGGAGTACTCACCAATTTACGCTTTCACTCATATATCTTGTAATTTATTAGTGGTCTTGTTATTCCGCAATAAGCCACACTTAGTGGAATTATACACTTGACTCTAATATAGTGTTTATCACTCTAATTGTCTTAAGTCTAATTAATATATCAATTATACAAGCAAATCAGGGTTGGTCTGACCTAACAGCAATGCTTCCGTCGAGTGTGTCTGTTAGGTCACAACAACCCTGGATTGTTTGTATAATTGAAAGATTAATTAGACTTAAGACAATTAAAGTGATGAACACAATATTAGAGTCAAATGTATAATTCCACTAAGTGTGGTATGCTACGGAATAGCAATACCACTGATCAATTACAATATGTGTACAGGTGAAAGCGTAAATTGGTAAGTACTCCTTTGCCAAGTGATCTTTATTTATAGTGTTATAGAGATCTTACAAAAGGGGCAAGGAGTAATGAAAGGACTAAGAAAGGAAAGTGACCGAGATCAAAGGGATTTGATCTGGTCTGTTAAACATGGTAATGTTTAACTCAGTCCTTGTACTCAGTATTGGATGTCAATACTGAGTCCCAACACTGAGTCACCAATACTGTCTACTCAGTGTTGGACCAAGACTTAGCTAATTTATTCTACAAACTATTCTAAGCTAGTCTAGGCTGCCTTTTATTCTTGAGATCCCAAGGGGTAAGGCTTTTTGCCTAAACAATGTCTCCCTATCTAATGATAACAAAAGAGAAGTAAAAAAAAAATAAGATTGCAGAGTCTTCTTCTTCATCCTCTGCTAATAGCTTCATGCTCATAGAAGACTTCTTGCTTTATGTGGTCAAATTCATCTTTCTTTCTAAGCTCTTCACTTCTGTTCCACAATACAGCACCAATCTTCTTTCTGAACCAAGCATCCTCTTTCTTGGTTATCAACCACTTTAATCCCACCAGATGACTAATGTTTGCTTTTGGGAGATCTTCTTCTGTTATAAAGCATTCTCTGTCATCTAAGTCAGTGTACATATATCCAGACGTTGGATATATAGTGCTCTTTTGATCCTGAAAGATAAGATTAGGAGGCACGGGGTATTTATTTAAGAATTTGAATGTGTTGAGACATTCAGGTCTGTTATTTCTGTATGCCTCAGTCATTACACTGAGTGCCCTGTACTCTCCTGGAAATAAAATTCCTTTCTCAAAGCAAACTGCAGCAATTGCCCAGATTTCATCCATTATCAATTGGTGTTGAGAGGATCTTGAGGGCAACTCCTTGATCATTCTGGTGATCTTAATCCAGTCTTGGAGTCCCATGTTCTGAATATCATGAAGAAGAATCTCATGGGAGGACTGACTGGCCCAGTACAGGTAGCAACAATTGATCCATTGACCATTTATACTTTGATTTTGTTGACATCAATGTTCAACCAGTATATGTCCCTCACACTGAGAAAGACTTTGTTTCTCAATATTTCCATCCTTGTCTCTCTGTACCTTGTTCTTTGAGCAACTGAGTTCCAATACTGTTGTCTAAGGTCTGCTCCTTTCAGTCTTCTTCTGTGAGATGTTGATGGAACATCAGTCTCAGTATCAGGATCAGTCTCAGGTTCCTCTTTGACACCAAGAGCATGTAGGTGGAAGAATTTTTCTGCTTCATCTTCTAATTGTTGTGAAGTCTTCCTTGGAACCTGCTCATCATCATGAACAGACCTTCTAGGTCTAGTGATTAGAGGAGCTAGAGCAGGTTCTTCACTTGATTCAGAAGACATGACAACTCCTGACATTCTTCTAGTTGGTAATTGTGGATCTCTTGGAGGCTCTTCATCATCGGTGGATGATGAGGAGGAGCTTGGTTCATGAGCCATATCCAGTGCAAATTTTATGAAATTATGAGTTGGCACTGGATTTGGTTCTTCATCATCATCAGCAATGGGCCACACAAATGGCCTATACACAATAATTTGCAGGTTGTTCTCATACTGAGCAGATGTCACCGTATGAGCCTGCAGAGGTTGGTCAGTGTCAGTCTCCCCCTGAGCAGATGGCTCAGACTGGTTCTCTTCATGTTGTTCCAGGAAAGACTTTCCTCTTTCTCTTCTTCTTTCATACTGAAACCTAAGAGGTTCAGTATCAGTGAATTGCTGTGATTGTTGTTGTTGTGGAGGTTGATCTTCATTTATTTTTCTTCTTGTCTCCCCCTGAGCAGATGGCTCAGGTTGATCAACATCATCTTCTCTTTTTCTCTTCTCCCCCTTATTGTTATCATTTGATGGGGAGGGAAGAGGTTCAGTATCACCACCTGCATCTCCTTGAGTATTATCATGAGTAGGAGATGGCATAGGTTCAGTGGCAGCATCAGTATCACCCACTTGTTATTCATTTGTGGGTGATTGCCTAGGCTCAGTATTATCATCTCCACCTTGATCTTCATTATCTCCACTGTGTTGAGATTGTGGAGTTAGTGGAGGTTGATGATGTTGTTGTTGGAGTAATGCAACAGATTCTCATTACTCATGGTTTCCATCCTGGCCAGTATTGTATTTTGTGTGTTCTGCATGGCCAAGATTTATTGCATGATTGTCTGGAAGGAAACCTCTTCGACTGGAGCCTGATGGACATGAGTACCCTGCATAGATGGTGCTAAAAAAACATAGTAACTGTTAGTATGGAATGGCTTATCAAATAGAATTGTGGTTTTGTAAATTCTAAAATCATTTAAACAGAGTTTGTGAAGTCTGTATTTCATCTGGTGTATGATGAAATATTGTGGACTTGTGCATAGCATGTGTAAGAAATTTTTAGTATAAGTGATTGTGATTTGTAGTAGCTTAGTGTAGGATAAGTCACTTTTTCTGAAAAAGGTTAAGGTTAGGGAAACGAAGCCTGGGATATGCTTCTTTGTTGTTTCAATGTTTATCACTCGGTGTTCGAGTGACAACAGTAATGTGGCTTAAACCCCATGAATTTTATTTGGATAGTGTAGCTTTAGGGTTTTTTATCATTTCTTAAATCATGTTATCCATTTTAACATAAATTGGGTATGATAGAAGCAGTACCAGTGGGTGTCAGTGTGACATCAACCACCATTGTCTTTTTATATGTTAAGACAACTGTAGGTTGACAATGATCTTTTATGCTCAGTGTAGGAATTTTTCATAGTAGCAGTTGGCTAACTATGTTGGCCTTAAGAGGATATATATATAAAAAATGGTTTGAGACTTTGGTCAGTATTGAGTTGGTACAGGCCAATACTTAGTCTCTTGGTTTTGAAAAAAATAATATATATATATATATATATATATATATATATATATATATATATATATATATATATATATATATATATATATATATATATATATATATATATATATATAGGAGTTTGAGGGCCTTATTAGAAATTCATACCTGAGGCTTTGTCAGATTCCCTTCTCCCTTCAACATAGATAGGTGCTGGATCATTTGTATGTTGATTGAAACCTCCAGCACCTTCTTGATTTTGTGGTTCTCTATCTTGTGCTTCTTCTTCCAGATTTTGTTGCTCATATTAAATTTCAGCATCAAGGGGAATATGAGGTTCCACATTTGTTATTGGTTGAGCAATGTTCTATTGATTTGGTTCTGGAAGATCAGCATCAGATGTTATTTGATGTTGCTCTTTTACGGAAGGAGTCAGTGTTGGATGTAGACTGTGCAACACTGAGTCCGTTGATAGTGCACCTATGATGTCTGGACTCAATTATCTTCTAACCCTTCTTCTGATGATTAAGGGTTGGTCTTCAGTATCAGAAGCTGATGCAGTATTGGGAGCATCAGGTTCTGGTTCTGTACTGGAGGGGGTTGAACATCCTCTATCTCAACATCATCATTTTCATTTGCATTATCATCACCATTATCATCATCATCATTATCATCAATATCATCTTCATCTTCATCATCATCCATATGAACCTCTGCAATGGCTAACATGGAAGCACTGAGTGGTGGTTCATTCTCCCTAGGCTGATGAAAGAATATATTTTCATGGATGGGAGGAAGATCAGCTCTAACTCCATCAAAATCATCATACATATTCTCTGGCATGGAATTTTGGAAGATAAGTGATAAAAACCTGCAAAAAGGAACATTGGGGTTTCTTTGCCTAGCTTGAATGAGTGAGACCAACTCATTGAAGATCAGTCTGGCATAGTGAATATGCCTATTGTGATACATGGCATGTACCATTTGCATTCCAAAATCATTAATTTGGTCAAGTGCCCCTGTTTTGTGGGTCATACACCGAATTATGGTAGAGATCATAATTCCCCACATAGGACCAAATTTGTGCCTTTTGATTGTTCCTGTTGTTCTTTGTCTTCCAAGAAGCGGCAATACTGATCGTGCAGTATCACGATCAACAAATGCATCATATTCAACGTGCTCTGGAAGTAGCAGATCTCTTCGGATGATGGCCATTGACACGAATGCTCGTCTTTGAACTTGAATTACCCAGCATGTGATCATATCTGGAGAGTCCAAGTCTGCGGTGTACCAAAATTCGCAGAGCATTGCTGGATAAACTGCTGTTGGAAAAAGTTGAAGAGCAGCGGTGATTGGACTATGCCTCAGATAAGAAATAATAAGATGAAATTGAGGGCATATCCAACCTTGAGGAATATCGAAATTAGCAGTTATATTGTTCCTCGTAAATTTTGGAAGTTCATCGCGTTGAAAATCCTTTGCTGGTGCATCATTTGGCCTGATGAACGCGAAATTTGCCATGTTTCTGCGATTAAGAATTGAAATTTCTTGCAAAGAGAGTGAAATTATTAATCGCAGAGAGTATTTGAGAAAGAAAGAGTGTAAATAATAGAGAAAATGATTTAAATTTGAAGAAAATGGTTATTTATACTCTTAATTAGCAATCATTACAGTACTGGGAAATAAAAACGGCGAAATGACAGCCTTATCCTATTCCAACGGTAAGTTTTCTATTAAGGAAAGTAACCGTTGGGGAGTATGAGGTTTTGAAATCAGTGTTGGACTCCAGGACTCCCAATACTGATTTAGAGTTAAAAAAATTAAATAAAAATAATTTTAAAAATAATAAAAACATTTAATTTAATGTATAAATTAATAAAATATTTACAAAAAATAAAAATAATATATCAGACGAGCTACACTGAAAGGATCAGTATTGGGTCAATACTGAAAAAGCATTATAGGAAAGAATTTTGAGGAGAAAAATAATTTCAAGGGTTAAGCATGCCCAATTGTCCTAGTAAGTACATAAACCTTTCTTCTGAAAGAGGTTCAGTAAATACATCAGCCAATTGATCCTCAGTTGGGACATAATCTACCTGAACCTTACCTTTTTCCACATTATCTTGGATAAAGTGGTGTCTGATATCAATGTGCTTTGTTCTTATATGATGGACTGGATTTTCAGTGATAGCAATAGCACTCTTGTTATCACAGTGGATGGATGTGTTGTTGAAATCAATTCATAGTCCATGAGTTGGTACTGCATCCATAAAAGTTGAGCACAACAACTTCCTGCAGCTACATGTTCAGCCTCTGCAGTTGAAGTTGCTACTGAATTTTGATTCTTGGATGACCAACCAACTAATCGTCCACCAAGGAATTGGCATCCTCCACTCGTGCTTTTTCTATCCAATCTGCATCCTGCATAATCTGCATCTGTGTACCCTTCAAGAGCAAAATTGGAATCTTTGGGATACCAAAGACCCATATTAGGAGTACCAGATAAATACCTAAAAATTCTCTTAACAGCTTTCAGATGTTATTCTTTGGGATCAGCCTGATACCGAGCACACAAAGATGTTGCAAATAAGATATCAGGCCTGCTAGTTGTTAAATAAAGTAAGGAACCAATCATACCTCGGTATGTGGATTGACATAATGGTTTAACAGTTTCATCCTTACTTATCTTATCATGAGTACTCATAGGGGTATGCATAGAAGATAGGTTTTCAAATTTATATTTCTTTAGCATATCATGCACATACTTGTTTTGGTTTTTAAAAGTGCCATCAGGCCTTTGATCAACTTGTATACCTAGAAAATAAGTAAGTTCTCCCCATCATACTCATTTAATACTGAGATGACATAATCTTGGAAAACCAATCACACATGGATTTGTCATTGGAACCAAAGATAATGTCATCCACATATATTTGAATGAGTAAGATGTCAGGCCCTTTTCTTTTTGAAAATAATGTTTTATTAATTTTACCACGTGTAAATTTATTTTCAATTAAGTACTCAGACAGGGTATCATACCAGGTTCTTGGAGCTTGTTTGAGCCCATACAAGGCTTTATCAAGCTTGAAAACATAATTAGGAAACTTAGGGTCAACAAAACCTGGGGGTTGTTTAACATAAACTTCTTCTTGTAGTTTTCCATTTAGAAAGACACTCTTGACATCCATTTGATAAACCTTGAAGTTCTTAAAGGTTTCATATGCAAGATATAGCCTAATAGCTTCAGTTCTTGCAACTGGTGCAAATATTTCATCATAGTCAATGCCTTCTTCTTGCCTGTAGCCCTGAGCAACCAGTCTTGCTTTGTTCCGGATTACAACACCATCTTTGTCCATTTTATTTCTGAACACCCACTTAGTACCAATGATAGTTTTGCCAGTTGGGGGTGGTACTAAATTCCAAACTTTGTTTCTTTCAAATTCTATAAGCTCATCTTGCATAGCTTCTACCCAATCTTCATCTAGTAAGGCTTCATCAGCCTTCTTGGGTTCAATGATGGATAAAAAGCTTGAAAAGAGATAAAAATTTGCAGTAGCCTGAGGTTCAAAATTCAGTTTTCTTCTTGTTTGTACTCCTTCTTCAACAGGACCAATGATATTTGTGTGAGGATGGTCTCTGTGTTCCCTTAGATTTGATCCTAAGGTAGCATTTGAAGTAGTATCAACAACTTCTTGTTGGACTGAGGAGTTGACAGTCTCATACTGGTTAGAGTTTGATTCAGTATTGGACTGTACAGGATTGCTGGTTTCTTCATTTTGCAGATTTGTGATTTGTACTAGTGGTGGATTTGAAGTTTCTCCTGCTTCATAAGTGGATTGATTGAGATCAAGATTTGAAGACTCAGTGTTGAAGTTTTCAGTAATGGGAACTTCAGTATTTGTTGCAGTTTTCGCATACTGAGTGAAGTCTTGATCATCATCACTCATATCATGTGAACCATGATATGGGTGACTTTTGGGTTGTTCAGCATTGGAGTTTTCTGGATTACATAAGGTTTCAATATCACTTATGTCCTCTTTTGCTGAAGTAGAATGCTCATCTGAATTTTCATCAAAAGTAACATGGATGGATTCTTCAATTACCTTTGTTGAAAGTACATGCACTCTGAAGGCTTTGGAGTGTGGTGAGTAGCCCATAAAAATGCCTTCATTTGATTTGGGAGCAAACTTGTTGAGATTTTGCTTAGTACTGAGAATGAAGCATTTGCTCCAAAAGATGTGGAAGTACTCCACATTAGGAATTCTGCCATGATATAACTCATACGGAGTTTTGAGATGTCTCTGGACTACAGTTGCTCGATTCTGTGTAAAGTTGGCACAGTTAACTGCTTCAGCCCAGAAGCTCAGTGCCAGTCCAGCATGGCATAACAAAGTTCTTGCAGCTTCAATTAGTGTTGTATTCTTTCTTTCTACAACACCATTTTGTTGTGGTGTGTAGGCTGCAGAGTAATTTTGTACAATTCCTTTGTCCTCACAGAAACTTGCTAATACTAAGTTTTTGAATTCAGTACCATGGTCACTCCTAAGTTGCTTGACCTTGGCACCTTTTTGAAGTTCTTCTCTCTTGACGAAAGCAATTATTTCTTTGGTTACATCTAATTTTGTCTTCAAGAAGATGACCCAAGTATATCTTGAGAATTCATCAACCAAGACCAAAGTATAGACCTTTTTGCCCAGAGATGGTGGACTTATGGGGCCAAAAAGATCCATATGTATCATTGCAAGAGGTTCATTAATGGAATGATTAACCTTAGATTTAAATGAACTCTTCTTCTGCTTGCCCATTTCACATGCTGAGCATAACTTATCTTTTGAATAAGTAATAGTGGGCAACCCTCTCACCAACTTCTTAATATTGAGTTCATTTATGTTTCTGAAGTTGATATGAGAAAGTTTCTTGTGCCACATCCAGTTCAGTTCTGGATTGACTTTAGACAGCAGGCACACATGGATGATGGCGTCAATTTCTGAAAGTTTGACTACATAAACATCTTTCTCTCTTCTGGCAATAAGAACATGTTTTCCTCTATCATTATATATAATGCCAGCAATCTTTCTGAACCTTGCTTCTTTGTCATCATCACACATCTGACTGCACCTGAGTAGATTGTGTTTTAAACCTTCCACATAGGCAACCCTTTTAAAAGTAATGTTGCCAGCTTTTATTTCCCCATATCCTTTTGTTTTCCCTATTGAATCATCCCCAAACCTGACAGAAGGACCCTTCTCTGGTGTATAATGTTGAAGGTACTCCATACTGCCAGTCATGTGTCTTGAGCAGCCACTATCAAGGTACATTTTCTATCACCCTGCAGAAGACACAAAATAAGGATTAGTTCCTTTTAGGAACCCATTTAAAAATGGGACCTTTGGAAGGGTTAACATTATTTTCCTTTTTAATCTCTGTTTTAGTGGGAGTCAGTATCACTTTAGGAGAACCAGTATTGGTAGTCTTTTGTGGCACTGACTTTGGATCCCTTCTTTTCTTTGGTATTGAGTACCAAGGGTTTGAGAGATTAGTTCTACATTCATCTCCTTTATGACCTGAATGATGACATCTGTAACATTTTCTGGGTCTATTTCTAAACATGTTTTCATAAGAATTTTAGAAAATTGTTTATCTTTTGGTTGATCAGTGTGAGTCCGTTTTGCAAACTTCTGACTTAAAAATTTGATTTGATCACCAATATATTTCAAAAGACTATTTTTGTCATTTTTAATCGGAGGGTGAACTTCCTTTTTAACAGTCTTTTTGGGAGATGAATTTTTCTTTTTGTCTGGTAAAGGTGTCTGTTTTTGCTTTTGTTTAGACTTAGTTCCTTTACCACTTTTGGATTCTGTTGAAAGTATTTTAGGTTTAACTTCATGTTTTAATTTTATTACTTTAACAGGTTCTTGAGATTTTTGAGTATTTGATCCAGATGTGCTTGCAACTTCAGTATCAGTCTTATTAGAGAAAGTAGAAGTTGTTTCTAAAGTTTTTAAAATATTATTTTTAGAGTATGGAGTGACATTAAATAATACTTCAAAAGGTGGAACAGTTGACGTGTCATACTGATCTACATGGATTTCAGTCTCAGAATTTTCTGTAATAGGGAATTCAATACTGAGATCTTGTAATTCAGTATAGCACTTAGAGCAGATAGAGGGACCAATAGGTTGACCTTGGTCAGAAATGTTTTGATCCTCTTCATCTGAATCAGTTTGACAACTAGCGTCACAAAAAGTTTTTGATTTCACAAAATTAACAGGATTTAAATGATTAAAATTTTTCAAATAAATCAGCAAAATTATTTCTAGTTTTAAACTGAGGATCCACACCAAGTGCAGCCCTCACATTGTCAGGAAATTGTTGATTTAAACATTTATTTAGCTTAATAGAGGCATTTCCCCATGATTTACATTGTTTTTCAAATTTTTCTTTTTCTAGTTTATGTAAATGAGCTTTATCAGCTAATCTTTGATTCATGTCTTGTAAGTTTAAAAAATCAAGTTCCAAATCTTTTAATCTTGCTAATTAATCTGAATTTTCAGTATTTACCTTTTCAAGTTGTAAGATAGTAAGTTTTAAAGCTTTTTCTCTCTGTACTAAAGTTTTAAGATCAACAATCGTATACTCAAAAAAAATTCTTTTTCATTCAATGAATAAGTTTGAAAGGCACTCACCTTGTACAACTGAGTAGAATCCCAATCATTGTGGATACTCATTCTCTCAGCCTCTTTGAGATCTCTCTCAAAAGTGCTCTTCAAATCTTCTTCAGTGAAAGCCATGAAGGCTTTATTCTCAACCTCTTCCTCATCATCACTGAGGTCTTCATCCATCCAAGCCTCAGAATAAAGTGCCTGATGAGGTGCTTCATTTCCAGTAGCTCCCTTTCCGTTGCTTCTTGGCTTCAACTTCACATATTTGTCCCTATAATGTTTAGCTCGGTATGCAATTTTGTCATTCTGATCAGTTTCAGAAGACTTAGTGTGACAGTTGGCAGCAATGTGACCAGGCTTTCCACACATGTAGCATAGACCAAATCTGGGGTCAGTATTGGAAGAGCTAACACCAAGCCTCTTCTTTTTCAACTGATCCAACTTCATGGACATGAGAGCCATTTGAGTTTCCAGTTCTTCTGCCTTAGCATCATCAAGATCACCTTCTGGCTCATCTGGATCAGTGACAGTATAGGCCTGTTTGACAATTAGGGCCATGCCAGTGGAGGTCTTGTCAGTCTTCTTCCAGTTGATCAGTCTAGAAGCATTGTTTTCTTCATGATTCAACATTAAGCCATACAGTGTTTGAAGAGTGTAGGACTCAATGTTATTAGCAGCATTGACATAATTTGTCATATCAAGGAATTGTTGAGGAAGACTGTCCAAAATTTTTTGACAAAGTTCTCCCTCTTCCTTCTTAATTCCAACACTGATAAGATCATGAACAATGGTGTTGAATCTATTGTAAAGATCACTGAGATCTTCATTTGGATTAGCAATGAAGTTCTCATACTTTCTTCTCATGTTGCTCATTCTTTGCAACTTCACCTCTGGTGTGCCTTCATAGGTGACTGTCAAGCTATCCCACATAGATTTTGCAGTAGGCAACTTCATGATTGCATTCAGAATTTATTTGGTAACTGCATTACCTATCAGACTCTTGGCTCTTGAGTCTAGACTGAACAATTGACGATCAGTATCAGTCCAAGTATATTTCAACTTTAGAATTGTTCTTGTGGAATGCAGGAGCATTATCTGTAGCTGCAACAGGTTCAGTGGTCAGAGGAATGATGGGACCATCAGTCACTACAGTGAGCAGTTCATCATGAATGGACTCAAGGTACCACTGAGCTTTTAATTTCCATTGATAGAAATCTTTGCCATCAAAGAATGGCACTCCCTTTCCTGACATCACTGGAGCAATGATAGTAGACATTCTGGTTTTTGATTTTTGTGAAGGGTAGGTATATGGAATGGCTGCCAGGGTAATAGATCGACTAAATAAGAATTAATTTAGCCTGCTCTGATACCAGTTGTTAGGTCACAACAACCCTGGATTGTTTGTATAATTGATAGATTAATTAGACTTAAGACAATTAAAGTGATGAACACGATATTAGAGTCAAATGTATAATTAACACTAAGTGTGGTATGCTGCGGAATAACAATACCACTGATCAATTACAATATGTGTACAGGTGAAAGCATAAATTGGTAAGTACTCCTTTGCCAAGTGATCTCTATTTATAGTGTTATAGAGATCTTACAAAAGGGGCAAGGAGTAATGAAAGGACTAAGAAAGGAAAGTGACCGAGATCAAAGGGATTTGATCTGGTCTGTTAAACATGGTAATGTTTAACTTAGTCCTTGTACTCAGTATTGGATGTCAATACTGAGTCCTAACACTGAGTCACCAATACTGTCTACTCAGTGTTGGACGAAGACTTAGCTAATTTATTCTTCAAACTATTCTAAGCTAGTCTAGGTTGTCTTGTTATCTTGAGATCCCAAGGGGTAAGGCTTTTTGCCTTAACAGTGTCCACTCGCTCCGTGATTCTCTTAGACAATTGTTCAAAGGTACTTCGACTGTTTCAGAATTTTCTCGCATGTTTAAAGCTATATGTGATCAACTATCCGCCATCGGACATCCCGTGGTGGACATTGATAAACTTCATTGGTTTTTGTGTGGCGTGGGACCATCCTACGAGACATTCTACATTGCAATTAGGGCCATAAAGCCGGCTCCAAAATTCAGCGATCTCAACTCGCAAGCCGAAAGCCACGAGCTTTTCCTACTCTCCTGCTGTTACTTTTAACGCCCAACAAACCCATCACAATTCTAATCGGGGACGATCTAATAATTTTCGTGGTAACAATACAAGAGGATAGGGTCGTGGTAAAAACACTCGTAGACCACCCCATTGTCAACTTTGTCGCACTAATGGACATTATCCTAACCTTGCTAATTATGCAACCCAAGTTTTATCATCCGATGAGTCCCTAGCAAGAGCTTTTCATGCTCAATGTCATGTCTCTAATTAAAACCCCGATTGGCATGTCGACTCGGGGGCCACAGATCATACGACATTATATTGTGACAATCTTCATCAAACGACACCCTACAAAGGTAGTTCTCAAGTACTCTTTGGAAATGTTAAATCTTTATCTATTACTCATACGGGTCTATCTCACATTAATATGGGTATTTCTTAACGCAATGTTCTTGTTATTCCAAATCTTACCAAGAAATTGCTTTTCGTTAGCAAACTAACCACTAATCTGAAGGGTTTCATTGTAACTGATTGACCACTTGGGTCAACCTCCTAATATGCTTGGTTCGAACCATATTGTCAAGAACATGAACTTGTTCTTGCCGGTTAAACCAACTAGCTAGTTTAATCCCGAAAAGCGGAACTGAGATTAAACTTAATCCTTAAACCCTGAAGGATTGGGATGTTGGAAATCTAAACTAGATTAACAAGACAGAAACCTTGTATGAAAAACCCGAACACACACACACACACTTGTGTGTGTTCATCGAACTAACCAAGAACCCTAGGGTTCTTGGTTCGACTTCCGTACAAAGGGGAGAAGGGAAAAAGGGTTTTCCAAATCATACCTTGGTTAATGCTTAAGATTAGTCCACTGATGATGAACACAACGAGCGACCTTCTAGTTGATCCTTGCAATGAACTTGTTCTTCGAAGATTCGAAGAACACGAAGAACGAAGAACACCAAAACTTGGTGTCTAGTGTTCGGCCAAAATCTTCAAGAGGGGGAGGGAGGAATTTCGTCCAAGGAGGCTTAGGGTTAAGCATTAGCACCCTTAAGTGAAGCCTTAGATCTTCTATTTATAATAGAAGATCTTTCACTTAAGTCCTTCTAATTTTATTAAGAAACGTTTTTTAATTAAACTTTTCCTTTTTACACTTCCATCCCTTATAGTTTATCTATTTATTATTGTTGAACTTAATTATTAAATGTCTAGTATTATACACTTATCTATTTCGGTATAATATATA
The DNA here is from genome assembly GCA_963853835.1 of Calendula officinalis. Lineage (NCBI taxonomy): Eukaryota > Viridiplantae > Streptophyta > Magnoliopsida > Asterales > Asteraceae > Calendula > Calendula officinalis. The sequence continues at coordinate 43,469,106 of OY970824.1, read as the reverse complement.
CACGAAATATATATGCTTGTATTTATACTTTTAATAATTAATTATATAATAAACTTTATATAATCTAAACAACAATATTATCCAAACACCATATGATTTAATTACTTTAAATCATATTATGGATAATCTATAATTAACACATTGTAAATTTACTCAACTAGTAAATATACAAATATTTGTATTAATTAATTAGATAAACTAATCTAGTAATAAGTTGAACTTAACTTAATACTTAACTGATTCATAATGACTATTATGAATCATTCCTCTTCGTAGCATCATTGCATATCTAGCTCGTATTCCATGCACTCACCGGTGTGACCCTTAAAGTGTTTCGTAGGCATGGATGTATCATCATAGGTTGACTAACTGTGCACATAAATCCTTCAGACTCCCACTTGTGCAAGTTTGTAACCTTTGTCTTAATGATACGAGTTACAGTGGCCTTCTAGATGGGCATGTACGTAACCAACCCCATAAAAACAGCTTATGTAACTCTGGTATAGTTTTGTGAAAAACTCCTTAATAGCGTCTCCTAGTAAAGAACACTCTGTCTCTACTTCTTGGGCAACGTTGTTAGGTTTATCCCTTGCAGCATGATATTTGTGATAACGAATATGAGCATGGTAGAAATTATCAACTCCTGTGCTCGAAATCATTTCTTGACCTCTTGATTTAAAACTGTGTGATAACGACAAAGAACAGATCAGTTCGTTGAGCACGGCCGTGCATTTTCAGTTTTATCATCATGTCAAGGGACCCATAAATATCTCTCCTAAAGAGGAGGTGCTATTACAATCTTGTTATATTTTCATTCAAAATACAAATTCCTCTGTACCCAGTAAAGCCTCGTATGACAACCATATTTCAGAATTGTCTAAGACGAACCAAAGCACATTAGTCATTGTATCCCAAACCATATACCTCATGCTTAAGGACAATCCTAGTGAATAATATTTTTGAACTTTTCAACCACGAAGTATTATCACGGTGGTCAATCCAATATTCGTCGAGCTCCAACAGAATATCACCGATATTTGGTTTACACAAAAACTTATGTAGCTATCTTCGAAGTAGTCACGGATTTATATCTTTTGAATAAAGAGACTTTTATTCATGGATATTGTAAAACATATAAAGTCTGAATGATAATGATGCTAACTCATGTAATATTCCTCAATGGACATAGATACAGAATTATTACTGGATCATTACTTATTCCTTTTGTTCATGTTGATTACTTAATGACTTTTACAACCTTAATTGTAACTTTATCAATGAACTAGTCATTTCTATTAAACTGAATAAATAAGACGAGTATTTGAAAAATACTATTTCTTTTGCCTTTGCAAGATTTTGTTCTTGCAACATTCTAGAACATATTCTAGTCTTGCCCTTTTATGCAATTCGGCAAACATAGGAGGATTGGAAAGTAACTCCTTAGTTTCTTGAATTCATAAAATTCGCCTTGTAACTAAAGCCTCTTTTAGTCACTTGATTTGTAGATATATCATTACTAGTTAAAGAAATTTCCTTAAATGATTAACTTATTCACTGGAGTGTGAATATCCTATTAGATTTGCAATAATTAATCACAAGACTTGTGACCACGCTATTAGGCTTGCAATAATCTAATCAACGATCATTTATCATTTCTCTTAACTCTTTGGCTAACGACTTGGTAATATCTTGTTGTTAATATCCTAACTAACTTACTATATTCATTATCACCCCTAATGAATATGTTAGTCATAGCTCCCACTAAATTTTATGGAAATAAGCATCACTTAAATTACTACTTTTGACCTAGTCAAAACTTATAGTTTAACCCTTTTAGAATTAATCAATTATCAAAGTCATCCTTTGGATTTGCGAATATCCAACATTCCTTATGAGGGAATCATGACTTTCATTGATTACTCTATCTAACAAGTATAAGACACTTGAAACGATACTTCCAATTCTTAAGTGTATTAGTATCTTTTAAGATTCTCATTTAATGCCAAAGTCATTTCTTGGATTTCTCAAATATCCATTATTCCTGTTAGGGAATTATGACTTGATCAAATGTTGTATTTACTACAAGTATAAAAGACTTGCATTAATACCTTTTAATTCTTAAATTCTATAATATAGTTTGTCCCACTTTAGAGTACATCTAATGTCTAAGTCATTTTCCTTGGATTATACGAATATCCAATTATTCCTATTAGGGAATTATGACTTCATTAAATTCCTTTATCACAAGTATGAAAGACTTGTAATAATACTCTTTAAAGTCAATCTTGATTATATCCAATATAATCATACTATACTAACACTAATACTTTAAAACATACTATCATAAGTAACCATTACTTAAGATGTTTTAAATAAGTTCAATGTACCTTGAATTTTATGCTTTCCATAAAAACTCTTAAATACTTTTATTAGAAAAACTTTCTAATTACTAGCATCTAAGTAATTTGAGCTTCTAAGATATTCACACAACAATCAAACAAATATAAACAATGAGATCATTATTAAGTCAATACTTGACTTTATAATCTAGTCATAAAACTTGACTAGTTTAATCAACACACATGCACACACAATATAATTCAACCATGGATTCAACGATAAACTTAACATACCAAAATTTATCATAAAAATAGAAAATGTAATTTTGTTCAAAACAACTTAAAACCGAAAATTATTTTACTGAATCCATACGAAAAATACTGAATTAAAACGTGGTGCTTGTGGGATCATTATCTCATGTTAGTCCATCTCACTTTTCATCATCTCATGTAATAAACGATTACAAAAGTTGAGTTACTCGTAATAACTTTTACAAGTAGGAAAAGGAGTATCTAGAAGTTGGTCAAGTCAACTGAGTAGCAAGCATCGCCTCCTACCCTTTGACCCTCGCCACAACCAAGACACCGTTTCTCGGTCCTTGTCTTGTTTGGCTTTACCTTATTGACCTTTTTTTTACTCTATTACCCTTGGGCACGTTTTGGCTGAGATCGGTTTTACCCTTTCCCTTTCCACAGCGCCTCTTTCTCTTTTTCATTACCATTATCGGTTACTGCGAGATCATTCTTAAACTTGGTCCCCAAATCAACTCAGTAGTCTTGAGAACGGAATGTAGCTCATCAATGGATTGCTCCATGTTATGCATGTTGTAGTTGACTACATAAGACTTATAGTCATCTAACAACGAGTTGAGTATCATTACTTTTGCTAACTGCAACGGTACTGGGTGTCCTAGTCTTTTTAAGACGATCCATGTGCTCTTTCATTTTCATGACGTGAGCACTCACTGATGATCCCTTAACCATCTTGCAAGAATTGAACACTCTATAAGCGTAATATGTTTATCCTGGTTCATTTCTAGCATTCGCGGCAGGGGCATTTAGCATTGCTCTTTCTAGGACATTTCCTTTTCTCTCATGCCTAAGCATAATCCGAGGATCACGCTTCCAATTGAGAAACTTTGACCCAGTCAATTTGTCCTTTTCTAGAAACAAGCGTAGTGAGAGATTATTTGTACATGTCGTTTTGGTTGTTGCTGCCGTCTACAAATCAAACCCAGTTTAATAAGTAATCATCAACAAACATTCTCTAAAATATATTATAAACCCAAAATTAATATTTTAGGCCTAGGATCCATATATCACATTAAGTGTGAACTTAATAAGTTGAACTTAACTTAATACTTAACTGATTCATAATGACTATTATGATTCATTCCTCTTCATAGTAACATTGCATAACTTGCTCATATTACATGCACTCACCGGTGTGACCCTTAAGTGTTTCATAGGCATGGACGTATCATCATAGGTTGACTAACTGTGCACATAAATCCTTCATAATCATCATGTTGATGTTTTATTTTCTCAACCATTTTTTAGAATTCAGGATCGGACAACCAAAAAGGTCCTTGCTAGTGGTAAATGTGAGAATGGGCTTTATGTGCTTAAAGATGACCATCAAGCCTTTGTTGCAACCAAAACTACAAAAAAGGCGTGTTATGAATTATGGCATACCCGTTTGGTTCATGTCTCTTTTGATGTTATTTCAACTTTGAATATCTTAGGTTTATAATCTGTTTCTTGATTGTTACCTAAACCTATTTTTTGCTCTTCTTGTGAACTTGCAAAAAGTAAACGTTTATCTTTTAATAATAAATTTACTCGATCATCACTCCCTTCAGATTTAATCCATTGTGATTTATGGGGACCGTCACCAATTTGTTCAAAGGAAGGTTACCGTTTTTACGTTATTTTTTATGATCATTCACGGTTCACATGGTTTTACCCTTTAAAAACAAAAAAATGTATTTTATACGGTTTAACAACTTAATTAATCTTGTTCAAACAATGTGCTCACGTAAAATAAAAACTTTTCAAAGTGATGGTCGCTCGGAATTTGTGTTAAGGCAAAAAGCCTTACCCCTTTGGATCTTAAGATAACAAGACAACCTAGACTAGCTTAGAATAGTATGTAGAATAAATTAGCTAAGTCTTGGTCCAATACTGAGTAGACAGTTTTGGTCACTCAGTATTGGAACTCAGTATTGACATCCAATACTGAGTACAAGGAGTGAGTAAACATTTCCTTGTTTACTTGGCCAGATCAAATCCCTTTGATCTCGGCCACTTTCCTTTTCCAGTCCTTCAGTTACTCCTTGCCTCTTTTGTAAGATCTCTATATCAGTATAAATAGAGATCACTTGGCAAAGGGAGTACTTACCAATTTACGCTTTCAAGAAACATATTGTAATTGATCAGTGGTATTGCTATTCCGCAGCATACCACACTTAGTGGAATTATACATTTGACTCTAATATTGTGTTAATCAGTTTAATTGTCTTAAGTCTAATTATTCTATCAATTATACAATCAATCCAGGGTTGTTGTGACCTAACAAATGGTATCAGAGCAGGCTAAATTAATTCTTAATTAGTCGATCTATTACCCTGGCAGCCATTCCATATACCTATCCTTCCCAAAAATCAAAAACCAGAATGTCTTCAGTTGTTGCTCCAGTGATGTCCGGAAAGGGAGTGACAATCTTTGATGGCAAAGATTTCTTTCAATGGAAATTAAAAGCCCAATGGTATCTTGAATCCATCCATGATGAGATGATCACTGTACTAACTGATGGTCCCATCATCCCTCTAACCACTGAACCTGTTGCAGCTACAGACAATGCTCCTGCATCACCAAGGACAATTCCAAAGTTGAAACACACTTGGACTGATACTAATCGTCAGTTGTTCAGTCTAGACTCTAGAGCCAAGAGTGTGATTGGTAATGCAGTCACAAAAGAAGTTCTCAGTGCAATCATGAAGCTGCCAACTGCAAAAGCTATGTGGGATAGCTTGACAGTTACTTATGAAGGCACACCACAGGTGAAGTTGCAAAGAAAGAGCAACATGAGAAGAAAATATGAGAACTTCATTGCTAATCCAAATGAAGATCTCACTGCTCTTTACAACAGATTCAACGCCATTGTCCATGATCTGATCAGTGTTTGAATTGAGAAGTATGAGGGAGAACTATGTCAAAAATTTCTGGACAGTCTTCCTCAACAATTCCTTGATATGACAAACTCTGTCAATGCTGCTAACAACATTGAGTCCTACACTCTTCAAACACTGTATGGCTTAATGTTGAATCATGAAGAGAACAATGCTTCTAGACTGATCAACTGGAAGAAAACTGAAAAGACATCTACTGGCATGGCTCTAATTGTTAAACAGGCCTATACTGTAACTGATCCAGATGAGCCAGAAGACAGTCTTGAAGATGCTGAGGCAGAAGAACTGGAAACTCAAATGGCTCTCATGTCCATGAAGTTGGATCAGTTGAAAAAGAAGAGGCTTGGTGTTAGCTCTTCCAATACTGACCCCAGATCTGGTCTATGCTACAGGTGTGGAAAGCCTGGTCATATTGCAGCCAACTGTCACACAAAGTCTTCTGAAACTGATCAGAATGACAAAATTGCATACCGTGCTAAACGGTACAGGGACATGTATGTGAAGTTGAAAGCAAGGAGCAAGGGAAAGGGTGCTAGTGGAAGTGGAGCACCTCATCAAGCACTTTATTCTGAGGCTTGGATGGATGAAGACCTCAGTGATGATGAGGAAGAGGTTGAAAATAAAGCTTTCATGGCTTTCACTGAAGAAGATTTGAAAAGCACTTTTGAGAAAGATCTCAAAGAAGTTGAGAAAATGAGCATCCACAATGATTGGGACTCTACTCAGATTTACAAGGTGAGTGCCTTTCAAACTTATTCATTAAATGAAAAAGAAATTTTTTTTGAGTATATGATTGTTGATCTTAAAACTTTAGTACAGAGAGAAAAAGCTTTAAAACTTACAATCCTACAACTAGAAAAAGTAAATAATGAAAATTTAGGTAAATTAGCAAGATTAAAAGATTTGGAACTTGATTTCTTAAACTTACAAGATATAAATCAAAGATTAGCTGATAAAGCACATTTACATAAATTGGAAAAAGAAAAATTTGAAAATCAATGTAAATCATGGGGAAATGCTTCTATCAAACTAAATAAATGTTTAAATCAACAATCTCCTGAAAATGTGAGGGCTACACTTGGTGTGAATCCTCAGTTTAAAAATAGAAATAATTTTGCTGATTTATTTGAAGAATTTAATCACTTAAATCCCATTAATTTTGTAAAATCCAAAACTTTTTGTGAAACTAGTTGTCAAACTGATTCAGATGATGAGGATAAAAACATTTCTTACCAAGTTCAACCTATTGGTCCCTCTATATGTTCTAAGTGCTATACTGAATTACAAGATCTCAGTATTGAATTTCCTGCTACAGAAAATTCTGATACTGACATCAATGTAGATCAGTATGACACTTCAGCTGTTCCACCTTTTGAAGTATTATTTAATATCATTCCATACTCTGAAAATAATATTTTAAAAACTTTGGAAACAACTTCAAATTCTTCTAACAAAACTGATACTGAAGTGACAAGTACATCTGAATCAAATACTCAAAACTCTCAAGAACCTGTTAAAGTGTTTAAATTACAACATAAGGTTAAACCTACAACACTTTCAACAGGTTCCAAAAATGGTAAAGGAACTAAGTCTAAGCAAAAGCAAAAACAGACAACTTTACCAGACAAAAAGAAAAATTCATCTCCCAAAAAGACTGTTAAAAAGGAAGTTCAACCTCCTATTAATAATGATAAAAATAGTCTTTTAAAATCTATTGGTGATCAAATCAAATTCCTAAGTCAGAAGTTTGCAAAACTGACACATACTGATCAACCAAAACATAAGCAATTTTCTAAAATTCCTTATGAAAACATGTTTAGAAATAGACTAAGAAAATGTTACAGATGTCATCATACATGTCATAAAGGAGATGAATGTAGAACTAATCTCTCTAATCCTAGGTACTAAGTACCAAAGAAAAGGAGGGATCCAAAGTCAGTGCCACAAAAGACTACCAATACTGGTTCTGCTAAAGTGATACTGACTCCCTCTAAAACAGAGATTAAACAAGATAAAAACATTAACCCTTCCAAAGGTCCCATTTTTAAATGGGTTCTTAAAAAGAACTAATCCTTATTTTGTGTCTTGTGCAGGGTGATAGAAAATGGTACCTTGATAGTGGCTGCTCAAGACACATGACTGGCAGTATGGAGTACCTTCAGCATTACACACCAGAGAAGGGTCGTTCTGTCGGGTTTGGGGATGATTCCATAGGGAAGACAAAAGGGTATGGGGAAATCAAAGCTTGCAACATCACTTTTAAAAGAGTTGCCTATGTAGAAGGTTTAAAACACAATCTGCTCAGTATCAGTCAGATGTGTGATGATGACAAGGAAGCTAGGTTCAGAAAGATTGCTGGCATCATATATAATGAAAGAGGACAACCTGTTCTCATTGCCAGAAGAGAAAAAGATGTCTATGTAGTCAATCTTTCAGAAATTGATCCCATCATCCGTGTGTGCCTGCTGTCTAAAGTCAATCCAGAACTGAACTGGATGTGGCACAAGAAACTTTCTCATATCAACTTCAGGAACATCAATGAACTCATTATTAAGAAGTTGGTGAGAGGGTTGCCCACAATTACTTATTCAAAAGATAAGTTATGCTCAGCATGTGAATTGGGCAAGCAGAAGAAGAGTTCATTTAAATCAAAGGTAAACCACTCTATTAATGAACCCTTAGCAATGATACATATGGATCTTTTTGACCCATATGTACACCATCTCTGGGCAAAAAGGTCTATACCTTGGTATTGGTTGATGAATTCTCAAGATATTCTTGGGTCATCTTCCTCAAGACAAAATCAGATGCTACCACATAAATCATGTCTTTTATCAAGAGAAAAGAACTGCAAAAGGGTACCAAGGTCAAACAACTAAGAAGTGACCATGGTACTGAATTTAAAAATTCAGTATTAGCAAATTTCTGTGAAGAAAAAGGAATTGTACAAAACTACTCTGCAGCCTACACACCACAACAAAATGGTGTTGTAGAAAGAAAGAATAGAACATTGATTGAAGCTGCAAGAACTTTGTTATGCCATGCTGGACTGGCACTGAGCTTCTAGGCTGACGCTGTAAACTGTGCCAACTTTACTCAAAATAGAGCAACAATAGTCCAGAGACATCTCAAGATTCCTTATGAGCTATATCATGGCAGAATTCCTAATGTGGAATACTTCCACATCTTTGGGAGCAAATGCTTTATTCTCAGTACCAAGCAAAATCTCAACAAGTTTGCTCCCAAAGCAAATGAAGGTATTTTTATGGGCTACTCACCACACTCCAAAGCCTTCAGAGTGTATATACTCTCCACAAAGGTGATTGATGAATCTATCCATGTTACTTTTGATGAACACATGGATGAGCATTCTACTTCAGCAAAGGTGAACAGCCCAAAAGTCACCCATATCCTGGTACACATGATATGAGTGATGATGATCAAGATTTCACTCAATATGCTAAAAATTCATCAAATACTGAAGTTCCCAACACTGAAAACTTCAACGCTGAGTCTGCAAATCTTGATCTAAATCATTCCACCTATGAAGATGGAGAATCTTCAAATCCATCAATGGGACCTCACTTAAATCTGCAAGATGAAGAAACCAGCAATCCTGAGCAGTCCAATACTGAATCAAACTCCAACCTGTATGAGACTGGCAACCCCTCAGTCCAGCAAGAAGTTATTGATCCTACTTCAAATGCTACCTTAGGATCAAATATAAGGGAACACAGAGACCATACTCATACAAATATCATTGGTCCTATTGAAGAAGGAGTTCGAACAAGAAGAAAACTGACTTTTGAACCTCAGGCTACTGCAAACTTTTGTCTCTTTTCAAGCTTCTTATCTACCATTGAACCAAAGAAGGCTGATGAAGCCTTACTAGATGAAGACTGAGTAGAAGCTATGCAAGATGAGCTTACAGAATTTGAAAGAAACAAAGTTTGGAACTTAGTACCACCCCCACCTGGCAAAACTATCATTGGTACTAAGTGGGTGTTCAGAAATAAAATGGACAAAGATGGTGTTGTAATCAGGAACAAAGCTAGACTGGTTGCTTAGGGATACAGGCAAGAAGAAGGAATTGACTATGATGAAACCTTTGCACCTGTTGCAAGAATTGAAGCAATTAGGCTATATCTTGCATATGCAGCCTTTAAGAACTTCAAGGTGTATCAAATGGATGTCAAGAGTGCCTTTCTAAATGGAAAACTACAAGAGGAAGTTTATGTTAAACAACCACCAGGTTTTGTTGATCCTAAATTTCCTAATTATGTTTTCAAGCTTGATAAAGCATTGTATGGGCTCAAACAAGCTCCAAGAGCCTGGTATGATACCCTATCTGAGTACTTAATTGAAAATAAATTTACTCGTGGTAAAATTGATAAAAGATTATTTTCAAAAAGAAAAGGGTCAGACATCTTACTCATTCAGATATATGTGGATGATATTATCTTTGGCTCCACTGACAAGTCAATGTGTGACTGGTTTTCAAAGATTATGTCATCTCAGTATCAGATGAGTATGATGGGAGAACTTACTTATTTTCTAGGTTTACAAGTGAATCAAAATCCTGATGGCACCTTTACAAATCAAAGTAAGTATGTGCATGATATGCTAAAGAAAAATAAATATGAAAACTTATCTTCTATGCACACCCCTATGAGTACTCAGGATAAGATAAGTAAGGATGAAACTGGTAAACCAGTATGTCAATCCACATACCGAGGTATGATTGGTTCTTTACTTTACTTAACAGCTAGCAGGCCTGATATCATGTTTGCAACATGTTTGTGTGCTCAGTATCAGGTTGATCCCAAAGAATCACACATGAAAGTTGTTAAGAGAATTTTTAGATATCTATCTGGTACTCCTAATATGGGTCTTTGGTATCCTAAAGATTCAAATTTTGATCTTGAAGGGTACACAGATGCAGATTATGCAGGATGCAGGTTAGATAGAAAAAGCACAAGTGGAGGATGCCAATTCCTTGGTGGAAGATTAGGTGGCTGGTCATCCAAGAAACAAAATTCAGTAGCCACTTCCACTGCAGAAGCTGAATATGTGGCTGCAGGAAGTTGTTGTGCTCAACTTTTATGGATGCAGTATCAAATCATGGACTATGGATTCAATTTCAACAACACACCTATTCATTGTGATAACAAGAGTGCTATTGCTATCACGGAAAATCCAGTCCATCATTCTAGAACAAAGCACATTGATATCAGACACCACTTTATCCGAGATAATGTGGAAAAGGGTAAGGTTCAGGTAGACTATGTACCAACAGAGGACCAATTGGCTGATGTATTTACTAAACCTCTCTCAGAAGAAATGTTTATGTACTTACTAGGATAATTGGGCATGCTCAACCCTTGAAATTATTTTTGTCCAGAAATTCTTTCCTATACTGATGTTTCAGTATTGACCCAATACTGACCCTTTCAGTATAGCTCGTCTGGTATATCATTTTTAATTTTTATAAATTTTTTATTAATCTACACATTAAATTAAATGTTTTTATTATTTTTTAAATTTTTTTAAATTTAATTTTTTTTTTCTCTCTAAATCAGTATTGGGAGTCCTGGAGTTTAACACTGATTTCAAAACCTCATACTCCCCAACGGTTACTTTCCTTAATAGAAAGTTACCGTTGGATTAGGATAAGGCTGTCATTTCGCCGTTTTTACTTCCCCATACTGCAATCATTTCCAATTAAGAGTATAAATAATCATTTTCTTCAAATTTAAATCATTTTCTCTGTTATTTACTCTCACACTTTCAAATTTCTCTCTGCGATTAACGTTTTTACTCTTCATTTGCAAGCAAACTTTCTAAAATTAATCACAGATTTCATGGCGAACTTTCAATTCATTGCTCCAGACTTTGTAGCACCAGCTCAAAATTTCCAAAGAGATGAACTCCCTAAGTTCACGAGGAACAATATTACTGCCAATTTCGAGATTCCTCAAGGTTGGGTATGCCCTCAATTTCAACAAATGATTACATATCTCAGGCATTGCCCAATCGCGTATGCTCTTCAAGCATCACCCAGAGCAATCTATCCATCAATGTTGTGTGAATTTTGGTACTCTGCTATTCTGGACTCACCAGATATGATTGCGGGATGGGTAATTCGAGATCAACGAAGAGCTTTCGTCTCCACTGAAATTATTAGGCGGGATCTTCAACTTCCTGCACATGTCCACTATGATGAATTTGTGGATCGTGACACTGCTCGTTCAGTATTGCCGCTCCTTGGAAGACAACACACTACAGGAACAATAAAGAGGCATGAATTTGGTCCTATGTGGGGGATTATGATTTCAACAATCATACGGTGTATGACTCATAAAACAGGAGCCCTTGATCAAATCAATGACTTTGGAATGCAGATGGTACATGCAATGTATCACAACAGGCAGATTGATTATGCAAGATGGATATTCAATGAGTTTGCATCTCAAGTTCAAGCAAGACAAAGGACTCCTAATGTTCCTTTTTGCTGGTTTTTATCAATCATCTTCCAAAATTCCATGCCAGATGATATGTATGATAATTTTGATGGAGTTAGAGCTGATCTTCCTCCAATCCATGAAAAGATATTCTTTCATCAGCCCAGTGAAGATGAACCACCTCTCAGTGCCACAATGTTAGCCATTGCAGAGGCTCATATAAATGATGATGAAGATGAAGATGATAATGATGCAGATGATGATAATGATGATGATTATGCAAATGACAATGATGATATTGAGATGGAGGATATTCCACCCTCTCCAGTCCAAGAACCAGAACCTGATGTTCCCAATACTGCATCAGCTTCGGATACTGAAGAACACCCATTGATAATAAGAAGAAGGGTTAGAAGAAGATTGAGTCCAGTCATCATGGCTGCACTGTCCACAGACTCAGTGTTGCATAGTTTACATCCAACACTGACCCCTTCTCTAGAAGAACAACATCACATTGCCTCTCATGTTGAACTTCCAGAACTAGAACATGAACACATTGCTCAACCACAACCAAACTTGGAACCACATGTTCCATTGGATGTTGAACTTGCTTATGAGCAACATAATATGGAAGCACAAGCACAACCAACAGAACAACAAAATCTGGAAGGTGCTGGAGGATCAAATCAACATACAAATGATCCAGCACCTATCTCTGTTGAAGCAAGAAGGGAATCTGACAAAGCCTCAGGTATGAATTTCTAATAAAGCCTTCAAACTTCTATATATATTATTTTTTTTCAAACCCAAGAGACTAAGTATTGGCCTGTACCAACTCAGTATTGACCAAAGTCTCAAACGATTTTTTTTAAAATATATATTCTCTTAAGGCCAACATAGTTAGCCCACTGCTACAATGAAACATTCCTACACTGAGCACAATAAGATCATTGCCAGCCTACGGTTGTCTTAACATACAAAAAGACAATGGTGGTTGATGTCACACTGACACCCACTGGTACTGCTTTTATCATATCCAATCTATATTAAATTGGACAATATGATTTAAGAAATGATCAAAAACCCTAAAGCTACACTATCCAAATAAAATTCATGGGGTTAAAGCCACATTACTGTTATCACTCTGACACCGAGTGATAAACATTGAAACAATAAAGAAGCATATCCCAGGCTTTGTTTTCCTTTACCCAAACCATTTCAGCATACTTGACTTATCCTACACTGAGCTACTACACATCACAGTCACCTATACTGAAAACTCTCTTACACATGCTATGCACAAGTCCACAATATTTCATCAAACACCAGATGAAATACAGACTTCAAAAACTCTATTTAAATGATTTTAGAATTAAACAACACCACAATTCTATCTGATAAGCCATTCCATACTAACCAGTTACTATTTTTTTGTTTCTTTAGCACCATCTGCGCAGGGTACTCATGTTCAAAAGGCTCAAGTGGAGGAGGTCTCCCTGCAAACAATCATGCAGCAAATCCTGGAATTGCAGCACACACATAATACCATACTGACCAGGATGGAAACCATGAGTAATGACATTGATTCATTAAAAGAATCAGTTGTATTACTCCAACAACACCAACAACAACCTCCACTGACTCCACCATCTCAACACAGTGGAGATCATGAAAATCAAGGTGGAGATGACAATACTGAGCCTAGACAATCACCCACAAATGAAGATCAAGAGGGTGATACTGATGCTGCTACTGAACCCATGCCATCTCCTACTCATGATAATACTCAAGGATATGCAGGTGGTGATACTGAACCTCTTCCCTCCCCATCCAATGATAACAATAAGGGGGAGAAGAGACAAAGAGAAGATGAGGTTGATCAACCTGAGCCATCTGCTCAGGGGGAGAAAAGAAGAAAACTAAGTGAAGATGAAGATCAACCTCCACAACAATCACAGCAAACCACCAATACTGAATCTCTAAGGTTTCAGTATGAAAGAAGAAGGGAAAGAGGAAGGTCATTCATGGAACAACATCAGTGTGAGTCATCTACTCAGGGGGAGACTAATACTGACCAACCTCTGCAGGCTCATACTGTGCCTTCTGCTCAGTATGAGAACAACCTGCAAATAATTGTATACAGGCCATTTGTGTGGCCCATTGCTGATAGTGATGAAGAAACAAGTCCAGTGCCAACTCAAAACTTAATACAATTTGCACTGGATATGGCTGATGAACCAAGCTCCTCATCATCATCCTCATATGATGAAGAGCCTCCTAGAAGACCACAAATACCAACTCAGGGTGACCCAAGACCGGTTAGAAGATCCACTAGAAGAATGTCAAGAGTAGTCATGTCTTCTGAAACAAGTGAAGAACTTGCTCCAGCTCCTCTAATCACCAGACCTAGAAGGTTTGTTCATCATGATGAGAAGGTTCCAAGGAAGACTGCACAACAATTAGAAGATGAAGCAGAAAAAGTCTTCTATCTACATGCTCTTGGCATCAAAGAAGAACCTGAGACTGATCCTGACACTGAGACTGATGTTCCATCAACATCTCATAGAAGAAGATTGAAAGGAGCAGACCTTAGAGAACAGTATTGGAACTCAGTTGCTCAAAGAACAAGGTATAGAGAGACAAGGAGGGAAATACTGAGAAATAAAGTATTTCTCAGTGTGAGGGATATTTACTGGTTGAACATTGATGTCAACAAAATCAAGGTAAAAATTGATCAATGGTTCAATAGTTGCTATCTGTACTGGACCAGTCAGTCCTCCCATGAAGATTCTTCTTCATGATCTCCAGAATATGGGACTTCAAGACTGGATCAAGATTACCAAAATGATCAAGGAATTTCCCTCAAGATCCTCTCAAGCCCAACTGATTATAGATGAAATCTGGGCAGTTTCTGCAATTTTCTTTGAGAAAGGGATCATATTTCCTGGAGAGTACAGGGCACTCAGTGTAATGACTGAGGCATACAGAAACAACAGACCTGAGTGTCTTAACACATTCAGGTTCTTAAATAAATACCTTGTACCCCCTAACCTTGTCTTTCAGGATCAAAAGAGCACCATATATCCAACTTCTGGATATATGTATACTGACTCAGATGACAGAGAATGCTTCATATCAGAAGAAGATCTTTTAAATGCAAACCTAGGTCATCTGGTGGGATTAAAGTGGTTGAGAACCAAGAAGGAGGATGCTTGGTTCAGAAAGAAGATTGTTGCAGTACTGTGGAATAGAAGATAAGAGCTCAAAAAGAAAGATGAGTATGTCCACATCAAGCAAGAAGTCTTCTATGAGCATGAAGCCATAAGCAGAGGTTGAGGAAGAAGACTCTGCAGTTGTTGTTTTATTTCTCTTTTGTAATTATGTCTTGTTATCATTAGATAAGGGGAGATTGTTAAGGCAAAAAGCCTTACCCATTTGGATCTTAAGATAACAAGACAACCTAGACTAGCTTAGAATAGTATGTAGAATAAATTAGCTAAGTCTTGGTCCAATACTGAGTAGACAGTTTTGGTCACTCAGTATTGGAACTCAGTATTGACATCCAATACTGAGTACAAGGACTGAGTAAACATTTCCTTGTTTACTTGGCCAGATCAAATCCCTTTGATCTCGGCCACTTTCCTTGTCCAGTCCTTCAGTTACTCCTTGCCTCTTTTGTAAGATCTCTATATCAGTATAAATAGAGATCACTTGGCAAAGGGAGTACTTACCAATTTACGCTTTCAAGAATAAACATATTGTAATTGATCAGTGGTATTGCTATTCCGCAGCATACCACACTTAGTGGAATTATACATTTGACTCTAATATTGTGTTAATCACTTTAATTGTCTTAAGTCTAATTATTCTATCAATTATACAATCAATCCAGGGTTGTTGTGACCTAACAATTTGAAAACCATACTGTTCGAGACTTTTTTGAAGATAACGGTACACTACATCGGTTTTCTTGTCCATATACACCTAAACAAAATGGACGTATTGAACAGAAACATCGTCATATTGTGGAAACCGGTTTAGCTATGCTTTTTAATGCAAGCATTCTGGCATCATATTTGGTCGATGCCTTTTCATCGGCTACATTTATTATCAACCATGTTCCCACAACGATATTGGATCAAAAATGTACGTTTCAACTACTTTTTAATCAAATTCCGCACTATGGAAATTTAAGAGCTTATGGTTGTCAAGTATTCCTATATTTGAGAGATTACTCTCCTCACAAGCTTGCTCCAAGAAGTATTTTGTGCATATTTATTGGCTGTAGCACACAACATAAAGGGTACCGGTGCCTTGATCCTAGCACCTCGAATATATGTTACTCGCCATGCTCGCTTTAATGAAACAATTTTTCCAATTAATGGCGATTCTCAAACTACCAACATTCGGAACTTGGAACTTAACACTTTTTTACACGACATCCCACCCACTACAAATATAAATCCCACACCCCATGTGCCAACAGTCTCGGTGTTAGGGAAAAGCTCATGTCCCTTGTGATCATATGATTACAAAACAAACAAGTGGGGTTTACTCGGTCAAGCTGCACTGACTTGCTTAGCGCAAGTCTCACACTGACCTACTCAGTGTTGATCTGACACTGAGTAGATCCGGTATGGCAGCTCAAATCCTTTGAAGATAATCACAACTGAGTTTCACTGACTAAGTTGCACTGACCTACTCAGTGTTGGTCTCACACTGAGCCACTTAGTGTTGGTCTGACACTGAGTAGAAGGACTGAGTAATCCGTTATTGATTCCACATGATTTACTTACTTAATCAAATCCTTTAATCATGGTATGTATTTATTAGAATTGGGAGGTTACATTTGAATAGGGTTAATTGTAAAACATCTATACTTATAAATAGAGGTTTAGTCTTTAGTTGTTATTCATCCTTTTGGATCCCGGTTGATCATTTGTGTGGATCATCGGTAACCCAATTCTAAATGTAACACTTTGTGGAGTGTTCTTGGTCATTCCGCAACCAAGAACACATGTTATTACGTTTGTGCTTAATAAGATTAATCGTATGACGTATATGATCATGTCTTTACCGATGTTATTAACAATATTGGGGTTCGTGGGTCCTATCAATTGGTATCAGAGCGGTTCAAAGTTATCTACAACTTTGATGATCCTATAATCCTAATATTGTCGAAGATCAAGTCTTTTTCATAATAAAGAACTATGCAGAATTTTCGTCATATTCTGCGCACGTGTAGAAGAAATATCAGATCTCCTTCGTTAACAGTCGAATCTGTGTGAAATTTGAACATGAGGTTCTCAACACACAGACACACAATCTGACCATTCAGAATTCAAAATTTGAGTTTCTGGTAGAGAGATATGTATGGCGCAAAAAGTCAGATTCTTTGCTTTTTATTCTTTACTTTCTTGGAAGCCATGGTAGAAAAATCAAATCTCTTTCTTCAACCTTCCAATAAGCGTGAAATTTGGACAGAAGGTTTAACATAATGTTGTTAACGTTTTCACCATTCAGATCTTTAAAAATAATCGTTTCTTGAGAGATATATATTTTTGAAGATTATTGACGAATATTTATGGTATGTTTTTTATTCTGCACAACTGTGTTAAAACGGCTATTATATTTTCTGTAACCGTTGGATCTTCATACATGTACTCAGTATCAAAATTTGAAAATGATCAGAAACGTATACTGAGAGATACATATTTTCAAAGTTGCTGGTCTTCTGATACTGACTGTCTCATACTGACTGGTCAGTATGAGACTGGTGTGATCGTTTCAACCGTTGGATCATTATGATTTTTGGATATGATGTTAAAGACAGGTATATGTATGTTGTGTAAAAAATTCATACTATCAGGAGATTCTACATAGAGATATGATTTTTTGAAGTTGCTGCAAAATTAGAGAAACGAAATTCTGAAAGCAGAATTTTACAAGTGAGTATGTTTCACATGTTTTTCTCTTTTTAATCATATGAAATAATCTTAAACTGAGGAAATCCATAAGTTGATTGATTCTTTGGGGGGTTTCAAGTCAAAGATAAAATATACCGAACAGTTTAAGGTGAAAGTATATGATTCAGGGGGAGAAAAAGTCAATGCGATATATATTTTCTCTTAATGTGATGCTAAAGTTCTTGAAGCTAAAGTGTTCATGTTAAATTATGCAAGGGGGTACGTGTCACACATTATTTTACAATCATTTAAATCGTTTCAAACTGAAGAAATCTACTAGTTAAATGATTCTTGGGATATGTTTCATTTCAACT
Source organism: Calendula officinalis (assembly GCA_963853835.1). Classification (NCBI taxonomy): domain Eukaryota; kingdom Viridiplantae; phylum Streptophyta; class Magnoliopsida; order Asterales; family Asteraceae; genus Calendula; species Calendula officinalis. Next base: position 43,450,835 of record OY970824.1, on the reverse strand, counting down.
CAAATATACCAGACAGTATGGGGAGGAGTCAATGATTGTGGGGGAGAAAAGTTAATGTGATATATATTTTCTTGAAGTACTTAGTGAATAAAGAATGTGAAAAGATATCAAAAAGAAGACAATACGAGACAAGATGGAAGATTGTTTTATTATCATTGGATAGAGGGAGATTGTTAACACGAATCGATATTAAGCGAAGGACTTCAAGGACATTTCAACAATCAATGACATTTTTATTGAGACTATAAATAACTCATACAACAATAATCACTTTATCCTTACAATTCAAGACACATAGCATTACTTTACTAATGAATCAATGTTGGTTTATTCACTTTGCAATTAAACACTAGCAATTTCAATGATTATCCAAAATACCACACAAGATGTAACAATAAGTCAAGGAACATTTAAACACATAACACACACATATATAACTACTAGCATATGCTTGTAAAAAGATGAACTCACAGTGTTATTTAATCGGGCATGAACTCAAACCGAAAGCCTCAATCAGATATAGAGTTTCCAAGGTTTAGACACTTGTCACAAGCTTCCAATATGTTCTATATAACCCCTGGAGTATACATACAAAATTTCATAAGCAAATATTACCGGTTACCTTATCTATACTCTTTTCAATTGACAATTTTACATGTTAATCCATTATAGAGCCCTCTATTTATGCTCTGTTATGACCTACTTAATCTCCGAATTATCTAATGAAATTTTGAGGGTTCAAGGTAATATTTAATATGTTTTAAATGCCCCTAACCTCATATTTGTATGAGTTTTATATGATTTTATATGAATTTTATACTACAGCAACATCCTGCTATCAAAATTCTGCTCGAAAGAACTGTACAAAATGAGATTTTCACTTATCATAGAACCGAAATTTACTTTTAAAACAAAAATAAGAAACCAAGAAGACATGAATACGCTTCGGGCGCCTCTGCATTCACCCCTAAACGATTTTTGTACAATTTTCTATGATTTTTACAAAGCAATGCAGAATCATAAGTTTCAAACTCGAAATTTGTTAATATCTTACAATTTACTTATGATTTTAGCTAAATAGCTTGATACCCATCATAAGATGTTAAAAGGGGGGGGGGGAGAAAAGCGGATTTGCTCGTGATTCATCATTTGACCACCGGGAGTAATAGAGAAGACGGAGAGGATGAGTATGAGGAGAGTGTTAATGATGAAGATGAAGAAGACGTTAAAGACGCTGGAAATGCTTGTAATTTTGTGATTTTGGCTCTATTTATACCTTTCATATGGTTGTGATTTTTGAATTTGAGTTCTGGGTTTGCAAAAAAGAACAGGGAAGAACAAGGAGGAGGTTGGGGAAGAAGGGTTTAAAATGACTAAAATACCCTCACGTTTTTTGCATGTGAGGGTTTTAACGGAAAAAATCTAACGGAAGTGGACGGAAGGACAAAAACGCAGTATTCAGAAAAGCACAGGGACAAAAAAACGAAAAAAAGTACAGACAAAATCAGGAATACCACAGGGACAATTTCTATAATTTACTCTTTTTTTTAATAATTTATATATACACCATATGTTATGTATTTATGCAATACTACTCATTTAGGTATCATTTGTTCATGCATGCTCTTGTTAATTGTTCTATACTTATCATATTTACCATATTTGCACAAAACACAACTAAAGCATGACAAACATCTTTTAAGATATTACACATAATTCAAGTTACCTAAACGTAAAAATATATTTTAGAGGAAACGAAAACACGTATGTTACATATTGAGTATACAATTACTATAAAAGGTATCACATATGATTCACGTATAACTATATAATAATATAAACTATATAATAATATAACAGTGCTCTATCTATTGTAAAGGTGAGGCAAGTAATGCTCCTAGTGGTAGGTCAAGGGAGGGTTATGATATGCGACTCTACATAAAATGCAAATTATATGTGTAATGCAACTGAACATGAAATGAAAACATTTTGACCCAAAATCATTTTGTCTAAAATTCTTTTTCGGTTATTGACTAGACTCACGCTAATTCACAATATCCAACCTGGCTCTGATACCCATCTGTTACACCCCGTCAAAATGGTTTGCGGAAGGAGGGGGCGACTAACTTTGATAACACAACACATTAATAATAGTAAAGCAACACAATAAAAATAGATTATCAATATCGTTTACAAAAATTCAAATGTTAAGGTTGAAAGAATTCAACCAATTGAACCATGTTCAAAATAAAAATGAATGTCTGACTATTAGACTTGCGTTCTTGAAAATGCATGATAATCCAACACCTATGCGGAGCTTAAAAGTCGAATCAATTTTTGTTTTCAGAGAAAACATATAAAAAAAAGTATGAACACAAAGGTTGGGGAATTCACAGGTTTTGTGAATACAAAATGTTTAGTGATAAAATTACCAACACAAAGGTTGTTGAGTTCTTAGGCTTTACGACTCCATAATGTTTAATTCATCAAATATAGTTTAGTACAAATCATGTACAAATTGAATACATGTTCTGAAATATTGAACAAAATTAGTTTATTCGTGAAATACATAATCCCTTGACATGTTTGTAGGACATTCAAGGTAAGGATTGTAACACCTCAAATTTTTATTCAAAATATTGGCCAAAATAAAACATTTTTATAAATAGAAGAACATTCCCAAATTTGGATTTACAAAAACCTTGGTATGAAATCAGAGTATAAAAGTAGGTGTTACAAAATAGATCATAACCAAGCTAAGACTAAATCCAATCTAGTGCTCTTCTATTCTAGGTCCCGCATCTCTATCCATGCGTACCTAAGCCTTCGATCCCGAACCTGAGTACATAGCAAAACAAGACAAGGAGTACGTGAGACATAAACGTCTCGTGAGATACGTGGGTTTAGACCCATTAATAATAATAATCGGTTATCCAAGTAATCAACAAACAAGTAATATCATCCATCTATATAGTCACCCTATGGTGGCTTCAAACCTTGCTTTCCTAGCAACACATATCTAGTTATCGGGTTGCCCCCGAGCTAACTAGCAACTCTAACGTGCCCAACTATCGGGTTGCCCCCGAACTAGCTAAAAGCACCCTTAAATCCAACTATCGGGTTGCCCCCGAACTAGCTGGAAACACTATCCTATCTAACTATCGGGTTGCCCCCGAACTAGCTAGAAACATCACCATGTCTAGTTATCGGGTTGCCCCCGAACTAACTAGCATCACGTCATCTCGTTCTCACCATAACTCAAAGGTTATGTCAAACTAGTTCTCGGCTATCACATTCATCATCAAACCAGTTAGTTATATATTAACAATAATTCATAACTAACTAAACAACTATAAGTCTATTCAATTAAGCAAATAGACCGTAACACAAGTATAAAAATGTATTTCATAGGCTATGTACTCAGTAAAGTTCCACACGTACTCACCTTAGCAATATGATGCTCAAACCGTGTTCTTGACACCAATACTCTTGCTTCCACAATTTCACCGACTTTCCAAAATGTCACCAAAAGCCTTTAACCTTCCACTAGGAGTGAAATCTACCAAAGATTTGTGAAGAAATCAACCCAAACCAGATGCTATGCTCAAAAATCGCCAAGAGAGAAAACTAGGGTTTTGATATGGCAATTAATGAGCTCAACCCGTCTTTAATGCTGGTCGTCCAGAGTTCACGGCGCGAACATAGTTCGCGTCGCTAACTTTGCATACTCGGCCATACTTAGCGATCGTTACCCAGACGCGAACTACTTAGCGACCAATAGCCAAACTCCCTGGGATCAGTTCGCGATCGTGATCCTTAGTTCGCGTCGCGAACTCCCTATGCAGCCAGGGCTGCACTTTTCCAACTTTGTCTCGACCCGGTTTCGCCCATAACTTTCTCGTACGGTGTCCAAACGACACGAAACCAATTTCCACGTGTTTTATATGATTTATCCATAATTATCATATTTTTACATATTTTATTTATTTACAATTTCGGGTCGTTACAAGGATAATCATTTGAGCCTATAATCAATCTGAAATCTAAATTGTTAGAATATACAGCTCAAACCCAGTTGGGCTAGCGCATAACTAGCCATGAGCGGGGGATCAATCCCAATAGTACTATCTCTATATTCCTTGGATAACACAAATAGTTAATGATTACTGTTAAACGTTGACTTGAATTGTGGTCATTTAGTGTTAGTACGTGTACACAACAACGATTATACAAAGATTATTTATTGCAAAATAGTTGAGTAGTCATATGTTTTCTCCCCCAATTTAAATAGTAATAAAGCAGTAATAATGGGGCCGTGAAACTCACCATGGCACAGCTAGCAATTTTGTAATTCAACGAAGTTAGGGTTTCCAACCAAACAATCATGGTGGCCTAAACGCATAATAAAAAAATAAGTGATAGTTTCGACGACACGTCTAATCTACATGATGCACAATGATTCTCACAACACGAATCTTGACTTGAGCGATACGTTGGTGACTCGATGAGGTTGGACTCGTATACCTAGATAGGTTTGTTTAATTTGACAAGTTTTGACACTATAATAATTATTTAAACAAAGTAATTTGAAGAGTTAATTGTTAAATAATTAATAACTAACTAAATAGATAAAAATTTGAAATTAAGTATATATTACTCATTTAATATATAAAAGAGTTTTAAATTTGATTAAATTTGGATTTGGGTTTCAATTTGGAGACTGGACTGAAATTTGTAGTCTGCTGGGCCGGCCGCAGGCCAAGGCCCAGCTAGCTAATAACTATTGCGAGCCAAGAGTCGAGATGGGCTGAGGCAGTCTTGGGCTAAGAAGGTGTATTAAACAATTATGGGCTCAAATAAAACAATAACTTGTTGGGCTCCTCACTTGGATTAAAGATAAGTGGCAACTGGGCTGAGAACCGATAACAGGCCAAATAGAAAACAGTGTTTGGGCTAAAAGGATTTGATTGGGCTCACAGGATTTGTTTGGGCCCGGTTAAAAAGGGACTGGAATGAGTTTACACACTTTAATGCTTCAAGTGGTTTGTTGAATTGCTGGAGTCACAACACAACGCAAAAAGAATAGGAAAAGAAAACGGGAACCCAATTACATAATCACCGGCCAAACAATCGAGTGACCGGATTGGATCGGACATCGGACTTCACCGGGACATCAACCGGCGATGTCTCCGGCTAACCCGTGATCGCCGATGCACGCTGGAGATACACACCCATGCATGATCTATATTAAAGATGTAAAAATTGAAGGCATTATACCTATCGGGATGAGTGAGAGATCAAGAGAGAGAGGCTGCCGGAACTCGTCTAGCACGCCGGAAACTGCTGCAATTGGCCGGAGAAAGCTTATGTTCTTCAACGGAATGTTTACCGTGCTTGCCGGAAGTTTTTAGTTTTCTTAGTTCCGTCGAGAGATTGGAGCCGGAAAAACGAAATGAGACTTTAAGGGGTGTACGTTGGCTAAGTTTAAGAGATATATATAGGGCATATGGTTTTGTCTAGGATTAGTATGGGATGATGGGAAGGTGGTTCTTTCTAGTACACATCGAGAGAGAGAGAGAACACTAGATAGGGAGAGGGAATTACAGCTCTATGTTTTCCGGAAATGGGGTTGCGTTGGTTTCCAATTCAAGTAGAAGAGAGCATAGTGATTAACATTTAAAATAAGGGTTTAAGTGTTGGTAATTCGTTATTAATCAAAATAATATCATTTTAACATTGAAGATCGGAAGTTTGTTGTAAAGAGTATACGTATAACAAGGGAAGTTGGTTACTGGCATCATGCAAAGTGGTGATGATATAATAAAGATAGGTTTTGAATTTTTAATTGGTTATTTTAAATGAAACTAATATTTACGTATACTGATATTTTGGCCTAGTAAAATAATTTTACCGGGGATTTAATTGGGTTTTTATTATGATCATTTACTAATAAAAATATGCCCTTTCAGAATTATATTTAGTATTTTTCGATATTCTCGTATTGAACTGAGCATTTGAGTGTAAATACTTGTGCTTTTAATCGGGTAGGATGGTTTGTACCATATTTTCCGTAGCGGTTACTTTGGTTGAATTAGGGTTTCATTATAAATTATAACATTTATATTTTTGGTTTGGTCCACATTTACATAAAGTCACCTACTCGCTAAATTAGAATTTTAACTGTACAAATCACAAAATAGATTCTCATATGCTTGCATAAATACTGATATGCATATAATGTGTAGCTTTTTGCTAGACTCAAAAGCTAGAATAAATTTGACGAGTATTCTAAACTGAATTTAGGTTAACATAAACGTTGGGTCAAGTACCCGATTTCGAGGGTCGTCATAATAGGGGATCCGACAAGGTAGTGCTCACACTACTAAACAGAAAAAGTAATAAAGTACTATAACTCATAATAAACAATAAAAACATAAATTGTCTTTCTCTTCTTCTGCTCCTCCTCCGGTAGACAATTACTGGCTGGGCCGTGTCACTAATTATGTCACAAAAAGACAGTTGCAAATGAACTTCATTCAAACAAGAAAAATAAAATTTATTTATTTATAACTAGCAGGTACCCGCGCAATGCGGCGACGGGTACCCTGTAACTATAATTTTGCGGTGGCAGTAGTGTTGTGGGTGACGAGTTGTCGGTGGTGCACAGTGATGATGGTGGACTGGTGGGGGAATATATAAACTGATTCTTGCAATCTCTTACATAACACCCTCTTTGTGATTCTAAAAGTATATTTCATTAAATCCAGTTACGTATTAATACAAAGAATTTTAAAAATAATTAAACAAATAATAGTTGATTTAATAAACAAGTTGTTAGCCCTGATATTCATTCAAGGACACTTTTTTTAATGTAAGAACATCCATGCTCTTCATACAATCATACCTGTTATCAAAACATGGATTGTTTAAAATAAAAATTAGTTAAATTGTACAATCAAAAGTCAAACTAACTCGGATTTGAAAAACCACATTTGCATAAAGGGCCCAAGAGATGCTAATATGCTCCCTCCTAATAAAAGGAAAGCGAATTCTTTTATTTCCAGGATCTTGGAAAATGGTCTTCTTAATGTATGCCATAGTTGCTTCACAATTTGTATACAATAAATAATTAGCTTATAGGAAATAAACATATTGGACTTCCAACACGAATCTACCCGTTCATAAGTAAATGGTAAAAAGTGATTCATGATGTTTAAGTGATATGGATTACTCAAAGTTTGAATCGTACATCAGTTCTTGATAATGCTTACTCGCCACCAATAACTTGAAAGGTTCGCTCTTCTTTAGTTCCCGTTGAACACATGAGATGAAATTAAGACAGCAAATGGGGATCAGAATATATTCAACAAATGGATTTATATGCTTACATTTTGGAGAAATGATGCTAACGATCAAGAAATATATGATTCCTACCCTCAGATCATCATATCTTCTTCAAATCCATAGAAACGCATTTATACAAATCAAAATTCAGAATTCCATATCATTAGTCAGTGCAAAAAGTTATGCTCAACAAAACCGCAAATTTAGATCAAAATACATAATTCCACGTTATCAATCTATTTATCATGTCAAAAACTTAATCCAGCAAAATACACACAATTACAAATCTCGGAGAAGCATGGTTGTACATCAGTTTAAGAGTTACATGTTTGACCAATATTAATTGTTTCACCCATTTCCCGTTTGACAAAACACTATAATTGCAAATTTACAACTTTTATCATATTTATAAAGTATAAACATAGGTCAAATCAAACAAGCTTGAAAAAAATTCTGCTTTTTCATATGTATCTGCAAAATCGGGATGATTGTATTGCTCTATGTCTGGATTGACGTCTTTCACTAACCTCCTCTCTGACTTCCTTCTCAATATTTTCAGTTGGCGCAGAATTTAAACTTTCACCCTTAACTGCTAAAGAAACCATTGTACACGCTTTTTGGTTCTTGGTGTTTAAAGCCAAATGCAGAATTACATTAAGCTCGTTTAACGTTGTACACTGTTAAGCTCATTTTCAAAGTTGTAACCGACAAAACGGTACCTCGTCCCCTTGGTTTATACTTCATATCAACAGAATACTTACCATAATTAGGTTGAAAACCATACACTGTTGAACCATAACAATAGTTGTAACCAAATTTATAATTGTTACGGTATTGACCATATAACTTGTTTGGATACATTCGGTTCATATATCCACTTGCTGCATTCAATCCAGACATCCAATTTGAACCCTCAAAACCACACATACATTAGAACTTTAAAAAACACCACAAATGCGAATGACCTTCAAAAAAAATTACAAAAATTTGGATTACCATGAGATGAAAAGTGTTCTGATTTTTTGAGGAGTTGTTTGCATTGTTCTTAGGGCAGTCAATGCTTCCATGTTCTCATTTCTTAGTCATTCTCAACTAACTGTAATCGTCACACAAAAAAATGAAGTTAAATGATTAAATATTTATATAAAGTGATAAAAATGAAGTTTTGGTTACCTGGTGTCTTGCAAGGAGAAGATTCTCTGCTTCGGTCTCAATCTCAATAAGCGTTTCTTGAAAAAAAATTCATCGTAGGATGGGTCCATTTTAATCTGTTTAATATAAAAATTAAATGGTTGTTTTAGATATAAAGTATTTTAAATAATATGATGAACAAATCTAATGAACATAGATTACGAATCTCAAATTAAACATAATAAGAAATTAAAATAAAAACAGAGTTGATATCTCAAAAGTATCCATTGTTAAATTATAATCATTAATCATAAAATAGGTAGTTTTCAACAACAAAGCAACTCTACATTATGTTCTCGATTAACATCAATAAATCCAATAACATCGAATAAGTCTCAAATCAAACGTGATTTTAAACAACTTAGCTACATGACAATAATAGAGGAAGATACCTTGAAACTGTTCGTTGATGGCGTTTGGGTGTCAATTGGTGGTGTTTCTTTATAATGGAATTGAAGAACAAAGTACTTTCAATCTTTACATCTTACAAATAGAAAATGAACTTAACACAGTCAATGGTTACAGAAGCATCTGATCGGAGAAGATTCTCGGAGAAGCAGCTGAGAGATCGATTGTGGTGGAGGGTTTTCTTCAAAGAGGGGATTAAGGTTCATTCAAATAGGAGCAGATACCTCAAATCGAACGGTTGATTTTTGGTTTGTCGTTTCGATTTCCCCAAGTCGCCGATTTAGATTTTCTAGAAGATTCGTATACGCGTGTCTATGGTGGGCCCACATAACCAGCTGAATGAGTGAAAAAGCTTTGTATGCTAATAATTTATGTTTTAAAGTGGAGATGTGGTTAACATGTAGACTTCTATCTCAGTTGGTTAGTGCGTTCCCTTAGTAACGCAGACGTCGTGGGTTCGAATGTTGTACGGAGCTTTTTTATTGTGAAGACAATAGCTTCCATAATTAGCAAGTGTGTTGGCTGAATTTTCAGCCTTGCTAATTATGGAAGGGGTAAACTCTTTATAATATAGTAGAGATAATTCTTAATATCTTGAATGTTATACTTCCTCCGATTCAAAATAAATGCAACACTTTCCAAAAAGAGGTGATTCAAAATAAGTGCAACACTTTCCTTATTTGGCATATTTTTATCTATAAAATTACTATTTTATCCCTACTTAACTTTATTAAACATCATTAATTTCTCTTTCTTCAATAAAGACAAAAATTATGGTGGGATCATTTTCACTAATTATCCCTTTAATTTATCTTAATCTCCATTAAACTATTTTACTTCAAAATCCGTGAAAATACAAATGTTGCACTTATTTTGAATCGGAGGAAGTATGATACTTCCTTCGTCCCACAAATAAGTTCTTATTTCTGTTGCCATTAATTTTTAGGATAGGTGACTGATATCATATCGGTCACCCCTGCCACCTATGCGCCACATCAGCTTTCTTTCTCCTAATCACACATATGACCAACCAGCACCAAAGTGGCGTAATGGTTGACCGAATCGGCGACTAATTTTTTCTTTTTTATTTCAGTTTTATTAATATATATATATAATATCTATTATATATAAATTAAATTATATATACTTCCTCCGATTCAAAATAAGTGCAACACTTTCCAAAAAGAGATGATTCAAAATAAGTGCAACACTTTCCTTATTTGGCATATTTTTATCTATAAAATTACCATTTTATCCCTACTTAACTTTATTAAACATCATTAATTTCTCTTTCTTCAATAAAGATAAAATTATGGTGGGTCCCATTTCACTAATTATCCCTTTAATTTATCATAATCTCCATTACACTATTTTACTTCAAAATCCGTGAAAATGCAAATGTTGCACTTATTTTGAATCGGAGGAAGTATAATATTTATTATATATAAAATATAATATTTAGAAGTGGAGAAAGAGGGTAAAAGAAACAAAACAGCACACGACCACCAAAGCCTAATCGGTCGTCCACTCGACCGATAAGCTCATGAGACGCGTCGGGGAGGGAGGCCGGTAACGGGCGAGACACATCGGAGGGACTGAGGTGGCCGGTCGTGCATTACGCTTAGTCTTAGTTGTGGATCAATATTAATAATTTTAATTAAAATATAATGTTAGATTAAAGAGAGAAAGTACTTTTATGAAAGAGTTAGTGGTGGGTTATTGGTAATAATATTATTTTTTAAGTGAACCCCTCAAATTAGAGAAATGATAACTTTATTGTGGGACAAAATTTTGAGTAGAAAGGAGAACTTTTTTATGGGACGGAGGAAGTATATCTCAATATTATACTCCATCCGTCCCACAAAAAAGTTCTCATTTGTCATTGAAATTTTGTCAAACAAAAAAGTTCTCATTTCTCAATTTTGAGGGGACCACTTAATAAAATAATATTATTACCAATAATTCCACCAATAAAACACAATCTTTCTAATCTAACCTTATAATTTAATCAAAAGTATTACAAAGACCCACCACTAACTATCCTCTAAAAAATTGTGCCTAAGTGAAATGAGAACTTTTTTGTGGGACGGATGGAGTTATTAAGTATCAAGATTAGTCATATATAAACATGTATTTTAGTCATTTGACAATAACATAAATTTTAGAGTAAATTACACGGATAGTCCCTGTGGTTTGCTAAGAGTTTTGGATTTGGTCCCTAAGTCTCAGAAATTACACGTATAGTCACTAAGTACTGAACTTTGTAACGTTTTGGTCCCTTACACTAACTATCGTTAAAATCTGCTGTTAAATTTATTCAAATGACAATTTTACCCTCACCACTCGATCTTGTCTCCTTTATCTCTATGCATACACACAATCAATCATACAAATAAAAAACCTATATATCTGCACACACATTAAAACATACACAAATCAAAATGCCTAACCCCAATTAATAGTACAACCTCTGTTACTTGAGTTTCTACTGCGATAATGAACAGTGGGATTTACGAAATGAAGAGATTCTGTTACCAACAAACGGATTTTTCAGCAATCAAAGTCGTCTAAACCATCAAATTAAAGGTCTATGCCGCCGGAGCACCGAAGCTCAGCCTCTCCATCGGAGGAGGTGACGTCGCCAACATCATCAGTCGAGGAAACCGGTTCTCTACTTCAATCGGGAACCGAGCGCAAGCTCCACCGTTTCAATTACTTCATCCTCGTTTTCCGGCTACTCGCCATCTGCTTCATTCTCTTCGCCGTCGTGCTCATGCTCACTACCAACACTGCTCCGCTAACAATTCCCCTCGATGGTACTACTTTGGTGCCTTCCGGTAAATTACTACTCTACTTAATTTCACTTTCAACACAAATCATCACAAGTTTAAGAAATTAGTGGAACCGGCAATGATCAACTTCAGACATCTAATGCACCATTTTGTAGAACCCATTTTGTTTTGAGTAATTTTGATGCACCATTATGTTGAACGATAATCCACCACCAGTTGTAATATTGTTGAACCCATTTTGTTGAAACTATGCATCTTCTTCATCCACTCCATTGACTCTTTTTTTTAACGATGAAACAGAGCTTGCCAAGAAAAAGAAGCAAAGAGCAAAAGATGTTCCTGTTGGCGATGGGGATGGACGCCGGAGTTAGGTGAGGATGGTAATGGTTGCCGGAGAAATGTGATTGTCGCCGGGAATATGTAGTGTTCGCCGGAGATATGTGATTTCGTGATTCTGAGATGGTGAACATGTGTAGTAAAGATGGTGATTTCCAAAGTGAGAGAGGGGGGGGACTGTAGAGAGGAAATAATAAAAAATAAAATGTTGAAAGGGCATTTTAGGAATTAACAGTTTTTTTTAACAGACATCCACCTTAGGGATCAAAACCGATACAAAGTCCGATACTTAATGATCATTGGTGTAAATGCTGAAAGTTAGGGATCAAATCCATAACTTAGGTCAAACCACAGGGACTATCCGTGTAATTTACTCTAAATTTTAACCTGATTTTTCTAAAAAATATCTTATATTGTAATCATGTGTGAATATACACTTAATCATATATAATACTTTTATATAATTATATATGATTATATAGTTATAGTACGCTTGAACCAATAAAGCGAGGGAGAAAACTTCCATCTCATATGGCGTTGCGATTCTCAGAACAAAATATAAGATAATTTTATACAATTATTTATGATAAACGTACAATCATGATATATTTTTTTAATGAAATATATCGATAACGTTTTAAGCTTTATTCTTTTTACTCTTTAGATTGTCAACTTTTACTGTGATATTAAAAAAACAATGCAAACATTCTGAAAGTCAAAGTCAAAAGATCCATTTAAATATACCTTTGTCGTCCAAAGGTGAGAACAAAGGTGAGAACAGGTCAATAGAATATCAAGAGATATGGATATTTTGATTTTTATTAGGATCCTACTGTTTACACATCACTTAATATTAATAAATTTTCTTAATTAGAGTCAATTTTAAAAACAGTAATCACAAATAATTAATTAACAAGAATATCTATAGATTTTTAACTTAAAATTGATGATCGACGATGGTGGTGGTGAGCGGAAGATGTGATGGTGGTGGCGGAGTTAGTTAATAGATGACGAATGAGTTCGTGATGTTGGAGTGAATGACAGAGAGTATGGTAGATGTTTAGATGTAGTTGTTTCTTTTCTCTTTAGGTGTATGTTTTCTTTTTCCTTTGTTGGACTATGTGCTAGCCTCTAGCTAGCTTTTTAATGTAGTTCTTGGGTTCCTAGATTAGGGTGATGGTTTTGCAGAAATTCTCGTTCCAGTTCTTTTTTTTTCGTTCAAAAGAAAAAGTGACAGACAATATGATAGGTAATGTGTGATGAAAGAATATTAAAATTGTTTAGTCATCTTATAAAAGGATATGATAAAATGTGAAACATATTCTAATGAATTCTACCAACTTTGAATATCCACAAGTCTCAAAGACAACTCTAAACTCAATTGGTAAGCAAAGGTATACTATGACTTCTGAGGTCGATTTTCTAAATTTAAAATTAAATTGATTCTAATATGAATTGCACACTAAAATGTGCTCCAATGGTTGTAGAGCTCTATATAGTATAAAGTTTAAATAGTCATCACACTGAACATAAATAATCAATTAATATGCTACAACAAACAACTGCAATCCCACAACTTCACCGATTGATAATTGAGAAATTTAAGCAAAAGAGTAATCAGGAACAAGTTTTGAGGCTTCAGTTTTATGGCCTCACCAAATTGTTGAATAAAATGCGATTTAGATGCATACAAATCTTCATTATCAGATTTAAAATATCAAGAAATTTAGTTGAACTGCTAAATGTTCATAACAAATCAAAAAACCTTCATACATAACACAAGAGTTGTTCATTGGTTTGCATTATAGATATCTTTATTATATAATAGATCACAAATCACTGTAAGACATTTTTCAACATAAATTATACAAGTTCAACAAAATATAATCGAAACGAATCAAGATTGCAAGAATTATGCTGATGTGGATTATTTTCTTAACCATTCTACAAAGTTGTCGGAATAAGAGGTCATGCTTAGCAGGCATCATATATCTTACGAACCAGAATTTCAATCTGCAAATTATAGTAACCAAAAGAAGAACCCATTAACTAATGAACAGGTTGCTTCCGGTTATGTTTTACCTCTAATGTGTTAAATTAAAGTAATAAACAATATCAAATAAGAAAGCGGATCAACCCAATCCGTTCCAATCATTCAACTGAATTTTAGTGCAGGATAACATACTCTTGGCTGCAAAATATTTATATGTGAAGCATAGTTTGACACCCCAAATTTATAAGTCTTTTTTCTAAAAGTTCATAATATCATTCAGGCTCAATACAATTATCCTACAATCACAAAATGTCACGTTAAACCATAAATAGTCAGTAGAACCAACTTTTCATAATATAACATTATCATTAAGTCATGAATACTTACGCTTATGGAAGTCCAATTTGTGCTACCAAGATCTGTTGTGTAAGGCCTGTAATTGACGACAATACATAAATTTAAATCTTTAAGCTCAACAAAAACCATTAGCCCGTACTAATAGATTAGTCGTTTAATCATTCCTTTAATTTAAAATTTGACTTGATAATGTAACTACGAATGATACCGCCTTCAACACATCAGAGTAGACCAAACAAAATAATTTGTTTAAAATTTGACTTTCTAATTAGTTTAACGTATCAAAATACTTGTATTTCAGCATTTAACAAACATTATGCCTCAGCGTATCTGCTACAATAGCAGACAACTAAACCAAAAGAGTTAAGTAAAATCAACACCACAAAAGTGAACCAACAAAAAAAGAACTTTAACTTTTGATTGGAAATTACTTGTTAGAAGTCACAATATGAGATGCAGAAATAACTTGTTGGGAGTAAATGGCGAGCTAATTTTTCATCAGCATCATCGTAATTATGAAGTTTTGACCTTAAATACAACAACAAGAAGGTTAACTAACCATGTGAAATTAAACTATGATTATGTTAAACAACCATCACAAGACTCACAATTCTAGAGTAAAGTTGCCATCATCAGGATTCTCCAGGAAACGAAACCATACAACCTATGAATGAGACAAATTGAATTGCAAAGTTGTTCTTATTTAAAGAAGTAAATTGAGAATATAAAAAAAAAAATACACCTGGCGATTGTGAACATGCTCAAGAAAAGATGGTATGTCAGGAACTCAGGATAACAACATGTTTATGTGTTTTTAGGTTTGAGAGGTTTTTGATGGCAGATGATGTCTGCATCTTCAAGCTATAAAGTAATTGACAAACCATAAGAAGAAAAATGGTTGCAGTCAGATAATGCCAACACTTGATTAAAGAAAGAAAAGTGTAATTATATCTAATTTTAGAAACTTGAATTTTTAAGAAAAAAATTGTTTCTCATAGCCTGTGTAATTGAAAGGTAGACCAAGAAGCATGACATTTGGAGGTTATTGGTTATCTTCTCTTTTTATAAAGAAATTTGTTTTGCGATGTTTGACCTGCACAAAATGAAATTATATGCAAATCGAAACTTTGATCAACCACGCCTATAAACTTTAGCAATTAACATTATTCATAATCTTAAATCACTTACTTAATTGAATCAAAAGGGTGACAATTTCTAGCTGAAGAAATCTGTCAGTCAAAATATATATTTATCATGGAAAAACAATTTAACCACATAATCTATACTCATCATGGTCAATTAAATCTAGGGTTTCGATTATAGAACTCCGAAACAAATAACAAAAATACACGAAATAACCAAAATACACGAAATCCGGAGCACGAGTAAATTAAGTTAATAGAGTCATTTGAATAAAAAGAATACTCCATGGAGAAATTACCAGCTGAAGTTTGAAGTATGACGGTGACCGGTGGTAGCCAGCTGTGGAGGTAGCAATTCGGCGGCGACAGGAGGAGGAGGAGGAGGAGGAGGAGAGGGCGTGTTAATCACTGATCTTCATGTTCTCTCTGACTCGATATAACCCAGTCCACTTCCCGATTTAACCGGCCACCTTTACAATTCATGAGGCGGCAATTTTTTCTTTCGATGGAAGGAGCGAGTTTGAGCAGACAATAGGGCCTTGTTCAGTGGAGGTGGACGAATACAGGGCGGCAATGTTTTCTTTCGAGGGGAAATGAAGAGTTTTCTTGGACAAATACATGTTCTAATTGAAATTGGACGATCGTTTCATTTCCTGGTCTTAAATGCTTTCTGCATGATCACTTTAAATCAAAATGCATTTAATCGTTGAACATGTGATCTCTTAGTTCAGCTGGTTTGATTTCGTGTTGCTAAGCCAGAGGTACCGTGTTTGAATCTCATTAGCATAATTTTTTATAAAAGCATTTATTTTCATAATTAGCAGGCTGAATTTTCAGCTTTGCTAATTAAGAAATGGATAAATGCTTTATAATATAGTAAAGATTTCTATCATCATGAATTAAAAATAAATAATGTTAATAGCAGTATTAGCAACCTTAGCAGCATGCATTTCCGCTTGCTTTTTAGTTCGGGATCCTTGGCCCACATAGCATTCACTTGGTTAGGAATAGATTCAAGATTTTTGATTAAAACCAAATTTATGTTTTTTAGTTTATAATTTTTTATTACTTTTTAGTTTTTACATTAGAAAACGAAACAATTCCTTTATAAACTGTTATCTCACTGTAAATATAAAACATGGCACATGAGGTACGCCGATTATATTGTGACATGTGCTTTAAAAAGGCGATCATGTGGTGGACCTTTTGTCACACATGTGTAAGTTGGGAATGAAATGCCTATCTTTTGAGCATAGATAGATTTGGAGCATGCTTATGTATAAATGCGCCAATTTTTAATTAAACTGCATTGATGGAGTAATATGTTAATAATCTTTGATGGAGTAATATGTTAATAATCACCAATAACTCAATTTTAACCTAATTAATCAACAATGAACAATCATAGATACAACAACATGAACATATGAAGCTACGAACAAATAAGTGAATAATGCTTAATTTCCACAAATTAAAAAGTGGATTTCGTATAATGTGTATGGAATTGTTATCTGGAGCAAATTTAAGATGAAAATTGATACAAAAACTCACCTGGATTTTGTAATTTGAGCGGAGTGTGATGATGAGAACTACTGGAACCCTAGCTCCTGGATTCTGGAATGAGAATTATGTCGAAAGTAAAATTTAAATAATGAGTGTTGTTGGGAATATAATTGCATTACAAATTCAAATATTTGGTAAAAAAAATTCAATGCGAATTTGAGTGGTGGGTAAAAAAATAATGAGTGTTGTTGGGAATATAATTGCATTACAAATTTTTTTTAGGGTGTTACTAAACCAACCCAAAATTCCTTTGATTTGATCGGAAAATTTCCTTTGTTTTGATTTGATTTGACCGGTGTAATTTAGCTACACTTTTGTATAACCTTTCTCCCCATAAACGTCATATATTTTCAATATAAAATATACTTTTGCATTTCAAAATCAACTTTTTATATTCTTCTATAAAACATACTTTTCGTACAATATTTTCATAGCATGAATATATATCTCTTAAACGCCTATTACGCCATTCTTAACGTGACTTTTAAAAATTGTGTTAAAAACTTAAACTTATAACTGTCGTAAATCAGTTAGCTCAATCAATAAGATTTCATTTCAATATTCCCATTTATATCATTATGTATGTATGTACATACAAGTATACATGCTAGCTCCTTATATAGGGCATAAGGTGGTAAATCAAGAGACATAAAATGAATACACATAGTGAATGATAAAGTGTAAGCAACCAAATAGACATGAGTTACAATAATAACGATATAAATATGACTACTTTTTTCATTATTGTTTAAAATTAAGTGACATATCATACTTTGTTCATTTTCAAAATAAATAATACATTTGAGGTTGTTATATTTTTTAAGATAAAATGAGTTTAATGATATTTAAAAATAAAAATAAGGATAATGAGTTATTTTATTATATGATATAATTACTGGGTGTATCACTTATTTAAAATGTATCACTTATTTAAAAACACCTTTAAATAGAAAATATATCATTTATTTTAAAATAAAGAATATTATTTCTTTTTAGAATATTGTAACTGTAAAAATAAACAAAATCTATATAAAATATACAAATCACTTAATTCAAAATCAAAAGAGAAACAACTATGTAACCAGAGAAGAAAATAATAAGGAAAACTGGTATCATTTATAGCAAAGTAATACTTCCTCCGATTTAAAATAAGTGATACACTTTCCTTTTTGGGGTGATTCAAAATAAGTGATACACTTTGAAAAGTTTCCTTATTTGGCAAAAAAATTGGGACCCACACCCACTAACTATCTACTTTAACAAAGTGAAATGACTCATTTACCCTTACTTTTTACTTTTAAATATCATTAACCATACTTTATTCAAAAGGTGTGGGACTCATTCCCCACTAACCATCCAATTAATCTAATTTAACCATCATTATAATCTTTTGCCTCAAAAACCGTGAAACCCTAAGTGTATCACTTATTTTGAATCGGAGGAAGTAATAAAATTTTGTTTATTTATAATAATATTATAATTCATCTTACATCAATCTTATGTTCTCTCATTCTCACATCAATCTCGGTGGCCTCAGTGAAAATGTATGGTATGATTAGAGGGAGCCTTTTTTTATTATTATTTTATATGAAATGACACATGACAAGATAGGAGAGTGGAATGCTTTGCACTCTAGCTATAAAATCAAGATCGTAAATAAATCAAATTAGTTTTTTGACTGAAATAAAGTTTAATATTTATTTTAATGAAACTACACAATTAAAAGAAAAACCTTTTGATACATTAATTTGTTTTTCGCACATTTAAAAGTAAAATTAACTTGTTTAAATATATTTATATTTATTTTAAATAAAGTTCAATAAAGTTTAATGTATTTATATTTATTATAAATAAAGTTCAATACTTCCTCCGATTCAAAATAAGTGATACACTTTCTTTTTTAGGGGGAATCAAACTAAGTGATACACTTTAAAAAAATTACCTTATTTGCCAAAAAAATAGTGAGACCCACACCCACTAACTATTTACTTTAACAAAGTAAAATGACTCATTTACCCTTACTTTTACTTTTTAACATCCTTAACCTCATTTTATTCAAAAAGTGTGAGACCCATTCTTAACTAACTATACTGTGAAACCCAAAGTGAATAACTTATTTTGAACCGGAGGAAGTATTTATTAAATGCGCTGAAATTTTACTTTCAATCCTAATTGTTTTATAAGAAATGGTATTGGTTCCTACCATTTGTGCATACTTATGTGTCTACCAATTTGATCATGACAAGTGTCGAAATTAATGGATGATATGAGGATAAAATTAGTGGATTACACATGTCATACTTAGAAATGGATATGACTATGAGTCGGAAGATAAATATAAGACTAAATATCATTTCTCTATTTTATGTTTGTGTAAATATTTATAATTCTATAAATACACCTAAACTCCTCTTTCACTTTCTTCTGTTATTTTTTAAATAAAACTTTAAAGTGCGGTTTATAAATTTGATACAAACAATTAAAGGGTCATTGGCATGGCGGTATGGTATTTCCCCCATCCTTAAGGTCGGGGGTTCAAGTCCCATCATGGACATAACTGATAATTAGGAGTAGATTAGGATTTGCCATTAAAAAAATTTTTTGATACAAACACTAGATTCCGAATGTGAAAATTAAAATAAAGTTATTCGAATACATCTCATATTGTAAAAGAAAACTTACATCGAATAAATATAAAGAAAATATGATAAGTCATATTACGTTGGTTTTAAAAAAAAAATTTAAGTGCATCGAAGTATTCTCTATTTTTATTATTATATGACCGCCTCCTTGACCAATGCTGAGATTGCCGAAAGAATTGAGGTGGATAATGAAATTTTCCATCTTGAAAAATCTAAAGTTTTGGATCTTAAACAGAAGGCCAAGATTCGTTGGGCCATTGACGGAGACGAGAATTCCAAATACTTCCATGGAATTGTTAATGATAAAAAAAGACGAAATTTTGTTCATGGGATTTCTATTAACGGGTCTTGGGCTACGGATCCCGATACTATCAAACGGGCAGCTTTTGATTTTTATAACAATAAATTCATGTCTAGCTCGTGTTCTAGACCTACTTTCAGCAGCCATCGCTTCAAAAAGCTCACTGATTTGCAACAACAATTTTTGGAGTCCCCTATATCTATGCAGGAGGTTAAAGCGGCTGTTTGGGATTGTGGCGGCGACAAGTCCCCGGGACCTGACGGATATACGATGCAATTTTATAAGGAGTTTTGGAAAGTTATTAAGAATGACCTCTTTGCTGCCATTTTACACTTTTTTCAGCACGGTGTTCTCGAGAAGGGGAGCAACAATTCTTTTATCTCTCTTATTCCTAAATGCAAAGATCCGCTCACTTTTGTTGATTTCAGGCCTATAAGCCTCATCGGTTCGTTCTACAAGGTGATTGCTAAGATCTTGGCCAACCGTCTCAAGCTTGTTATTGGTCATGTTATTGGCCATGAGCAAATCGGGTTCCTTAAAGACCGAAGCATTTTGGACGGGCCGCTTATTATTAGCGAAGTTATGTCTTGACTCAATTATTCTAAGAAGAAAGCCTTTATTTTTAAAGTTGATTTCGATAAAGCTTTTGATTCCGTCTCTTGGGATTACTTAGATGACATTATGACGCACATGAATTTCGGTATGAAATGGTGTAGTTGGATTAGAGAATGTCTTCGGTCAGCCTCTATATCCATCCTCATTAACGGTTCGCCTACCAAGGATTTTTGTATGGGTAGAGGGGTCCGCCAAGGGGACCCGATGGCTCCGTTTTTATTTCTTATCGCCGCCGAGGGCCTCAATATTGCTATGGAAGAAGCTAAGAGCAGGGGTGTTTATCATGGTATCATTTTGCCTAACAATGGGCCAACCGTTTCACACCTTCAATATGCGGACGATGCAATCTTCATCGGGGATTGGTCCTTTTCTAATGCTCTTAATCTTATACGCCTTTTAAGATGCTTCTTTTTTTCTTCGGGTTTAAAAATTAACATATCCAAAAATATTCTTCTTGGAATCGGGGTGCCTTCCCCCGATGTTGAGGTGTTAGCTAATTTTTTAAACTGCAAGAGTGGTTCTTTCCCTATCACCTATCTTGGGTTGCCTATTGGGGTCTCGATGAATAGGTGCGAGTCTTGGGCCCCGATTATTGAAAAATTTCAGTCCAAACTCTCTAAATGGAAGGCAGAGACTCTTTCTTCCGGAGGGCGGCTGACTTTGTGCAAAAGTGTTTTGGGCAGCCTTGGAATATATTATCTTTCGCTTTTTAAAGCCCCTCAAAAAGTTATTAAAACTCTAGAAAGTATCCGGTCCAGATTTTTTTGGGGTTCCTCGATTGATAAGCGTAAGATAAGTTGGGTCGCTTGGGACGGAATCTTGGCAGATAAATCTGCTGGTGGGCTAGGTATTGGAAGTTTAAAAGCACAAAATATTTCCCTTCTTTGTAAATGGTGGTGGCGTTTCAAAACAGACGGTGATTCGCTTTGGAAATCCGTTATTCAGAGTCTTCATGGTCTCAATGGCGGTCTGGGCGCCACGATCTCCACGGGCAGATTTACCGGGTTATGGCGTAATATTCTGAAAATTAATAATGACGGGGGCAAACTAAATATGTTTCTTCCCGGTTTATTTCAGCTCAATCAGGAAGGTTCATGGCGGTGGGCGTTAGATCGGTCCGGGATTTTCACGGCGTCTTCTTTGAGGTTTGCTTTTGATGATTTATCTCTTAAAAAGTGCTCTGTTACTTCTTTTCATTGGCTCAGGCTCGTTCCCGGGAAAGTGAATATTTTGGCATGGCGGATCGCTCTTAGAAGGCTCCCGACTAAAGTGAATTTGGCGGTTCGGGGGGTTCTATGTATTAATGATCTTTGTGTTTTTTGTGGCTGTAATGTTGAAGATGAAGATCACATCTTTCGAAATTGCCCCTTGTCTTTCGATGTTTTGAGGCGCATCAGCACGTGGTGGGGCGTCAATATTGTTGGGCCGAACAATCTTGATGACCTCTTTTGTTGGGCTACTACTTCCGGGTTCACGGGCGATCGGAAAGAGGTGTTTTCGGCTGTGATCTTTTCCTTTTTTTGGTCTATATGGAAGTGCCGGAATGACCGGATCTTCAGGAATGGCGCAGTCCCTAGTGCGGACCTAATTCTTTGTAATACTCAAAGAGTTTCTTATCTTTGGTGTAAAAATAGATGCTTTAAGGATAGGGTCGATTTTAGATGGTCCAATTGGTGTTGTAATCCTTCGTTTTGTATTTCTTGATGTACCTTTTGTCTAGCTCCTTGCTAGCTTTTTAATTCAGTTTTCGGGTCTCTTGCTTGGGGGTGATGGCCTTGCCGAAGCTCCTTTTGCTGGAGTTCCCTTTTTGCCGTTCAAAAAAAAAAAAAAAAATATTTTAATAACAATATTATAAAATAAAATAAAAATGTCACTTATCAATCTTTTCCTTCCCATCATTTTATGTCAAAATTTTAAAAACTTGGCAAGGAAAGTGGATTTGCACGGTAAGTTTAGACTCACCCAATAAGAGCATTCTAATGGTTAAGCTCACAATAACTTATTACTTTTGCCACATCAACATTTCACTAGTCAATAAGCTATTCATAAATAACATTTCCAATGGTTACCCTTTCCAAAATCTTTTTCCTTTAAAATATTTTTAATTTACATTTTATCTATCTAAAATGTTTAATAAATACCCATATATATAATTTGACAATTTTTTAACATCTTACTAAATATAATATTTTTTTAAATGTGTAATGTGAAAATATTATAATAACTGATATTAAATATTAAATATTATATAATTTATTTATTAACTAATAAAAACATAATACGGAATTTATATATAATATATGTAAGGTTTAAAATGAAGAGTTATTAAATAAAGAGGACTAAAAAATACAAACATTCAAAGTTGATTAAAAGCTTAATAGAAAAAAGTATTTCCAATAAGCTTTTAAAAAACCTTGTTATTCCAATGATAAAAAGTTTTTAAAAAATTTATTGTAATAGTAACGAGGTTTTGAAAAAACTCACAGATGCTATAAGTAAATTTATATTGTTGGGAACATAATTTGCATACAACTTCACTCCTAGTCAATCTTGAAATCTCGGAAAGTGTGTTTTTACTATAAAAAAGCAGACAAAGTTAAAGAAGAAGTAGAGGAGGTCAGAAGAAAAAGTTGTTCCCTCTGCCATAGATTTAAAAGGTGGGTCCCACATAGTTGATATTTTCTACTTTTGTTTTGTAGTGAACATGAACTAAAGCAATTATAAAATTAAGAAATTATATTTAATCTTTTGAAAAACAAAATGATGTTGAATATATATTTAAGATTTTGTTAATGCGTGTCTATGGGTATGTAATAATAAACATTTAATAAATCAAAATTTTCTTAATTAAAGTAAAATAATATTTATGAGTGTTATTTAAAAAAAAAGTAGTTATATTTATATCGTCAAAAAGTTAACACTTGTTCAAAACAATATATTAAGGCAAATATATATGAAGTATTAAATAAGTAAAATTTGTAATTATGAATGAAGTTTATACATTCTCCTATTTAATATAAGTATACACTTTTTATTTTTTAATGTATCATTAATCATACTTTATTTAAAAAGTGTAATATAAATTTCTCATTAATTATCCAATTTAATCTAATCTAGTTATTATTATATATTTTTATCTCAATAATTGTAAAACCAACAATATATTATTTATTTTCAATAGGAGGAATATGTATCTTACAAAAATAATGTATGGAAAAATATGTTTCGTAAAAAATAAAAAAAAAATGATATTATGAAAGAAGTATATATATAAATACTACATTAATCAGAGTATTTAGAATTTTATGAAAACATAAAAAAAATTATAAATGAGAAATATTATATTATAAAGGCAAGTGAATATTAGTAAGGAAAAAAAAATGTATATATATAAAGAGTAAGTAAATATTTAAGTATAGAAAAAGATAATGGCACAAATACCATTTCCCAAGCCCTGGCTCATGCTACATGTCAAAACAAAAGAAAAGTCACATCCAAAATTTTGAGATTACAAAATTTGAAATGATTAAGATTTTACTATGGAGTGGATTTAGACACACCTAATTTGTATCAAAGAGATATAATAATTGAAGTACATATTACTCATTTAATAAATAAAAGAGTTTCAAATTTGATTAAATTTCGATTTTGGTTTCAGTTTGTAGACACTGGATTGAAATATGTGGTCTACTGTGCCGGCCGCAGGCCAAGGCCCAGCTAATAACAATTGCGGGCCAAGAGTCGAGATGGGCTGAGGCAGTCTTGGGCTAAGAAGATGCATTAAACAATTATGGTCTCAAACAAAACAATAACTTACTGGGCTCCTCAGTTGGAGTAAGGATAAGTGGTAACTGGGCTTAGAGCCGATAATAGGCCAAATACAAAACAGTGTTTGGGCTCACTGAATTTGTTTGGGCTCGATTTAAAAGGGAGTGGAATGAGTTTACACTTAATGGTTCAAGTGGTTTGTTGAATTGCTGGAGTCACAACACAACGCAAAAGAACAGAAAAAGAAAACGGGAACCCAATTACATAATCACCGGACAAACAATCAACTGACCAGATTGGATCGGACATCGGACGTCGTCGGGACATCAACCGGCGATATCTCTGGCTAACACGTGATCGCCAACGCACACTGCACATACACACCCATGCATGATCTATATTAAAGATGTAAAAGTTAAAAGTTGAAGGCATTATACCTATCGGGATGAGTGAGAGATCGATCAAGGGAGAGAGAGGCTGTCGGAACTTGTCTAGCACGGTGGAAACTGCTGTAATTGGCCGGAGAAAGCTTCTGTTCTTCAACGGAATGTTTACCGTTCTTGCCAGACGTTTTTGGTTGTCTTAGTTCCGTCGAGAGATTGGCGCCGGAAAAACGAAATGAGACTTCAAGGGGTGTACGTTGGCTGAGTTTTAGAGATATATACGGCATATGGTTTAGACTAGGATTTGTAGGGGATGATGGGAAGGTGGTTCATTCTGGTACAAATCGAGAGAGAGAGAACACGAGATAGGGAGAGGGAATTACAGCTTTGTGTTTTGTGGAAACGGGGTTGCGTTGGTTTCCAATTAAAGTAGAAGAGAGCATAGTGATTAACATTTAAAATAAGCGTTTAAGTATTGGTAATTCATTATTAGTCAAAATGGTATCATTTCAACATTGAAGATCGGAAGTTTGTTGTAAAGAGTATACGTATAACAACGGAAGTTGGCTACTGGGGTTTTACTTGGTTTCTGGTTATGATCATTTAATAATAAAAATATGCCCTTTCAGAATTATATTTAGTATCTTTCGATATTATCGTGTTCAGAGCATTTAAGTGTAAATACTGTGCTTTTAATCGTGTACGATGGTTTGTACCATATTTTCCGTACCGGTTACTTTGGTTGAATTAGTGTTTCATTATAAACTATAAAATTCATATTTTTGGTTTGGTCCACATTTACATTAAGTCACCTACTCGCTAAATTAGAATTTTAACTGTACAAAACACAACACAGATTCTTATATGCTTGCATAAATAGTAAAAACCCTAATGGCGCAAAAACCCTAAAGGTGATTTCTTTGTGATCGTCGTCGGATTCTGGTGCTTTCTCCGGTCCTGCGGGGGTGGGGGATGGGTTTTAAGTGTTGTGGTGTTGTTGTGTTGATGTTTTCGGTATGGGTTTCAAGCAGCGAATGGATTCAGAGGGTTGGATGTGGAAGATTGGGAAGTCTACTGGTGAACCCTCTGGAAATCGTCTCAAGCAAATTGCAAATCCGTATCAACGTTCTGTGGAGATGATTGCTAAAACGGTTTTATATTACGAATTTTCCTCCAACGATGATGACGGCTAAGAAGTTGTGGAAATGGTGCATGGTGCATCGGAGAGTTGTTGACTCATTCATTGCCAGAAAAGTCTCGAAGCTTGGAAAAAAATTTGGTTTTATTAGGTTCCTGGGTGTTGAAGATGAGATGGGTTTCGCTCGGAAACTCTCGCAGCAGTGGATCGATTCTTTTCACATTTATGTTTCGGTTGCTCGGTTTAATAGGGCAACGTCCGATAATAATTATTCGGGTAAAGATATTCCGGCCAAGGCAGGTATATCTTCTCATGTATCTGGTGGTGCTGGAAGCTAGGAATGCTCAGGCCAATACAGGGATGTCCTCATATGCATCTGTTGCTGGAAAGAAAGTGGCCATACCCGAGGAAGGTGGAGTTGATCAGAAAATGGGTGATGTTATTGGTCCATTGAAGAAGATTTCTTTGCATGAAAATGACCTGTTAAAAATTGAAGACTCAAATACGGTGGTATTTGCTAAAGTAAGGGAGGTGGGTCTTATGGTTAATCTTCATGATCACTGGAATGTTAAGGGTTTTCGGATGTTGATGTACATCATGTGGGAGGTTTTTGGGTGTGGGTGGAATTCAAGTCTTTTAAATCGTGTTCCCGGTTTAAGAATTTGAACTTATCGCATATTTTCTCGGAAGTGAGGCAAGTTCTTTTTAATTTTGTTGTTGATGAAAGATTCGTTTAGATTGAGGTGGATGGCCTTCCGTTGTGTGCATGGAACTCAGATGTGTACAAAAAAATTGGGCGGTTATGGGGAAAGTTTATGTTTTTTGATGATCGGTCGGATGACGAGCCCAGTTGTGGTAGAGTGTGCATTAAAACAAATCAAGTGGGTTTGATAAATGAATGCATTGAGGTTGAAGTGGCAGAGATGGTGTATATGGTAAGGGTTAGAGAGAAAGAGCCATGGAAGGTGTCGATTAAAAAAATCAGTAGCTGTAGAAAATCAAAGATCAATAAGATCTGAACCAGACAAACGATTTAGCCAACCTAATGTGTCCTTTTATTAACACAAATGGTTCATGAATTACTTACAACAGAAAACTCACTACAAAACTCTTACTCTCAATATTCAGATTATACAGTAATTGAAGAACAAAACGATTACAGATCTAAACAAGAACAAACCCTAATGAGAGAGAAGGTGAAAGAGATACTCGAGTAACACACAGAGAAAATATTGACTGAATGAATAACAACCACTCACCATCTCTCTCATATACAAATATCTAGAATTTACAAAATAAACCCTCAACTTCAAAGTGTAACAACCTGCAAAGTAAACTTCAACAAATAAAAGATAAAATAACAAACACTTACCTCAAACTTTTACTTCTCTTACTTTCACCACACTTTATTCCTGTAAAACACTTAACACAAGATTAATAACAAAACATGATATTAAAAATACTTGCTTGATATTTTAACATGCTCCCTTAATCTCATGTTTTGAACACATCATAAAGTTTCAGCTGATCACAGAAATACTTGTGCTGCTCGGACACCAGCCCTTTTGTAAACAAATCTGCTACATTGTTAGTAGATTCAATTTTAATAATTTTCACAACTCCTGCAGTATCTTTTGTACGAGCATAATGAAGATCAATTTCAAAGTGTTTAGTTCGGTCATGAAACACTGGATTTGCAGCAATTAAAATTGCTGCTTTGTTATCACAAAAAACATCCACATGCAATAATTGAACCAACCCTAGTTCAGTTAACAACTTTTCAACCCAAACAATCTCACAAATAACATCACATAATGCTCGGTATTCTGCTTCAGCAGTTGATCTTGACACAACCTGCTGTTTCTTACTTTTCCAAGCAACAAGATTATTACCAAGATATAAGGAATAACCAGTAACTGATTTTCTGGTTGACAAGAACTTCCCCCAATCTGAATCAACATAACCCTTTAACTTGCAAGAATTACTCTTATCAAATAACACACCTTTACCAGGTGACCCTTTAATGTATCTAAGAACTCTCAATGCAAGTCTTAAATGTGATTCCAAAGGTGCATGCATGAACTGACTCAAGCAATGAACCGCATACGAAATATCAGGACGAGTTATGGTCAAATATATCAACTTCCCTATTAATCTTTGGTATTCTGTCAGATTTGTCAAAGGTTTATCATCCTCTTTGGAATTTTCAATATCTGATATTACAAGATTTACTTCTATAAGAGTTAATGCCGGCTTACACCCTGTAAGACCAAACTCAGCTAACAATTCCAAGGCATATTTACGTTGAGACATACATAAACCATTTTTAGTTTTTAAAACCTCTATTCCTAGGAAATAGTGTAATTCTCCCAAGTCTTTTATAAGAAACTGAGAATTCAAATATTGTTTGACTTTTTCAATTTCACTAACACTATTACCTGTCACAACAATATCATCAACATACACATGTAATATAACAATTATATCATCTGACTTTTTAATAAACAATGAAAAATCATTTAAACTTTGAATAAAACCATTATTCAATAACGTTTTGGTTAACTTTTCATTCCACTTCCTAGGAGCTTGCTTAAGACCATATAAAGATTTTATAAGTTTACACACCTTATTTTCATGATTATCATAATAACCTTCGGGTAAAACCATAAACACATCTTCACATAAATCTCCATACAAAAATGCATTATTAACATCCAATTGAAATAAAGACCAACCATTTTCAACAGCAATACTAATCACACACCTTACAGTTATCATTTTAACAACCGGAGAGAAAGTTTCATCAAAATCTACTCCTTCTCTCTGATTGTAACCTTTAGCAACTAACCTTGCCTTATACCTATCTATTTCTCCATTAGATTTATACTTTATTTTATAAATCCACCTACACCCTATGGCTTTTCTACTAGGAGGTAAATCAGTGACCAACCACGTGTTATTCCTATGTAAAGCCTCCATTTCTAGATTCATGGCCTCTACCCAATTCTTATCTAAAGCAGCTTCGGTATAAGAATTCGGTTCATTAGACTTATTCAAATTACTAACAAAGGCATAATTTTCTTTGGTCAAATAAGAATAATTAACAAATTTGTTTAAACAATACTTAGTATTATTATTTAACACAAAGTCCTTAAACCTTTTTGGTAACACAGTTGGTCTAGTAGATCTCCGGAGATTATTTTCAAAAACATCCAACACATTACCCTCAGGAGCTTGGTGCTCTATATCCTCATCATTGGACTGAACAGTGGATGTATCAACTCTGTGATTTCTATT
This sequence comes from Calendula officinalis, assembly GCA_963853835.1. Classification (NCBI taxonomy): domain Eukaryota; kingdom Viridiplantae; phylum Streptophyta; class Magnoliopsida; order Asterales; family Asteraceae; genus Calendula; species Calendula officinalis. The sequence goes on along the minus strand of OY970824.1, from coordinate 43,421,565 downwards.
TGAGCTTTCATGGATACACTTCCTACTGTTAACAGTGGTAGTATTTGTTCTTTCAGATTCTGAAATACCCCTCCTACTATTAACAGTGGTTGTATGTTCACTGTTAGCATCACTAGAACTTCCAGGAATACCATGCCTACCATTACTATCCTGAGTCACCCTCCCCTCATCATCGGGTTTCAACAACAGGTTCATGTCTCCCAAAAATTTGTAAGTCAAAGAAATTTAATTGATTTAAAGTATCTTTCTTAAACCTATTATTTAACTCAGATTTAACACTATGTGTTTTGTAAGGAAAAATTGTTTCATAAAATTTGACATCTCTAGAAAAAATAACCTTTTTTGAATCAAGACTCCAGAGTTTATAACCTTTAATTTTAGAACCATATCCAATCAAAACACATTTCTCTGACTTACTACTAAACTTATCACCATTATTTAAAATTTTTGAAAAACATAAACACCCAAAATTTCTTAAATGTAATAGGGAAGGTTTAACATTGTAAACTAACTCATACGGAGATCTACCATTAAGAACAGAGGAAGGAGTCCTGTTAATCAAATGCACAGCAGTTAAAACACAATCAGACCAGAAACTAAGAGGAATTCCCCCTTGAAACATAAGAGACCTAGCAACATTTAAAAGATGTCTATGTTTCCTCTCAACAACCCCATTTTGTTCAGGAGTGTAAGCACAAGATGTTTGATGAATAATCCCTTTATTTTTACAAAAAACTATTCATATTATGATTCACAAACTCAGTTCCATTATCAGTTCTTATTATTTTAATTGACTTATCAAACTGATTTTTAATCAAATTGTAAAACTCTTGAAAACTTTCAAAAACTTCAACTTTACTTTTTAACATAAAAACCCATACTGACCGAGTAAAATCATCAACAATTGTTAAGAAATATTTAAACCCATCTCTGCTTACAACCCTGTATGGACCCCATACATCAATATGAATTAATTCTCCTATGTTCTTTGTTTTATGTTCACTAAAGGGAAACAGCTCTCTAGTCTGTTTAGCTTTATGACATATGTCACACGGAGATAGCAAAATTTTGCTATCAAAATTTAACCTATCACGTAACAGGTCTAAAACATTTTCAGCAGGATGACCCATCCTAGAATGCCATAACGATTTAGACAAATAACACGTATTCACAAAATTATAGTTATATATATTATCACTTACATTTAACATATACAGCCCATCAATTTCTTTACCAGTTATTGCTGCTTTCAAATCCTGAATGTAGCAATTACACTCATCAAAGCCTATAAACAACTTGTTATCTCTAGCCAATTTTTGCACAGAAAGCAGATTCACACAATACTCAGGTATAACAAGCACATCATGTAAAATAATTTTCTCATTTATTCTTCTATTTCCAATGTGTTTTATAAAAGCCTGAGTTCCATTAGGATGAAAAACAGATATTTTTAAATCTTCAACATCTATAACATTTTCAAGCCCTATATGAGTGCCAGTCATATGTTGATTAGTACCCGAGTCTACAATCCATTTTGTAGACAATTTATTTTTCATAAAACAACTATTAGAATTAAAGAATTTTTCGAAATTATCACTAAAATTTTTACTGTTGTTATTATAAAACCTACCTGCCATATTGGCCTGAATATTAGAAGAACTAGGAACACATTTTTCATTAATAAGGCTCATTATCTTTTGAAGTTGATCTGTCGTGAAAGGCATTGAAGAAGAATCATTAGTAGCAACTGTCTTATCAGAACTAGAACTGTTAACATTGTTAGAAAAGTTTTTTCCTATTTTCAAACTGAGACAGAAACGCAGCAGTTGACTGCTTAGATGAATTATCGTCCACTGAAATTTCTCTATGTGATTCCTCCCTAGATATAATGGCATATGCAGTTTTTACATCTGGAACAGGTTCCCTAGATAAAATATTACTTCTAATTGACATATAACATTCATCTAATCCCATTAAAAACTGCATCAATTTTAGAAATTTGTTATGACTTAGGACAACATTATTTGCATCACAGACACAATTAGGCAGTTCAATTAAAGCATCATATTGTTTCCATAAGGCATTCAACTTGTGGTAGTACATATAAATAGGGGAACCACTTTGTTTTAAAGAATTTATTTCAAGATGAAGATTAAAGATAATAGACCCATCAATTTTACTATAGGTTTCTCTTAATTCATTCCATACCACAGATGCATTAGTATTGAAAATTTGCCCTGCAAATAACTCTTCAGAAATACAGCTCAAAATCCAAGAAAGGACAACTGAGTTACACATATCCCATTGATTACTTAGGACCTCATTTGTTAAACTTTCAATAAAAGATGTTTTTGATCAAGAATAGTTTTAATTGATCAAGAGCAAGATGAAGGTTTGATTAATTAAAATTAATAAGGATAAAAAGGAAGTGTTAATTTTAAGGTTTAAAATTAACAAGATGTATCTATGTTTATATATAATTTTTCAAAATTTTTAATTATTTAAAAGAAAATGCATTTTTTAAAAGATAAAATAGTTTATACGTATTTTAATTAGATCAAGTTAAAATGCATATGTATTAACTAGGTGTAATATTCTTATTAGAATATTATAAGGTTTTAAAGTAATAAATTATATTTATTAAATACAGAATTAAATGGAACAGTAAATATAATATGTTATTTTGATCATGAGGTTATAATGTTAATATAACTAGAATTTGTATTAAGTTATAATTAAATTAGAATGTACAAAGTTGTAAACAACTAGAAATTGTACAAACGAAGTTTCATTATAATTAGATAATACAAAAGTTATAAGTATTATAATTAGATTGTGTAAAGTTATAAATTATTATAACTAGTTAATTATACAAGTATTTCACAAGTCGTGTAAAATACTAGATTAAAGATCAAAGGTTAAATAACACGAAAACTTTATAACCTATATTTAACTAGTTCAAGTTAAATGTAAGAAAGGTTTAAACAAACTAGAATCATCTTTATATAATAAGTTTATTAGTTTCACCAAGTATAAACCGGTGATTGTGTTTGCTTAAGTTTCATCATGGTTGTTGGAGCTAGTGAGAGCTACACAAGAAAATCACTAAGTTTATCAAGATGTCCTTAGGACATAGTTTTGGGGAATCTAATAAGTTAAAATAAGTGTTTAATTCTATTATTAAGCAAGTGAAAAACAAGGTGTGTTAAACTAGGATTTGACCCAAGTTCACGGATCATATAGGTATTAAAATTCACATTTAAGTTTAACATAAGGTTCACAAGCAAGTTTTATTAAAGAGAAGGTTTTTCACACAAAACCTAGTAAAACGTTTTGTACACCTCGCTTTAGGTATACATATAGATCGCACAACTTTTTGAAACTATAAGTTTTAAAAGAAATTTTCTTAAGATTTAAAAAGGTGCCTTGTGGAATTCTTTAATACACAAGTCGCATTTTTTAAATGAAGGATTAAAATTGGAATAAGGTTTAAGTTTAGTTTAAGACTTAAACAAACCCAAGAAAATCTTAGATCTAAGTACTATCCACCTAATTGAACACCTCACTTGTTCAACGATATTCATATTGTAAGGAGAAAGAACCTTAGATATGGATTCAAATCATTGCGAGTGTTAGGGTGCGTAAGGTTCTGTGATAATCGGGAGTCCCGACGCAGAGCATTGCGCTATCTTAGATGGTCCGATCTAATTTGGTGATAATCGGGAGTCCCGGCCCAAAAAGTACTTGAGTAGAATAAACATACTATACTTTATTACAATTAGAAATGTACAATTGAATTGTGCAAAGTTGTAATAAATTAATAGTCTATAGATTCTATGTAACGTCCCGAAATTTGTATTAATTAAATAAGATTATTTTAATCACGTTTTATTATTTATAATTAATTTTATAATATTTAGACGACCTGTAGTTAGACAGTTCATATTATTTACCCGACATGTAAATAAATGGTTCGCTTTGTTAGACGTTTTAGTTTTTATCGAGCGGGAGCACATACCGGTTTATTTTAAATGAGTTGGGTTTATTTTGTGTCGAGCCGAAAGAATAAGAGACCAAAATCTAGTGAGAGAGGCCGGCCGTAGGCCGAGACCCGATTAGCAAGTAGTTTATGTGTATTTGGCCGAGGAAGTAAATTTCGAATGGGCAGAATTATTGTCGGGCCATTTATTTTCTTTACTTTCCTTCTCGTCGGGCCAAGCAATTCCAATATCGGGCTTATTCTTTTGTGGGCTGTGACAGCCTTGTAGCTCACATCTGAAAGACAGACAACTCCTAAACTCTCACATTTGTGGCCGACCCTAATTCTCTTCCATTGTTGCTTCGCCATTCGTCCAAGAGAAACTGCGATTGAGAGGAACAGTGAAGGCAAAGGACGATGATCAGTGGTTCTTTTATTTATAGATGAAAAAAGAATTTATGAACGACAAGTTTATGGGTGGAAATTAATGGAGGCCTGCGTCTAATCTTGGTCGAAATGGCAGTGGTAATGTTTACTCTTCTAGAAGATCGTTTTATTTTTTTTTAGAAATGGGTAGAGAGAAATTCTTTTAATTGTCAAGGAGTGAGTTTCTTTTAATTGTCAAGAAGTGACTTTTTTTAATTATTGAGTGGAGGTGGGTCTTCTTTGAATTGGTGTAGCAGTGGAAAGTAGGGAAGCATGCCACGTATTTTGTTCAAATCGGTGTCCTCCATTTTAATCCATTGTGCTCGAATTTTAATGGTGGGTGAAAGCAATTATCCCGTCAAGGAAATTATTCAATTCATTATGAGGATGCTGGAAATTGTTCAACCAAATATTTTGTTGTGGTCTTGTACTTGTTGACCAATCAAACAAAAGGAGCCAAAAGACTCGGTGGCTTGGATTTTATTTGGTTTCACTTGGTTTTGCCCCTTGTGACGTCAAACTTATTTCAGCAGAGGCGGGAGTAGTAAATCGTGAAGTGTTGTGGTGTTGATAATTCGGGTGTTATCATCATTCTCTCGGTATGATTCGTAGGGTATATTCTCTAACCTTCTTTCTTTTATTATTTTTGGTTTATAGATTGTTGTTGTCACGTTGCTCTAACCGTTTCCAAATCGTTTGTTATTCCCGTTAATTTTGTTTTCGTGATCGATGATTGTTGTGATTCGTCTCCGGGTTTCTAGGTTTTCTCAAATATGAGTTGCTATTTTGTTAAGTCCTAAAACACGTTTTAGCAGCTGAGTTTCGATCGTGCCGGGTTGGGTAATGATACCTAGATCTTTTATAAACGTTTTATTAATCGAGGGAAAACCGGGAAACCGAAACTTAGGGTTCTTGGTTCCTAAACCAATAAGAGATTTTAATAAAGGACCAGATTAATTATAAACATGTTCTAAGTTTAAAATGAGCTTCGGGGATGTCGGGTGCCTCGGGACTAATCAGGTTGATGTCGGGATTCAAAACGGGTTTTAAAACTATATGCTAAATATTTGACAGATTGTGTGATCTGACTTTGAGTCATTTTTACCACACTTAAAATACATTTCTGGATTTTTGGCCCGCGAAAGCCTCTAGATTTCCGAGTCCTCTTTCCGTTGCCGCAGACCCCTCTTCGATCTGAGTTACCGTTTAAAAGTTATGATCATTTTAATACGCTGCTGTCAGAATTTCTATCTGTGCAGCTATACTGTTTTGTGAGCCTGTTTTGAGGCCCTTTGAGTCCGTTTTTGGGCAGAAGCCACTTGAGAGTATTTTGTAGTATTCTGAGTCTAGTTTCTGTGGTAAATATTTGGGACAAATCTAATGAACAGATTGGGAGTTATGACCTTTTCCGTAAGAGTGTTGTGTGCTGTCAAATCCTGTTGGGAATAACTTTGAGCCGAGTTTTAATCTGAGCCTTGTTATGCATTGTAGGATCCTTTAGGAGCTGAATTGTGACCTTTGTGCGTGCCGAGGATATTTAGGAGCATACGTCTATTCGAGGTGGGTAATCTCACTCTAAACTTGAACTTACATTTGATTCATGATTACGTGCTATATGTTATGAACTGTGATTGATTGAGTTGAGCTTGTTGTTACGAATGAGCTGTGTACTTGAGATTTGATTATGAGTTTATATGCACTTGAGTTGTGCTATGTGGTTATATATCTATGAGATGATATACTTGAGCTTGCACAGTTAGTTTTATATGAGTACATGTTGTAATGGGTCAACACGTTAATAAAACAACTAACTATATTTGAGATTAATGAGGTTGCCAACTCTTCCCGAGCCAAGTACAATTCACGACTATCAGCGTGGTACTGAGGGACACTGGTGGGTGTTGGAAGGGGGTGCTAGTGAAGAGCGCGAGAGCAGGGGCACGCGTTGTGGATTCGTCACGGCATTGGCGAACCAAGTGAAATTTAATAAAAGGCCTAATAATCAAGAATTGAGTAGTGTCTTTAGGGATCACTTATGTGGTGTGAATTGTTTGTATGTGTATGCTTATTGTGTTGATTATTCACTCAGCGGTGGCTGACCCCAAACACTCCCTCACATTTTGCAGATACTAGCAAGGGCAAAGAGAAGGTCAATGGTTGATGAGCTGCGTTTCTATTTTTATATTTATGGATTTGAATTAAAACATTTATTTTCGAGTCAAACATGTTTTGTTTTTTAAAACCATTAATTATTCCGCATTTAAACAACGAGACAGTTTTATATTTTGTTATAAGTTGGGACCTTATTGTGTTGATTATTCACTCAGCGGTGGCTGACCCCAAACACTCCCTCCCATTTTGCAGATACTAGCAAAGGCAAAGAGAAGGTCAATGGTTGATGAGCTGCGTTTCTATTTTTATATTTATGGATTTGGATTAAAACATTTATTTTCGAGTCAAACATGTTTTGTTTTTAAAACCTTTAATTATTCCGCATTTAAACAACGAGACAGTTTTATATTTTATTTATAAGTTGGGACCTTTGAGTTACTTGTACTTTTGGGGAAAAATATAATATTTTATTGATTAAATTGTCTTTAAATTTCCTCTGATTTTTTTTGGGTGTTACATTCTACGACCCCTAGGAATTGTATCAAGTCTTGGTGCGATTGGTAAGGATGTATCTCGTCGGGAAGTCCCCAAACCTTGCGGCGAGAATGTGATATATGGATCCTAGGACTAAAATATTAATTATGGGTTTATAATATATTTTAGAGATTTTTATTGATGATTACTAATTGAACTGGGTTTGATTTGTAGATGGCAGCAACAACCACAATGACAAGTACCACCAATATCTCACTACGCTCAATCCTAGAAAAGGACAAGTTGACGGTCAAACTTTCTCAATTGGGAGCGAGCTGTGCCGAATGTCCCTGCCGCGAATGCTAGAGCTGAAGAAAGGCAAACTTATGATAAGCATGTCAGTGATGCGCTCGATGTGAGCTGTTTAATGCTTGCAACCATGAGTCCAGATTTACAGGCGGGACATATGGATGTGCCAGCATTTGAGATGATCCAGCAGTTAAGGGATTCATTTCAAGAGCAAGCTCACACTTAAAGGTTTGACATCAATCGAGCCTTCAACTCATGCAAGATGGTTAAAGGAACACCGGTGAGTACCCATGTCATGAAAATGAAAGGGCACATGGATCACCTCGCTAGACTCGGTCATCTCATACCGTTGCAGATGGAGACGGACACTATACTTAATTCATTGTCTGATAACTACAAGCCTTTTGTAGTCAACTACAATATGCATAATATGGAGAAATCCATTGCTGAGCTACATTCAATGCTCAAGACCGCTGAATTAAGTTTGGGAACCAAATCTAAGGATGTTCTGATGATCGGTAATGGCACTGGCGGTGGCAAGAAGAGAAAAGGGCATTGTGGTAAAGGAAAGGGTAAAAACCAATTCTAACCAAGGAGTGCCAAATGGGAAATGTGTCAAACAAAAGGTCAAGAAGGTGAAGCCTAACACCGCAAGGACCGAGAATCGGTGCTTCAAGTGTGGGGAGGTCAGACATTGGAAAAGAAATTGTCCAAAGAGTGCCAGTGGTGGAGGAATTGCAAGTTCCTCAGGTAACACGACCAAAAACTCCTTAATCACTTTAAGGTACTTGTAAAGTATATTACGAGTAGTCTAATTTTTGCAATCGTTTATTGCAGGAGGAGATGGAAAGTGATGGTGACCGGCTTGAGATGGTAATCCCACGAGCACCAAGTTTTTTATAATTCAGTATTTTATGGATTCAGTAAAACAATTTTTGGTTTATTTGTTTGAACAAATTACAATTTTATTTTTATGATAAATTTCCGTTTATAAGTTTATCATCTTTGAATCCATGGTTGAATTATATTGTGCATGTGTGATAATTATACTAGTCAAGTTTTATGACTAGATTGTAAGTCAAGTTTTGATTTACTTAATATCTCATGATTTAAATTTGTTTGATTGTTGTATAAATGATGATGTCTTAGAAGCTCAATTATTTAGATACTAGAAATTAAAAAGATTTTCTAATACAAGTATTTAAGAGTCTTATGGAAAGATCAAGTTCAAAGTTTATTCAACTTAGTTAAAACATCTTAAGTAATATACATTACTTATGATAGTATGTTTTAAAGATTTAGTATAGTATGATCATAGTAACACGATACGCTGGTTAGGGTGCGAACTGCGTACCGGACGCCGCGTACCGACACGCGATACGTTGGTGTACTGAACGCTACAGGGATCGCTCTTTGGTACGCCAATTTGGAGTTCCCTATAAAAGAAGGTAAATGTATTGGTACGTCGTAATTCGCGTTCCCATTAGGTGGGAACCTCGTACCCGATTAAAATGGATCGCGTTCCCATGAAGTCAGGAATGTATTGGCATAATTTTTAAATTTCGGGATCGATTGTGTATAACTTTTTATTATAGAAATGATTCAAAATCAAATCACCCCTATAGTTTAGGAAAACATCTTTATCTCTGTATTATTTTTATCAATATATTAGATCGATTTTGGTATATGCTTAAGTATTTTCGTTAATGTCTTTAAAGTTTTATGGATTTTATGCTATGTTTTTGTTATTTGAAATTTTGAACTTTGAACTTTTATATATAATTATATATATGCAAAAGAAATTTAATTTTAAGGGTACATCATATGGTACATCGTTCTAAAACGTAAGGTACACCGTACCGGACACGTACCGAAATGAACCTACCCCCTACGTACCCGATACACCGAAACTAGTGAATCGCGTACCCGTATAGCAGACCCGTACCGGAGCGTACCGCGTCATATGTGACTATGAGTATGATTATATATTGAATATAATCAAGGTAGACTTTAAGAGTATTATTACAAGTATGTCATACTTGTGATAAAGGATTTAATAAAGTCATACTTCCCTAATAAGGAATGTTGGATATTCGCAAAATCCAAAGAATGGCTTAGATATTAAACAAACTCTTAAAAGGGTCAAACTATATTAAAGAATTTAAGAATTAAAGGTATTAAATACAAGTGTTTCATACTTGTAATAAATATAGTAATTTAATCAAGTCATAATTCCCTAATAGGAATAATGGATATTCAAGAAATCCAAGAAATGACTTTGGCATTAAACAAAGTTCTTAAAGAATACTAAAGCATTTAAGAATTGGAAGTATCATTACAAGTCTTTCGTACTTGTTAGATACAGTGATCAATGAAAGTCATGATTCCCTAAACATGAATGTTGGATATTCGCAAAATCCAAAGGATGACTTTAATGATTGATAAATTATTAAAAGATTAAACTACAAGTTCTTGACTAAAAGGGTCAAAGTCATGACTTAGTCAAAGTGATAGTTTAAGTGATGCTTAAATTCCACAAAAGTTAGTGGGAGCTATGACTAACATAATTCATTAAAGGTATTAATGAATTTAGTAAGTTAGTAAGACACTAACGACAAGATATTACCAAGTCGTTAGCCAAAGAGTTAAGAGAAATAATAAATGATCATTGATTAGACTATTGCAAGCCTAATAGCGTGGTCACAAATCTTGTGATTAATTGTTGCAAATCTAATAGGATCTTCACAGCCTAAGTGAATACATTAATCATTCAAGGATATTTCTTTAACTAGTAAAAGTACCTACAAATCAAGTAGCTAAAAGAGATTTAATTACAAGGCAAATTTTATACATTCAAGAAACTAAAGAGTTAATTTCCAATCCTCCTATGTTTACCGAATCATATAAAAAGGCAAGACTAGAATATGTTCTAAAGATGCAAGAACAAAATCTCGCAAAGACAAAGGTAATAGTATTCTTCAAAATACTCGTCTTATGTCTTTAGTTTAATAGAAATGACTAAATTGTAATTAGTGATAAAACTTACAATTAGGAGGCATTAAGTAATCAAGACGGGCGCAAAGAATAAGTAATGATCCAGTAATAATTCGGTATCTATGTCCAGTTAGGAATAATACGTGAATTAGTGACATTGTTATTCAGACTTTGTATGTTTTACAATATCCATGAATAAAAGTGTCTTTATTCGAAAGATATAATTCATGACTACTCGTCTTGGTGGGAACCTTGATGGGACGTTGACGTCATCGCGGTATTTGGTGGAAGATTCGAAGTTTTTCGAAGATAGCTACATAAGTTTTGTGTAAACCAAATATCGGTGATATTCTGTCGTATCGACGAATATTGGACTGACCAACATGATAATACTTCGTGGTTGAAAAGTTCAAAAGTATTATTCACTAGGATTGTCCTTAAGCCTGAGGTATTTGGTTTGGGATACAATGCCTAATGTACTTTGGTTCGTCTTAGACAAACCTGAAATATGGTTGTCATACGAGGCCTTACTGGGTACAGAGGAAGTTGTATTTCGAATCAATATATAACACGATGGTAATTGTGCCTCCTTTCTTGGAGAGATATTTATGGGTCCCTTGACATGATGAAAACTGATAAGTGCATGGCCATGCCCTAAGCGAACTGATTTGTTCTTTGTCGTTTATCACAACAGTTTAAATCAAGAAGTCAAGAAATGATTTCGAATACAGGAGTTGGTAATTTCTACCATGCTCGTATTCGTTATCACAAATATCATACTGCAAGGGATAAACCTAACACGTTACCCAAGAAGTAAAGACGAAGTTTTCTTTACTAGGCAACGCTATTAAAAGAGTTTCTCAAAAACTATACCTGGGTTACAAAGCTGTTTCTATGGGGTTGGTTACCTACATGCCTATATAGAGGGCCGCTGTAGCTCGTGTCATCAAGCTAAGGTTACGAACTTGCAAAAGTGGGAGTCTGTTGGAATTATGTGCACGGTTAGTCAACCTATGGTGATACATCCATGCCTACGAAACACTTAAGGGTCACACCGGTGAGTGCATGTAATACGAATAAGATATGTAATGATACTTGGAAGAGGAATGATCCATAATAGTTATTATGAATCAATTAAGTATTAAGTTAAGCTTAACTTATTACTAGATTAGTTTAACTAACTAATTAATACAAGTATTTGTACATTTACTAGTTGAATAAATATGCAATTTGTTAATTATAGATTATCCATACTATTATTTAAAACAAGTAAATCATATGGTGTTTGGGTAATATTAATGTTTAGATTATATAAAGTTTATTATATAATTAATTATTAAAAGTATAAATACAAACATATGTTTCGTGTATATATATATATACCGAAATATTAAGTGTATTAATATTAGACATTTAATAATTAAGTGTAACAATAATAATTAGTAAAACTATAAGGGTTGGAAATGAAAAAGGAGAACGTTTAATTAAGTATTAAACTTAATTAAACTAGAAGGGCCCTAAGTGAAAGTCCTTCTATTATAAATAGAAGGCTTGGGGTTCCCTTGTTTCGTTAACTCTCCCAACCGAAACCCTATCCCTCCCTCTGTTGAGTTTCGGTCGAACCCCACAAACAACGCAAGCCTTTGTGTTCTTCGGTCGTTCTTCGTGTTCTTCAAGTTCTTGAAGTACAAGATCATTACAAGGATCAACTAGAAGATCACTCGTTGTGTTCATAATCAGTGGACTTACTTAAGCAAGATTAAGGTATGATTTGGAAAACCCTTTTTCCCCCTCCCCTTGGTGCGAGGGTTCTTGGTTGGCCATCGAATTACACACAAGCATGTGTGTGTGTGTTCGAGTTTTCGTACAAGGTTTTCTTTACTTGTTAATCTAGTCTAGATTTCCAACATCCCAATCCTTTAGGGCTTAAGGATTAAGTTTAATCTCAGTTCCGCTTTAGGGATTAAACTAGCTAGGTGGTTTAACCGGCAAGAACAAGTTAATGTTCTTGTCAGTATGGTCGAACCAAGTGACTAGGTGGTTGACCCATGTGGTTGATCAATATTACAAAACCATTCAAAAGCAACGTGCTAAAGCAGATCTACAAGCTCATTCATTCATGCTTCAAGGCTTACCGAATGAAATCTATAACAGTCTCGATAGTCTGGAAACTGGGAAAAAACTTTGGGATGAAATTAGAAAACAAATGGAGGGAACTGAACTAGGAAATAAGTCAAAGATGGTCTCGACTCTTAATTCTTTAGACAATTTATAGCTTCTCTAGGAGAAGAACGGCAAACCACCTATCATCGTTACTACAACTTGTTAAATGATCTACGCAAGAACAATTTGAAAAATGAAAAACTTGAAATCAATATCAAATTCATAAACATTCTTCTCCCCGACTGGGAAATGTTTGGAAACAGTGCAATGCAGCACAAAGATCTTAGTCAGATAGACATTCATGAAGTATATGAATATCTTCAGCAGAACGAGCCCATGGTGAGAAACATTGCTAAAACCAGACAACAAACATCAGACGCTCTTGCACTCCTCACAAAACAACACCAGTCTCATGCCTCTGCTAAAATGAAAGAAAAAGTGGAAGAACCAGAACCAGTCATCACTGATGATATGGAAAAAGAACTTCAGGATGTTCTGCAGGCTATGTCACTTATTTCAAATTATCGGAAGAAGTATTACTCAAGGCCAACAAACAACAATCTGAGATCTTCATCCAATTTCAAGTCTGCCCCATATGTTACAAACCCAACTGATAAACCAAATATAACAACTCTGGATCCCACGAAGAAATGCTACAACTGTGCTGGTCATTTTTCCCGTGATTGCTAGAAACCTAAAGATCGTGACTCTGAGTACTTTAAACGGAAAATGGTAATGTCACAGCAGATTGAGACAGGAAAAGTGTTATTAGCTGAAGATCTACAGTGGATGGAATATTCAGAACATGAGGATGAGGAACATCCATCAAATTTGTGTTTCATGGCAAGAGAAAATGCTGAAATTGCTGACAGGTTCAATGAGGAAGCCAATAAGGAAGTCGAGGTAATTAGTTCTCTCTTATCAAATTCTGACACAGATTCTACTGTCCCTGATACTTGTTTTGTTAATTCTCAGTCATCTCAAATTGATTCTTTAAAACAAAAACTTTTACTTGAAAAAAATTTAAATAATCAACTTCAGGAACATTTAAACAATTTGGAAAAACAAAGTGAACAAAATGTTCATCTAGGAGAACAACTTGTTCATCGTATTAAACAAAAGCATGCATTTAAATTTGAAAATTTGGAATTACAGAATCAAGTATCAGAGATGAGTGTCAAGTATGAATCTGATATCAAGAATCTTTCCCATACAATTTCAGAAAAAGAACTGGAAATAAAGAATCGTAAAAATCCAAAAGATCCAAAATCAAATGATCAAAATAATAAATATTACAAATTGTACATTGATACTTTTCAAGAACTCCAAATAACAAATAACTAGTTTGAACGAAAACAAAAAGAGTTTGATGATAATGAAAAACAATTTCAATCTTTAAATACTCAAAACGAACTATCTGAAAAACTAAACGAAAAAAACCTTACATACTCACAAGAGATAAATAGCCAGCAGTATATAATAAATCAACTCAAATATGACAAAGATCAAACTCTCACATCAAACAACTTGAAGAACTGATCGCCAAACGAGGGCAAACTAATCAAACCATTCATTTGAATAAGCCAAAACACTTCAAGTACTTCAATTCAAAAGAAGGATTAGGAGCGGACAATCCAGGTTATCTCCACAAGGCTTGTGATGTGCTTCCAACACTGTATGATTACAATTACATGAACAAAGGTATCTGGTAGAGTTTTATTCGAATGACAAATGAGGAGGAAGAAATTGAGACGTTCAACAAAGCTAAGAAAGAGAATGCACAAATTAGTTTCAACTATAATGAATTAAAAAAAGGGTTTTGCTAACCATTGCCCTAAGGGCAATGGTTAAGACTAATAATGTACAAGTTTAAAAGCATAACTACTTAGAGGTGGTTAGTGAAATGCATGGGGTGGTTTTTTCCATGGTTTATGTACAATACATTTAAGCTTTCTTTTTTCTCTTAACCATTGCCCTTAGGGCAAATTTTAGCAAAATCCTTAAAAAAAACATATGAAACTAAAAAGGCAAAATTCGAAAATGATGAATATTTTCCAATCGTGACTCCAGAAGAATTTGAGATTAAACGCAATGCGTTTCTTCAGCAAACAACAGAACCAAAGATCTATGTACCAAATTTGATTCTATAAAAGAAAATTTGTCAATTGGAATCAGAAATCGATAAAACACATAACGCTTTTTATGAAGAAAAATCGATTTTGCTAACAAAAATTCATAAATTAGAGGATAAAATTGTTGAATTAAAAGCTTTTTCTGTTAAAAATAATTCTCAAAACTCTAAAGCTCCTTTAATCAGTAATTCATCTGTCAATAAAATACCTGTCATTTAAAAGAGATTTTAATTTACCTGTTTTAAATATTTCAGATAGAAAATTAGAATCCCAGCTTAAGAAGTTCATGCCCGGTGGAGTCCACGAAGTTGAGCAGTTTAAGAAGCCTAACTCGTCTAGGTCTAGTATGCTTAATAATGTCACACCCCGCCAAAAATGAGTTTTACTTCATTTAAAACGTTTTGCGGAAGAACGGAGGTGTAACGTTCATGACAACATAGAAAAATTAAGTAAACAAACAACCACGCAATAACGAAAAATAAAAGTAGTTTCACTTTCCAAAAATAGAAAGTTCCCAAAAATAGTAAGTTTTCCTAAACTAGAAATTGTTTGAAATGAAATCATTGTTCGTAAACTTAATGTTTTATTTATGGCTCACGACAATCCCACTGCTCATATCCTCCAGTTCCACTGCACCTAATCACCTGGAAAAATATAAATATAAAAGGGTCAACAATAATGTTGAGTGAATCCACAGGGTTAATGTTGTAACAAAAGTAAAGTGTTTTGCTACTCAAAATGTTTGTTATGAAAATAGTTTTATGACTGAAAGTATAAGGTTCAACACTCATATGATATGAGAAGTAAGTACGAAAAGTAAAGTGTAATTGTAGAAGAATCTACAATTACTAGTTTGTTTATGGAAACGTGTTGAACAAGTTGTTATGTTTGACATCGCATGACCGTATCCCCAACAGGTAGCTAGTCTATTGAGTCAATATACCAACCCCTAAGTCCACAATCAACACTTCAACTCCAGTATGTTATGTTCTTTTATGGATATACACTCCCGGTAGCACTGGATAAACCAGCAATGATCAAATATCATTGGGAGGATGAGTGTCAGCCAATAGTACTATCTGCATATCCATGGTCTAGATCCACTAGTTAATGATTGCTGGCACCTTAGTCCGGCATAATAATCGTTTGTCATACCAACGCGATGATCGAAAATGTATAGATGTTGTTGTACAGTCATAGTAAAATAGTAGCATTTGTTTATGTTTTCCACCCCAATAGTTTATAAAGCAGTAAAAGAGTAAAAGGCGTCTGTGGACTCACCTGGGCAAAGCTTAGTGACAGTCAGGACAGAGGATCCTTCAAAGGCTCCTATCTTCCTAAACAATATGACTTTCTAGTTAGACTAAGCTAACGCAGGTGATTCTAGATATGTTATATGATACATGATATACGTTAAATGTTATGTTATATGTTTTGTGACATCGAATGAATTTGGGTTATGAGGCTTTAATAAAATGAAATGAAATGAAATGCATTGGGTTTTATAAAATGAAATGAAATGGGTTTCAAAATGAAATGACATGAAATGAAATGGGTTTGGCCTAATGGGCCTAGATTGGGCCTAATGGGCTTTTTGGGCCTAGATGGGCTTAATGGGCCACTTGGGCCTCATATTGGGCTTAGGTATAATAGAGTTGGGCCATGGATTGGGCTTGGGCCGAATAGGTTCGATTTGGGTATAAGTGGGCCAAAGGTTTGGGCTTTGGTCCAAATGGGCTTGGATACTAATGGGCCAACTAAGGTTTGGGCCCGATGGACTAAAATAGATCGAATTGGGCCAAGAACGGGCCTTGGCCCGATATAGTATACGTGTTTGGGTCCACGGTTTGGGTCAAGTACCGGCCTTGACCCGGTTTGACTTATGGGTAAACATTGGTCAAATCTAGAGGTCAACAATGGTCAAAAATAGTCAACAAAAGTCAACGAAAGGTCAATTATGGTTTGGTGTATTCGGCTAGGGTTAGGGTTTCGGTATTAGGGTTTGGCCGAATAGGGATTAGGATTTACACATAGTCGCGGGTCAATATTGGTCAACTAGCTAGGGTTGCTTGTTTGAGTTCGGGTATAGGGTTTTGGGTCTCGGGTTTGATCATCAAACCGTCACCGGCTACCGGCACTGGTGACTCAAATCACAAAACGAGTCTAGGGTTTCTTAGGGTTTTAATAAAACACATAATGATACATGAGATCTAGCGTTTATGATTTACAAGTTTAACAAAAGAATAAGCCAGGGTTAATCAAAACAACGAATAACAAATCAAACGAGTAAAACCCCACACGACACATACACGCACATGGATGAACGTATGCATGCATGAATGCATCGGATTGGGTTCGAGCATGGGTTAGGCCGAGACCATATGGCCCTTGGCCATGGTCTCGGGTTCGAGTATGGTCCGAAACAAAGGAAAAATTAAAGGGTTTTGGGTATTACCTTGCGTATGAATGAATGGGATCAAGAACACGAAGGGGATGCTCGGGTTTGCTTGTGAGATCGGACAAACAATGGGTGTTCGTGTTTGGGAGCTTGGCCAAAACTTCTCAAGGGAACAATAGGGTTTATTTGTTAGCTAGACTAGGGTATTTATATGGAAGGGAGATAGAGTTATACAAGAACTAGGATTCCTTTTTGAATCAAGTCTATCACCAATTTCAAATGAGGATAAGCATCAAGGAGATATCAACCTCACCCTTGGAAGGGTTCGACCGAATGGGGGTTCACAAGGGAAGAGGGGGCCGGACACATAGGTGGTCGGTCTAGACCTGATGCCGGGTTTATACGTTTGGTTCATTCGAGTCACGTTTATATTAATTTAATGTGTTTATTGTATAACCGATAAAAGTTACTATTTCAAGAAATGTTTTAGCTCAAAGTGTGTCACCATAAGAAAGTAATATGTTTGTGTTGACTAAAATAGTCAAACACTAATGCCATGGTGTAAAAATAGATGTTTTGTTGTGGTATGGATGCCAAAAATATAAATGTCTATAAGTAGAAACTTTCTATAGAAGGAAAGTTCTAGAAATGAAATGAGATTACATACTGGAAATATGGAGTTGTCACATTCTCCCCTGGTTGAATAAATTTCGTCCCGAAATTTAAGACGAAGGACGACCATGAGAGACAACGAGAAAAAGATGAGGATATTTCCTCCGCATTTGATCTTCACGTTCCCACGTGAATTCAGGACCTCTTTTGGAGTTCCATCTGACTTTAACGAGTTTGATCTTGCCTCTCCTTAGCTTTTGCTCTTTCCAATCGGAGATTTCAGTAGGTTCCTCAGTGAAATGAAGTTTGTCGTCTATAATAATTTCTTCGGCAGGAACAATGAGCGAGGGATCATGAATAAACTTCTTCAAATTCGACACATGAAATGTGTTGTGAACATTACTGAGCTCTTTAGGAAGGCGAAGACGATAGGCAACAACACCGATTCTTTCGATGATTTCAAATGGTCCAACATAACGATGACTGAGCTTTCCCTTCTTGCCAAAGCGTACAACCCCTTTCCAAGGTGCTACCTTTAGCAATAATGGTCGCCAACATCGAACTCTAGAGGCTTTCGACGATTATCAGCATAACTCTTTCGTCGGTCTCTTGCAGCTTTAATATGATATTTGATCTTGAAGATCTTGTCAGTCATTTCTTGTAGAATCTCAGGACCAGTAATCTGACGATCACTAACTTCAATCCAACAAAGTGGCGAACGACACTTTCTTCCATACAGGGCTTCGAATGATGGGGCTTTAATAGTTGAATGATAACTGTTGTTGTACGAGAACTCAGCTAGAGCGAGATGAGAATCCCAACTTCCACCAAAATCAATAACGCAAGCTCTCAGCATGTCTTCTAGAGTTTGAATTGTTCTTTCAGTCTGACCATCGGTTTGGGGATGATAAGCAGTACTCATATCGAGGCGAGTACCGAGAGATTTTTTGCAATGATTGCCAAAAACGAGAGGTAAAGCGACTATCACGATCAGATATGATTGCGACTGGCACACCATGCCGAGATACGACTTCTTTTAGATAGATTCTTGTTAACTTCTCCATTTCGTCAGTTTCTTTAATAGGAATGAAATGAGCTGATTTGATCAATCGATCAACAATGACCCAAATTATATCATGACCACTAGACGTTCGAGGCAATTTGGTTATGAAATCCATAGAGATTTCTTCTCATTTCTATTCAGGGATCTCTGGCTGTTGTAGAAGACCGTACGACTTCTGATTCTTTACTTTCACTTTGGCACAAGTTAAACATTTGCTGACGAAAATTGCGATCTCTTTTTTCATGTTTGGCCACCAGTACAAATCTTTGACATCTTTATACATCTTGTCAGCACCAGGATGAATAGAATAGTTGGATCTATGAGCTTCATTCAAGATGACGTCGCGAACACTTCCATGATTAGGGACCCATAAACGATCCATGAAATAAAGGGTCCCATCCACCTTTGCTTCTAATTGCTTTTCCATACCAAGCAAAGCTTCACTCTTGATGTTCTCTACCTTCAAGGATTCAGTTTGCAATTTATGAACTTGGGAAGATAGATTAGAAGGAACAGAAATTGGAAGGGCTCGAACACAACGAGGTTTAGGCTGCTCTTTTCTACTTAAGGCATCAGCTACCACATTAGCTTTACCAGGATGATACTTGATCTCACAGTCGTAATCATTCATCAACTCTACCCATCTGCGCTGTCTCATGTTGAGCTCTTTCTGATTGAAGATATGTTGCAAGCTCTTGTGATCGGTGAATATTGTGCACTTGGTACCATAGAGGTAATGTCTCCAAATCTTTAATGCGAACACAACGGCTCCCAACTCGAGGTCATGAGTTGTATAATTCTTCTCGTGGTTCTTCAGTTGTCGGGAGGCACAGGCGATCACTTTGTCATGCTGCATCAATACACAACCTAGCCCTTGGTGCGAAGCATCACAGTACACCACGAAATTGTCGATTCCCTCAGGAAGAGATAAGATAGGAGCAGAACATAATTTAGACTTGAGAGATTGGAAGGCTGATTCTTGTTTTTCACCCCTGACAAATTTCTCATCCTTTTGTGTTAACACCGTTAAATCCTTTGCAATCTTTGAGAAATTTTCTATGAACCTTCTGTAGTAACCTGCAAGACCAAGGAATTGTCTCACTTCAGTTGGGGTCTTTGGAGCTTCCCAATTCTTATAACTTCTATCTTCGCAGGATCAACGTGGATACCTTCCTCGTTGATAACATGACCCAGAAATTGGACTTCACGCAACCAGAATTCACACTTGGACAACTTGGCGTACAACTTCTCCTTCTCCAACAACTCAAGAATAATTCTTAAGTGTTCTTCGTGTTCTTCTCTTGTTTGCGAATAGATGAGAATATCATCTATGAAGACGATAATGAATTTGTCAAGATACTGCTTGCACACTCTGTTCATCAGATCCATAAACACAGCAGGTGCATTGGTCAAACCAAATGGCATTACATGGGATTCGTAATGGCCATAGCGAGTTCTGAAAGCAGTTTTGGGCACATCTTCATCACGAACTTTTAACTGATGGTAGCCTGAACGAAGATCAATCTTTGAATAGAAACTCGATCCTTGAAGTTGATCGAATAGATCATCAATACGGGGAAGAGGATATCGATTTTTAATGGTTACTTTGTTCAATTCACGATAGTCAATGCACATTCTCATTGAACCATCTTTCTTTTTAACGAAGAGGACCGGAGCTCCCAGGGCGAGAAACTCGGTCGAGTGAAACCAAGATCAAGAAGTTCTTGCAATTGCGATGAGAGTTCTTGCATTTCAGACGGTGCATGACGATAAGGAGAACGCGCAATAGGTGCGGCTCCTGGGATCAAATCAATACGAAATTCAATTTGTCTCTGCGGTGGCAGTCCAGGCAATTCGCCAGGAAAAATGCCAGGGAATTCACGAACGATAGGGATGTCCTCCATTTTACGATCTTTGGACTTTGTGTCAATGACATGAACAAGAAAGGCTTGGCATCCTTTACGAAGATATTTTTGAGCTTTCATAGAGTTTATGATTTTTATGTTTTTGTTTCTTTGGCCACCTTGAATTATTAATGTTTCTGTTTTGGATATAGGGATTCGAATTTGTTTGTTATAGCATATAATTTCAGCACGGTTTTTAGATAACCAATCCATCCTATGACGATATCAAAACTACCTAGCTCTACAGGCACAAGGTCTATATCGAAAATGTGATCATCTAGGTCAAGCTTACAACCTTTAAAAACTTCACTAGACCTAACAACTTTGCCATTCGCTAGTTCAATTTCGTATTTAACTTTCAAACGTTCTGGGTTTAGATTTAAGAAACTTTTAAAGTCAGTCGATATGAAACTCAAGTTGGCTCCCGAATCAAATAAAATAGAAGCAAAATGATTGTTGATGATAAACGTACCGGTAACGGTATCGGGATTTTCACGGGCTTCCTGAGCATTCATAACAAATGCACGACCACGACCATTCTGACGATCATTGTTGTTGTTGGCATTGCGGTTATTGTTGCGGTTGTTATTACGGTTGTCGTTGTTGTTGTTGTTGTTGCCGTTCTGGTTGTTGTTGTTGTTCTGAAGCTTAGGACAACGATTTCGATTATGATTAGGATCACCACACTCGTAACAAACAAGATTCTTAGGAGGATTGTTGGACGGACACTTTCTGAAATTGTGACCCCAGTGGTAACACTTGTCGCACTTCTCACACTGACCATCATGATGCCAATTACATTTGTTGCACTTAGGCTTGCTTCCAGCATAGGGTTTAGAATCAGGATTAGACTGATTGTTGTTCTGATTAGAGGCAGCATAATTCTTAGTCTTCTGATACTTACTCCCTTTGTAGTCACGTTTGTTGTCGCTTGAACGCTTTCCATTTTCAATGTTTGAAGTTTCAGAGGATTTGCTAGACACCACTAGCTTGTCTTTGAACGATCCACTTCTCATAGCATCATCAGTCAACCTTGTAGCACGATTCACAGCATCTTCAAAAGTCGTCGGTTCAGAAGCAATGACGTGAGTACGAATAAGATCACGCAGACCTTGAAGATACTTCTCGATACGCTTAAATTCAGGGGAAACTATATGAGGGACGAGACGAGCGAGTTCTTGGAATTTAGTCGTGTAGGTAACGTTGTCAGATCCATCCATGGACAGATTCCATAGTTCCACTTCAACTTTCTGTAGCTCTCTCCTTGGACAAAACTTCTGAGTTAACTGATCTTTAAACGCATTCCAAGTCATAGAATCAGCATTAGCACGACCTAAGACTTGCACTTGGGAGTTCCACCAGGACAACGCTTCCTTGGACAATGTGCTTGCAACAAACTTCACCATATTCTCAGGGGCACATTGGATGATACTGAAGATAGATTCCACCTTCTCAATCCAGTGGATGATAGCAATGGCACCTTCAGATCCAGAGTAGGTCGGAGGATGACAGGACGTAAAGGTCTTAAACGACTGACCTTGACGATTAGCATTGGGATCTGAAGTTTAAACAAATAAAGAGAGAAAGGGAAAGTTAGGTTAAAATAAAGCGAAAACGAACGAATCTTCTCTTGTGGAGTCGAATAATATACCGTTGTTTCCATTGTTAGCAGCACCACCGTCATTTCCTCTTGCTGCATTCATTTGAGCAATCGCTTCAGCGATTCGGCGTTCCACCATTTGTTCAACAGTTTCTTGATTTCCTCCTCGAGCCATTGATGAATTGCTGATACAATTAATACGATTCAAAACAAAGAATTAAGAAAAGAATATTATAGGAGGATTATAAAGAAAGATTTAATTATTATGAGAATCAAGGAATAGATATACAATAGGCGTAGTAGTATTAGTAGTTGACGTAATATAGGTAGACGTAATGATAGTAGTAGTAGAGACGTATAGAAAATACAATTTATAGAAACAATAAGATTTTACTAAGATATCACTTTTATTAAACACATTCCTAATACATAATAATTTTAAAAGCATGGTACATACACCAATACTTGGATAAAAGAAAATACTAATTTAAAACTAAGTTTTAAAATAGCTTAACATAAAACCTAATAATAGTAATACGAAAACAAATATAGACGAAATTTCGATGACTAATCATCTTCTTCTGGCTCAGAGTCTTCCTCAGGCTCTGATTCTGATATCACTTCAGGTTCTGGTTCTCGACGTCATGGAGTTCTTGGGGGCAATTTCACGTTTTGGTTTCGCAGGCGAACATAGGAAAATCATACCACCCTCACGTATATGAAAGAGAATAGGACGCTGACCACGCGCTGGTGTCGGAGGACCATTAGGGATGATAGGAATAGGATGTCTTCTTGGGCGACGATGCCATGGGACAACAGGAGGTTGTACCACTACTGGCACTGGAGCAACTGGCGTTGGGGCTACTGGAACAGTAGCACCACGATCACTGTCGGAATCGGACGAAATATCGAGGACAGTCGTAGGCGACATTCTGCTTATGACGACGCATAAAATTATTATTAGATGAGGGAAAAATTCTAGGCTCTCTAACGAATGCTAAACATTACTCTAAGGCAAAGCTAACTAGGGCAATTGTTCTAATCTAAGAACAATGGAACTTCAGGATATGAGACTCAGCATTCCATGAATATTTCTGTTTTGTAAAAGTTTTTGTTTTTCCCAAAAATCTTTTGTAGTTATAGACTAGGCTTGCTAATTGACTATAACTTAAGCTCTGATACCAATCTGTCACATGTAGCACCTCAATTTTTCAAAACATTCTAAACATATAAACATTCCATGTTTAATACAAAAACCCATAGTATCAAAATGTAATTTAAACAAAACATTCGGAATGATTAACAATGTGCCAAAAACCGGTGTTACAAATATATCGAGACAAAAGTCTAAGGAAATTAAAATTGTACACCGAACTTAATCATCCAATGTCATAACTACGGGCCGCCTAGTCCTTAGCTCCCGAATCTGAGTACATAAACATAAAAGAAAACGTAGTACGTGAGACAAGATTGTCTCGTGAGAAACATGGGTTTTAGACCCGTTTATAAACATTTGCAATTTAACAATATTTAGGTAAATACCACATTGCACATAAGTCAAACAAAGTCTCTAGCTTATCCTAAGCCCACACATACGCATCGGGTCATCCCGAAGGAAACTCCCCCGATGTGGGTTATCATCAAAGGATCTCATGGTAATTGGGGTTCTCCCAAACTTACTGAGATCATCACTCCCCCGTCTCGCGGGTTATCGTAATCCCCCTTTTTATCGGGTTATCATAGTCCCCCTAATTGTCGGGTTTTCGTTCACATAGATATACTACCCTTGCGCAGGGAGGTACCGCCTGGAGTAGTAATCTCAACTCTCTCACGAATGGGTTATCGTTTCCAGATATTTGACTAACACATAATTGGTCCATCAAACATGAGTCTTAGCTCCAATTCAATCATCATTTCAACAAGTCAATGTCACAATTCATTTCATAGCATATAAGCATTTCAATCAATTTCTTTATCAAAAACATTTATTCAATAAAGACTCTATCAATCATTTTAAATCATAGGAAAATCATTTTACTATGTACTCAGAAAAGATCACATGTACTCACCTTAGCAATGCTATCCAACACTTGTGTTTAACAACACAATCCTTACTTCCAAATCAAGGAAGTACTTCCAATCACAAGGTCTTCTTGACCTAACATCAATACCATCACAAAACCTAGTTACAATCCATAACTAGCTACTAACTAAGCCATATTAACATTCTCAACCACCAAGTTCATTCAACTTGGTGAAATCTCAAACCCTAGTTCAAGATTTCTATCCATAAACCCAAATCCAACTTGTACACATTGATTACAAGTCTACAAGGAGTGGTTTACACCCATAATTGGTCATCTTCCCCAAAGATGGCATGGTAGGTTGTCCAAAACCACCATTGATGACCAAGAAAAGCTTGAAATGTAAGGTAGAAGATGATAAGGATCATTAATCTTTACCTTAGGTGTTTAAACCTTCAAAGATGATGAAGATTTGAGCTCTAGACCTCCAAAATCGCCTTCTTCCTTCTCAAAAATGACTGAGCTACAAGTAGGGTCATTGATGCCTAAACCATAGCCTAAACCCGTCAATATATACAACTGCACAGTTCGCGATCACGAACTGGAGTTCGCATCGCGAACTTCCCTCGTCGGGAACACTTCGCGATCGGGAGCAGGTCGGGAACTCCATGTCTGAAAAACCCAAATTCTCTGTTTGATGTTCGCGATCGCGAACCATAGTTCGCGCCACGAACTGCTCCAGGCAGCCAGGCTGCAACTTTTTGTCACCCGGTTCAGCCCGATTTCGACCTTAACCATATCAAACGGTGTCCGAATGACACGAAACCAATTCATACGTTTCTTAAATGAATTATCCGTAATTATCATATTTTTGTACAATTTATTTATTTACAAAATTTAGGTCGTTACAACTACCTACCCCTTAAGAAGATTCCGTCCTCGGAATCGCATCATAATCCACAAAATTCGGGTAGCGCTTCTTCATCTCATCTTTGATTTCCCAAGTCAAATTTGGCCCAAGGGAATGCTTCCACTTGACCAACACCAATTCAATCTCTTTGTTCCTCAACTTCTTCGTTTGGGCCTCCAATATGGCCTCGAGTTCTTCAATCAATCGATTGGGTGCATCGACCCGCAAATCTTGTAGTGGGATCACATTCTCCACTTCACCCAAAAACTTTTTCAAATTACAAACATGAAATGTGTCATGGACACCTTGCAACTCGGGTGGGAGTTCTAACTTAAATGCTTGTAAACCGACCCGTTTCAAGATCTTAAACGGGCCAACATACCTTGGGCTCAATTTGCCCTTCTTTCCAAATCTCATCAAACCTTTCCAAGGTGACACTTTCAACATGACCATATCACCAACATCCAAGTCATGGGGTCGTTTTTTCAAACCCGAATAACTTCTTTGACGATCTTGTGCGGCTTTCATATTTGCTTGAATTATTCCAATTTTCTCATTTGTTATTTTCACAATTTCGGGACCCGTGAGTTTTGTCTCACCCGCCTCTAACCAACAAGAATGGGTCCTACACTTTCTCTCATACAATGTCTCAAACGATGGCATTTGAATACTTGCATGATAACTATTGTTATATGAAAATTCAACCAATGGTAAATGTTCATCCCATTTACCACCAAAATCCATCACACATGATCTCAACATATCTTCGACCGTTTGGATCGTCCTTTCACTTTGACCATCGGTTTGCGGATGGTTATAAGCCGTACTCAACCTTAACTTTGTTCCCAATTCCTCTTGAAGTGACCTCCAAAATCTCGAGGTAAACCTTGCATCCCGGTCGGATACAATCGTTATCGGTACCCCATGCAACCGAACCACTTCATCAACATACAATTTTGCCAACTTCTCAAGTGGCATAATTTCCCGAATAGCTAGGAATAACGCACTCTTCGTTAACCTATCAACAATCACCCAAATGGCATCGTGGTTCCTACTTTTCCTTGGAAGGCCAACAATAAAATCCATGGTGATGTCTTCCCATTTCCCGGCCGGCACTTGCACCGATTGTGCAACCCCATAAGGCACTTGGTGCTCGGCTTTTACTTGTGCACACGTGGCACACTTTGAGATGTACTTTGCCACCCTCGACTTCATCCCCGGCCACCAATAAATTCTTTTTAAGTCTTGATAAGTCTTTGTACTCCCGGGATGAATCGAATACTTGGACTTGTGAGCATCATTCAACAACACTTTTCGGTTTCCACCGAATTTCGGTACCCAAATCCGACCATTCATGGTTTTTAATCCTTGAACACTTTCTTCAAATACTTGGTTCTTTCCCAATATTTCTTGCCTAAGCTCATCTTTTCCCATCACTTCGGTTTATGCGGTTTTTATCCCTTCAATAATACTAGATATCACCTCGATCCGCATCAACTTAGCCTTGACCGGCTTCTCATGAACTTTTCTACTCAAGGCGTCGGCTACCACATTTGCCTTTCCTTCATGATACACAATTTCACAACCATAATCACTAATCAATTCGATCCACCTCCTTTGTCGCATATTCAAATCTTTTTGTGTGAACACATATTGAAGACTTTTATGATCCGTGTACAATGGACACCTTGTTCCATACAAGTAATGCCTCCAAATCTTCAAGGCAAAAACAATCGCCGCGAACTCTAAAGCATGAGTAGTATACCTCGTTTCCACATCTTTCAATTGTCTTGAAGCATAAGCTATCACCCTTCCTCTTTGCATCAACACACAACCAAGACCCTTATTCGAGGCATCACTATACACCACGAAATCTTCCATACCATCGGGTAGTGTAAGGTCCGGTGCGTTGCACAATTTCTCCTTTAACAAGTCAAATGCATCCTCTTGCTTTTTCTCCCATATAAATTTCACATCTTTTCTTGTCAACATAGTGAGTGGGACCGCCACTCGGGAAAAATCTTCAATAAACCTTCGGTAATAACCGGCTAAACCAAGAAAACTTCTTACTTTGGTTGGAGTCTTTGGTGCTTCCCAATCCTTTACCGCTTCAATCTTAGACGGGTCAACCTTAATCCCGCTTCGAGATACCACATGACCAAGGAATTGAACTTCCCGTAACCAAAATTCACACTTTGAGAATTTTGCATACAAATTTTCCCGTTTTAACACTTCTAGGGTTTGCTTCAAGTGTTCTTCATGTTCTTCTTCGGTCTTTGAGTAGATAAGAATATCATCAATGAACACGATAAGGAATTTATTGAGAAAAGGTTTACAAACCCTATTCATGACATCCATGAAAATACCCGGGGCATTCGTCAAACCGAATGGCATCACCAAAAATTCATAATGTCCATAACGAGTTCTAAAGGCCGTCTTCTCGGTATCACCTTCTTTAACTCGAACTTGATGGTATCCCGATCTTAAATCAATTTTGGAGAAATAACCGGCTCTTTGAAGTTGATCAAACAAATCATCTATCCTTGGCAAAGGATATCGGTTCTTAATCGTCATCTTGTTAAGCTCTCGATAATCGATACACATTCTCATTGAACCATCTTTCTTCTTCACAAATAAAACCGGTGCACCCCATGGCGACGAACTAGGACGGATGAAACCCTTATCAAGCAACTCTTGTAATTGAGACATTAATTCCGCATTTAGGTTGGGGCTAGATGATACGGGGCTCGGGCAATCGGTGTCGCCCCCGGAGCCAAATCAATATGAAACTCAACCTGTCTCTCTGGTGGCAAACCGGGTAGGTCATCAGGGAATACCTCGGGGAAATCTCGAATAACATTTTCTTGCTTTGATGGCGGTAATAAGATTTGGCATATGATGCCTCCTTTCTCCATAAACAAACACTTTCTCATTGTCGGGCGACTTGATCGACACTAACTTCTTCACACACGAAATCTTGGCTTGGTGAATTCCCAAAAAGTCCATCCCGATGATCACGTCGAATGCCTTAATTCCCATAGGCATCAAATCAACCTTAAACTTCTTACCATCGATTTCTAGTTCACAATTCCTATAAAAGTGTTGGACCATGGAGGTCTTTCCATTGGCAACCTCAATCTCATACAATTCATCAAGTAACTCTAATGGAACATTGAACTTAACACCAAAATCATGAGCCACGAAAGAATAGGTAGAACCCGAATCAAACAATATATGGGTAGGTATGAAGTTTATAAATAGTGTACCTGACACGCTTTCGTGTGTCTCTTTTGCTTCCTCTCGGGTTAGTTGGAATGCTCTCCCTTTGACTTTTGGCGGATACGGTTTCTTGTGAGCGGTTGACACCAACGTTTCGGTTCCTTTCTTTGGGCAAACATTGCTATAGTGCCCTTTCTCGTGGCATGAGAAACACTCCACCTCATCTAGGCTCTTGGCCTTGCAATCTCTAGCCTTGTGGCCAAATCTTCCACATTTGAAGCAACATCCCGACTCAAGCTTACATTCTCCTTGGTGTGTCTTGCCACATTTCACACACTTCACATAACCACCACCACTTGCTTGCTTTGACCCGCTTGGGGTAAACCTTCCTTTCTTTGAGGGCCCCGAGTAACTTTCAAACTTCCTCTTTTCATTCCAAATTGACCTCTCTTGAACCCTTCTTTTACTAACTTTCTCAACACTTCGGGCGACATTTATAGCTTCATCAAGAGTCGCCGCCCTCTTCACCTCAAGTTCATATTCCCAAGGCAATCCATTAGCAAACCGAACCACACGACTACATTCGGTTGGGTAGGTGTTCATCACAAACAGGAGGTATCCCGTGAACTTCTTGGTATATTCATCCAAAGTCAAATTGCCTTTCTTAAAGTGCAAGAATTCTTCCAACAACTCTTCCAACTCCCTTTCGGGACAAAACTTTTCTTTGAGTCTCCTAGTAAACTCTTCACATGACATCTTATAGATGGCTTTCTTTCCCAACGACTCATACACGGTGACCCACCAAGTCAAAGCATCATCCTTAAGCAAACGTGAGGCATAAGTCACCATGACTTCTTCTTTACACTTGCTACTTTCAAGCACATGCTCCGTCTCGCGGATCCAACAGATAGTCACTTTCGGTTCCAAATTTCCGAAGTAGTTGTCAGGTCGGCATGCCAAGAATGTCTTGTAAGAACACCATTCCCGTTCAATCTTATCAACACTCCTTTCTTCATTGGAGGATTTCTCGGTCGAGACACTATCTCCCGTTGTTCGGATCCTTGTGAGAGGAGGAGTATCCTCCCTCTCTTCCCTTTCTTCCTCATCACGATCTTCATCCTCGACCCTTTCCTCATTATCGTTCCAATTCAATCGATCGTTGATTATCCGGTTCACATCTTGTTGCATCACCTCCCTCATGTGGGTGAGCATGGACTGAATAGCTTCTATTGTCACCGATGCATTGTTATTTCCAACACCGGATGCGTCTCCACCATTCCCATTTCGAGGCGCATTGGGGATCAAATTCGAGTCTCCCTCTCCATCCGGTATGGCTCGACAACTTCTCGTTCTAGCCATCTTACTAACATAAGATGTCACCAAATTAGAACCCAATTATTTAACTAAATAGTTGCATAAAGTTTAAATAAAGCTCGATTATAATAATTCCTTTAATGGTCAACCCTAGTTCTCAAAGGTCAACCTAACTTCCTATGACACATAACGTCCCACTTAGCAAAGTCTAAGTCTAGGGTGGTAAACCAACCTAATTCACTTAGACTAAAGCTCTGATACCATGTTGTAACACCTCAATTTTTCAAAACATTTTAAACATTTAAATATTCCATGTTTAATACAAAAACCCATAGTATCAAAATGTAATTTAAACAAAACATTCGGAATGATTAACAATGTACCAAAAACCAGTGTTAAAATATATCGAGACCAAAGTCTAAGGAAATTAAAATTGTACACCGAACTTAATCATCCAATGTCATAACTACGGGTCACCTAATCCTTAGCTCCCGAATCTGAGTACATAGACATAAAAGAAAACGTAGTACGTGAGACAAGATTGACTCGTGAGAAACATGGGTTTTAGACGTGTTTATAAACATTTGCAATTTAACAATATTTAGGTAAATACCACATTGCACATAAGTCAAACAAAGTCCCGAGCTTATCCTAAGCTCACACATACGCATCAGGTCATCCCGAAGCAAACTCCCCCGATGTGAGTTATCATCAAAGGATCTCATGGTAATTGGGGTTCTCCCAAACTTACCAAGATCATCACTCCCCCGTCTCGCGGATTATCGTAATCCCCCTTTTTATCGGGTTATCATAGTCCCCCTAATTGTCGGGTTATCGTTCACATAGATATACTACCCTTGCGCAGGGAGGTACCGCCCCAAGTAGTAATCTGAACTCCCCCAAGAATGGGTTATCGTTTCCGGATATTTGACTAACACATAATTGGTCCATCAAACATGAGTCTTAGCTCCAATTCAATCATCATTTCAACAAGTCAATGTCACAATTCATTTCATAACATATAAGCATTTCAATCAATTTCTTTATCAAAAACATTTATTCAATAAAGACTCTATCAATCATTTTAAATCATAAGAAAATCATTTTACTATGTACTCAGAAAAGATCACATGTACTCACCTTAGCAATGCTATCCACCACTTGTGTTTAACAACACAATCCTTAGTTCCAAATCAAGGAAGTACTTCCAATCACAAGGTCTTCGTATCCTTCAAGTCTTGAAGATTCGAAGATCATTACAAGGATCAAATAGAAGATCACTCGTTGTGTTCATCATCAGTGTATCTATCTTAAGCATTAACTAAGGTAAGTTTTGGGAAACCCTATTAAAGTTCTTAAGAATTAAAAGGTGTTATTGCAAGTCTTTTATACTTGTAATAAATACAATATTTAATCAAGTCATAATTCTCTAATACGAATAATGGATATTTGAGAAATCCAAGAAATGACTTTGGCATTAAATAAGATTCTTAAAAGATACTAATACACTTAAGAATTGGAAGTGTCGTTTCAAGTGTTTCATACTTGTTAGATACAGTAATCAATGAGAGTCATGACTCCCTTATCAAGAATGTTGGATATTCGCAAATACAAAGAATGACTTTGATATTTGATTAATTCTTAAATGATTAAACTATAAGTTTTGACTAGGTCAAAAGTAGTAGTTTAAGTAATGCTTATTTTCCTTAAAATTTAGTGGGAGCTATAACTAACATATTCATTAAAGGTACTAATGAATATAGTAAGTTAGTTAGGACATTAACAACAAGGAATTACCAAGTCGTTAGCCAAGGAGTTAAGAGAAATAAATGATCATTGATTAGATTATTGCAAACCTAATAGCATGATCACAAGTCTTGTGATTAATTATTGCATATCTAATAGAATGTTCACACTCCAGTGAACAAGTTAATCATTTAAAGAAATTTCTTTAACTATTAAGAATTTCTACAAATCAAGTAGCTAAAAGAGATTCAGTTACAAGGCAAGTTTTATAGATTCAAGAAACTAAAGGAGTAATTTTCCAATCCTCTGATGTTTACCGAATCACGTAAAAAGGAAAGACTAGAATATGTTCTAAATGTTGCATGAACAATATCTAGCAAAGACAAAAGTAATAGTATTCTTAAAGTACTCGTCTTATGTCTTTAGTTTAATAGAAATGACTAATTGTAATTAGTGATAAAAGTTGCAATTAAGGGTCATTGAGCAATCAACACAAACGCAAAGAATAAGTAATGATCCAATAATAATTCAGTATCTATGTCCAGTGTGGAATAATACATGAGTTAGTATCATTGTTATTCAGAATTTGTATATTTTACAAACATCCATGAATAAAATTCTATTTATTCAAAAAGAAATAAATCCGTGACTACTCGTCTTGGTTGGAACCTTGATGGGACGTTAACGTCATCGCGGTATTTGGTGGTAGATTCGAAGTTCTTCGAAGATAGCTACACAAGCTTTTGTGTAAACCAAATATCGGTGATATAATGTTGGAGCTCGATGAATATTGGATTGACCACCGTGATAATACTTCGTGGTTGAAAAGTTCAAAAAGTATTATTCACTAGGATTGTCCTTAAGCCTGAGGTATTTGGTTTGAGATACAATGACTAATGTGCTTTGGTTCGTCTTAGACAATTCTGAAATATGGTTGTCATACGAGGCTTTACTGGGTACAGAGGAATTTGTATTTTAAATCGAAATATAACAAAATGGTAATTGCACCTCCTTTTTAGGAGAGATATTTATGGGTCCTTTGACATGATGAGATAACTGGAAAGTGCATGGCCATGCCCAAACGAACTGATTTGTTCTTTGTCGTTTATCACAACAGTTTGAATCAAGAAGTCATGAAATGATTTCGAATACATGAATTGATAATTTCTACCATGCTCGTATTCGTTATCACAAATATCGTGCAGCAAGGGATGAACCTAACAACGTTACCCAAGAAGTAAGGACAGAGTGTTCTTTACTAGGAGACGCTATTAAAAGTTTTTCACAAAACTATACCAGGGTTACATAAGCTATTTTTATGGGGTTGGTTACCTACATGCCCATCTAGAAGGCCACTGTAGCTCGTATCATTAAGACAAAGGTTATGAACTTGCACAATTGGGAGTCTGAAGGATTTATGTGCACATCTAGTCAACCTATGATGATACATCCATGCCTACGAAACACTTAAGGGTCACACCGGTGAGTGCATGTAATACGAGTAAGATATGTAATGATACTTGGAAGAGGATTGATTCATAATAGTCATTTATGAATCAAGTTAAGTATTAAGTCAAGTTTGACTTATTACTATATTAGTTTATCTAACTAATTAATACAAGTATTTGTACATTTACTAGTTGAGTAAATATACAATGTGTTAATTATAGATTATCCACAAAATGATTTAAAGTAATTAAGTCATATGGTATTGGATAATATTATTGTCTAAATTATATATATATAGTTTGTTATATAATTAATTATTAAAAGTATTAATACAAATATATATTTCGTGTAAATATATAAATGTATAAATACTAGACATTTAATAATTAAGTGGGATAATAATAACTAGTTAAACTACCAGGGTTTAATGTGTAAAAGATAAGTTTAATTAAGAGATTGATCTTAATTAAACTAGAAGGGCCCTAAGTGAAAGTCCTTCTATTACAAATAGAAGACTTGGGGTTCCCTTGTTGGTTGCTCATTCTACACGAAACCCTAGCGCTCCCCTTGTCCCCTATTCGGCCGAATCCCAACACCAAAAACACAAGCCTTGTGTTCTTCGTGTTCTTCGTGTTCTTCGTTCGTTCTTCGTATCCTTCAAGTCTTGAAGATTCGAAGATCATTACAAGGATCAACTAGAAGATCGCTCGTTGTGTTCATCATCAGTGGATCTATCTTAAGCATTAACTAAGGTATGTTTTGGGAAACCCTTTTCCCCTCTTCTCCCTCTTGGCCGAATTCGACCACCAAGAACCCTAGGGTTCTTGGTGATGGTCGAACAAACCACACAAGCATTGTGTGTGTTCGGGTTTTTCGTACAAGGTTTCTTTTTGCTAATCTAATCTAGATCTCTAAGATCCCAATCCTTTAGGGTTTAAGGATTAGGTTTAATCTCAGTTCCGCTTTTAGGGATTAAATCAGCTAGTTGGTTTTAACCGGTCATGAACAAGTTCATGTTCTTGGTCAGTGTGGTTCGAACCAAGTGACTAGGTAAATCAGCGTCAATGAAACCCTTCAGTTGACGCCTAAACCCTAGTCTAAACCCGTCAATATATACAATTGCACAGTTCGCGATCGCGAACTGGAGTTCGTGTCGCGAACTTCCGTCGTCGGGAACACTTTGCGATCGGGAGCAGGTCGGGAATTCCTTGTCTGAAAAAGCCAAATTCTCTGTTTTGATGTTGCAATCACGAACCATAGTTCGCGCCGCGAACTGCTCCAGGCAGCTATGCTGCAACTTTTTGTCACCTGGTTCAGCCAGGTTTCGACCTTAACCATATCAAACGGTGTCCAAATGACACGAAACCAATTCCTATATTTCTTAAATGAATTATCCGTAATTATCATATTTTTGTACAATTTATTTGTTTACAAAATTTGGGTCGTTACATCACACCCCGCCAAAAATGAGTTTTACTTCATTTAAAACGTTTTGCGGAAGAACAGAGGTGTAACGTTCATGACAACGTAGCAAAAATTAAGTAAACAAACAACCACGCGATAACGAAAAATAAAAGTTGTTTCACTTTCCAAAAATAGAAAGTTCCCAAAAATAGTAAGTTTTCCTAAAATATAAATTGTTTGAAATGAAATGATTGTTCGTAAACTTAATGTTTTATTCATGGCTCACGACAATCCCACTGCTCATATCCTCCAGTTCCACTGCACCTAATCACCTGGAAAAACATAAATATAAAAGGGTCAACAATAATGTTGAGTGAATCCACAGGGTTAATGTTGTACCAAAAGTAAAGTGTTTTGCTACTCAAAATGTTTGTTATGAAAATAATTTTATGACTGAAAGTATAAGGTTCAACACTCATATGATATGAGAAGTAAGTACGAAAAGTAAAGTGTAATTGTAGAAGAATCTACAATTACTAGTTTGTTTATGAAAACGTGTTGAACAAGTTGTTATGTTTTACATCACATGACCGTATCCCCAACAGGTAGCTAGTATATTGAGTTAATATACCAACCCCTAAGTCCACAATCAACACTTCAACTCCAGTATGTTATGTTCTTTTATGCATAAACACTCCCGGTAGCACTGGATAAACCAGCAATGATCAAATATCGTTGGGAGGATGACTGTCAGCCAATAGTACTATCTGCATATCCATGGTCTAGATCCACTAGTTAATGATTGTAGGCACCTTGGTCCGGCAAAATAATCGTTTGTCATACCAACGCGATGACCGAAAATGTGTAGATGTTGTTGTACAGTCATAGTAAAATAGTAGCATTTGTTTATGTTTTCCACCCCAATAGTTTATAAAGCAGTAAAAGAGTAAAAGGGGTCTGTGGACTCACCTGGGAAAAGCTTAGTGACAGTTAGGGTAGAGGATCCTTCAAAGGCTCATAGCTTCCTAAACAATATGACTTTCTAGTTAGACTAAGCTAACACAGGCGATTCTAGATATGTTATATGATACAGGATATACGTTAAATGTTATGTTATATGTTTTGTGACATCGAATGAACTAGGCTTTATAAAATGAAATGAAATGGGTTTCAAAATGAAATGACATGAAATGAAATGAGTCTTGAAATGAAATGATATGAAATGAAATGGGTTTGGCTTAATGGGCCTCATATTAGGCTTAGGTCCAATATAGTTGGGCCATGGATTGGGCTTGGCCCCAATAGGTTCGGTTTGGTTATAAGTGGGCCAAAGGTTTGGGCTTTGGTCCAAATGGGCTTGGATACTAATGGGCCAACTAAGGTTTGGGCCCGATGGACTAATAAGAACGAATTGGGACAAGTACGAGCCTTGGCCCGATATAGTCAACAAAAGTCAACGAAAGGTCAATTAGGGTTTGGTGTTTTCGGCTAGGGTTAGGGTTTCGGTATTAGGGTTTGGCCGAATAGCGATTAGGATTTACACACAGTTGCGGGTCAATATTGGTCAACTAGCTAGGGTTTCTAGTTTGAGTTCGGGTATAGGGTTTTGGGTCTCGGGTTTGATCATCAAACCGTCACCGGCTACCGGCGCCGGTGACTCAAATCACAAAACGAGTCTAGGGTTTCTTAGGGTTTTAACAAAACTCATAATGATACTAGAGATCTAGGGTATATGATTTACAAGTTTAACAAACGAATAAGCTAGGGTTAATCAAAACAACGAATAACAAATCAAACGATTAAAACCCCACACGAGACATACACGCACACGGATGAACGTATGCATGCATGCATCGGATCGGGTTCGAGCATGGGGTAAGCCGAGACCATATGGCCCTTGGCCATGGTCTCGGGTTCGATTATGGTCCAAAACAAAGGAAAAATTAAAGGGTTTTGGGTATTACCTTGCGTATGAATGGATGGGATCAAGAACACGAAGGGGATGCTCGAGCTTGCTTGTGAGATCGGACGAACAATGGGTGTTCGTGTTTGGGAGCTTGGCCGAAACTTCTCAAGGGAACAATAGGGTTTATTTGTTGGCTAGACTAGGGTATTTATATGGAAGGGAGATAGAGTTATACAAGAACTAGGATTCCTTTTCGAATCAAGTCTATCACCAATTTCAAATGAGGATAAGCATCAAGGAGATATCAACCTCACCCTTGGAAGGGTTCGGCTGAATGGGGGTTCACAAGGGAAGAGGGGGCCGGCCACATAGGTGGTCGGTCTAGACCTGATGCCGGGTTTATACGTTTGGTTCATTCGAGTCACGTTTATATTAATTTAATGTGTTTATTGTATAACCGATAAAAGTTACTATTTTAAGAAATGTTTTAGCTCAAAGTGTGTCACCATAAGAAAGTAATATGTTTGTGTTGACTAAAATAGTCAAACACTAATGCATGGTGTAAAAATAGATGTTTTGTTGTGGGTATGGATGCCAAAAATAGAAATGTCTATAAGTAGAAACTTTCTAAATAAGGAAAGTTCTAGAAATGAAATGAGATTACATACCGGAAATATCGAGTTGTCACAAATAAGCCCAAGGAGCTTAAGAAGTCTAGATCATCTACGTTTTTAGCATCTTCTTCTACTATTAAAAATAATTGTAATAACTCCAAAAATTTAATTTCTCTTGCAATGGCTTATGGAACTTATTATGATATTTCTGTTCGTCGTCCTGTTGGTTATTCTGTTGATTGTGGTCATGTATTTGATATGTTTGATAATTATGGTAAAAATGAAATTTTTTGTGATATATACAAAAACAAAAAGATTCTTCAGAACAATGATAGATATTTTGTAGATATTAATGCTGAGTGTCATATAAAAGTTAATCTATTTCATAAATCTGGTAGAATCATTAAATCATGCAAAACTTTTTTTCCAAAACCATGCTAGAACCATGTTTCTCATTCTCCAAAATCTAATCCAATAGTTTCTTCCAACACACCACCGTACACTGTTAAACATTCATCTTCAAACCGCCAAGTTCATCGAGGAGTTTCCGCACCTAAATTATCTAAATCAGGTTCCTCAAACAAACCTAAAAAGATGAATAACAAACCTTCCACATTTGTTAAATACACATGGGTCAAAAATAATCATTAAACTGAGTTATTCAATTAACCGAGAAATCTT
Source organism: Calendula officinalis (assembly GCA_963853835.1). Taxonomy (NCBI): domain Eukaryota; kingdom Viridiplantae; phylum Streptophyta; class Magnoliopsida; order Asterales; family Asteraceae; genus Calendula; species Calendula officinalis. Next base: position 43,384,132 of record OY970824.1, on the reverse strand, counting down.
TCAAATGGATTATCAAATCATCAAAATCTGATCTCCCTCCTTGCAGTTCTTCAAATCTCTAAGACGTTCATACATTAATTCTACATAAAACATATGTAACTAATCGTTCAGGACCCATACATGATTGGGTACTGAAATTGTTTTAATTGTTTTATGTAGAATCTATGGTATCTTGACTCTGGATGTACAACACATATGACTGGTGACAAGTCTCTTATAACAAAATTGCGTGAGAAATACTGAGGAACAGTTCGGTTTGGAAATGAACACTTGACTGCAATACTCAGTATTGGAGACATCATTAAAGAGAAATCGGTTATTCACAATGTTGCTTATGTTGCAGATCTTGCTCATAACATCTTTCGCATCGGTCAATTTTGTGATAAAACCGTGGAACTCAACTTTCGAACTCACAAATGTGTTGTTCGAACTTATGACGGCAATGAGCTTTTAACTGGCACACGTGACACAAATCTTTTTACCATCAACTTAAACGACATAGTTCCTCTTGAAGAAGTTTGTTTAGTGCCCAAAGCTACCTCAAACGAAACATGGCTATGGCATCGACGATTGTCACATCTTAACCTCAAAACTATTAACAATTATGTTCGTGGAGGTCTTGTCTTTGGGTTACCAGATGTTTCGTTTGAAAAGGACCACATATGCTCTGCATGTGAAATGGGCAAAATGACTAAGAAATCACATAAATCAAAACCTGCTCCTAGTACTTCTAAACCTCTTCAACTGCTACATATGGATCATTGTGGTCAAATAAGCGTTCAGAGTATCGGGGGTAAACGATATGTGTTAGTCATCTTTGATGATTACTCACGGTACACATGGGTTCACTTTCTCCGAACAAAAGATGAAGCTGCTGAAATCATCATTTCCTTCATCAAAAAGACGCAACTGAATCTTGAACTTAATGTACAAACTATCCGAACTGACAATGGTACCAAGTTTAAGAATCACACTCTTGACTTATTTTTTAGTTCGGTTGGAATCACTCACCAATTTTCTGCTGCCCGAACTCCACAACAAAACAGAGTTGTTGAACGACGTAATCATACGTTAGTTGAAGCTCCATGTTCCATGCTTTCATTTTCCAAATTGCCACTGTCTCTTTGGGCAGAAGCAGTTAGCACTGCGTGCTTTACACTGAATCGACCAATCATCAAAAAAACGTACAATAAAACACCATATGAGTTGATCAATAAAAGAATCCCAAACATCAAGTTTTTCCACATCTTTGGCAGTCGTTGCTTCATTCTTAATGATAAAGACAAACTAAATAAATTTGATGCTAAAGCTAATGAATGAGTCTTTGTTGGTTACTCATGAGAATCCGCATCTTTCAGAGTCTACAATCATTTGAATAAGACAATCAGAGAAAGTGTCAATGTTACCTTCGATGAAACCTTTCCACTTGACTCTCTGACAGCCAATGTTAAATCTCCGTTACCTTCTTCTTCTCCATCCACGTCTGAAAATGATTTTGATATACTGTTCGAACATTTCTATGATGAATATCACAATATCAAAAATACCTTATTATAGGAAATTGGAATTCCTACTTCACAAGTAGATGATGTTCAATCCATCACTATTCATGAGATATACAGGTCTTTCTTTGATGGTTCTCCATCTCAAACATCTGCTGCTCCAACTGCACCTTTCTCTGCATCAAATTCTGGGTCTTCATTTACATCTTTAGAAAACCAATCATCTCGGTTACCCTTCCATCTTCAGCTCCAGCCCCAGCTACCACCATTGCTCTAGCTCAAGCTCCAGTTCCAGCTCCAACCCCAGCATCTGCTCTCGCTCAAGCTCCAGCTCCAACAACTACTACTATCCCTCTGGTGATTGATTTTTCTAAGTTTCATGTTCAACGTGTTGATCGTTCACCTCCCACATCAAATCTACAAATTGCAATTATTCCACACCCATCTTTTACTGATAACTCAAATATTATTTCTGGTCAACTTCCACTTCCTTATTCCTTAAAACGGACAAAAGAGCATCCTCTACATAAAATCATTGGAAATCCTGAATCCTCTGTTCAGACTCGTCGAGTTACTGCTGATGAATGTCAATACTCATCCTTTTTAAGTTCCAATGAACCAAAGAAAGACAGTGAAGCTCTCTCAGAACCAGACTGTATTATTGCTATGCAAGAAGAAATTAATCAATTTGAACGATTAAAAGTCTGGCATCTAGTTCCAAAACCAGCTGGAAAATTAATTGTTGGCATAAAATGGATTTTTAAGAATAAGAAAGATGAAAGTGGAATTGTTATTCGAAATAAAGCTCTTCTAGTTGGTAAGGGGTATTCTCAACAGGAAGGCATTGATTACGAAGAAACATTTGCTCATGTTACAAGAATAGAAGCAATTCGAATATTTTTGTCATATGCAGCACATAAAATTTTTATAATATATCAAATGGATGTTAAGACTGCATTCTTAAATGGTATTCTTAACGAAGAAATTTTCATTCATCAACCAAAAGGTTTTGTAGATCCACAATTGCCCAACCATGTATACATTCTTGACAAGGCACTATATGGTTTAAAACAAGCTACTCGTGCATGGTATGAATGTTATCAAAATTCCTAGTGGATTCTGGTTTTTCTGAAGGCAAAATCGATACTACTCTGGTTATCAAACGTCAAGGTGAAGATATAGTGTTAATTCAGATATATGTTGATGACATCATTTTTGGTACTACAAATCCAAAATATTGCAAACGATTCTCTGATCTTATGGTTAAAAGATTTGAAATGAGCATGATGGGGGAATGAACTTCTTTCTTAGTCTTCAAGTACATCAGTTGCCAACAGGGAGATTCATTAATCAATCAAAGTATATTTCTGATCTGTTGAAAAAGTTTCTGATGGATGATTGTAAACCAATTTCTACACCAATGTCACCTGGTTCTAAACTACATGTTGAACCTTATGTTAAACAAGTTGATGTTACAAATTATCGGGGAATGATAGGGTCTTCATTATATTTAACTGCTAGTCGGCCAGATTTCTCTACATGCATATTATGCTCGGTATCAGGCTGCTCCTAAGAATCTCATTTTCAGGTGATCAAACGCATCTTTCGTTATCTCAAATGCACCAGGGATCTTGGTTTTTGGTATCGAAAAGAAACTTCTTTTGATATGTCTGCTTTCTCTGATGCTGATCATGCTGGATGCATCTGGATTGGAAAATTGTGTCTCTCTCTCAACTGTGGAAGCAGAGTATGTTGCTGCTGCAAGCTGCTTGTCCCTGGTAATTTGGATGCAATAATAATAAAAGGATTATGGTTTTTCATATAACCGTATTCATATATATATATATTGTGGTTCACGAAGTGCAATTGTAATTTCTTGCAATCCTGTTCAACATTCTAAAACTAAACAAATTGATCTTCGCTATCATTTTATCTAAGACCATGTTGAACATGACAATGTTGAATTATACTTCGTATCCACAGATTTTTAATTAGCTGATTTATTTAAATTTTAAACAAATAGGTTAATTACATTTTAATCCTAAAATTTTCTAATTTTAAATTTTTACAATTCACGATCATAAAGTTTTTGACTTCACGATCCATCTTTCAAGCTTCACGACTCTGGAACTTTACTCTCCTCCGACTTCACGATCTAGCTTATGACTCCTTCTCTCGATAGTATATAAACGTCAACAGTGCCTTCTTCACACTTCATCTTCACGTCTCACACACTCGAAAGTGCGATTTACACACACTGCTACGATTTTTCATTTTTTCTTGTTACTTGATTCAAACAACCATACAATCACATCATCTTCGTTCCTAATCTTCATCTGGTGGTACTTCTTATCTGAATGATCTTACACTTGTCCAAATTGATTGATTTTATATGTTTATCATCTAGGGTTTGAACCGATCGTTATTTGTTCGTGTTCTGTTGCTGCAGTTGATTTTCACTACTTCTATCGTACTCGTAAAGGTATAATCTTCACCAAATAGGTTAATAATTACATTTGCCTTGCTTTTAACTAGGAATAAACTTCGAAAATTTGACTGTTTTTCATCACCTGGTAAAAACTTTGCACTAAAAACTGTCAAGATCCACTGTTTACGATCACGATCCTCTTCATGTTCAATCTTTACGATTCCCCCACTTTCCTCCTCACAGTAGTAAACTCCTCCATGATCGTAAACAAATTTAAGATCATTAACATCTTATGATTGTAAACAACTTCACATTTCCAGTTTATAATCGTGAACACCTTACGGTCGTAAACTAACTTCAAGATCGTCAACCCTTCACGATCCACACTTCACGATCGTATACAACTTTACGCTCGTAAACCTCATTTTTACATTAAAATTTTAATTAAATTTTATAAACAACGTAGGGTATCAGCTTTTGTAATATCCGTAAACGATCTCTTTACCAGTCACGGTTGATACTGATTGCATATGTTTATTACAAATTCTCTTATTCTGTGTTGCTAATACATTTTTACAAATCCATTATTTTTGTATTCCTTGATTCTTGGACAAAATCATTTTTTAAGTGGTTACTTATGGTTACTACACTTTACTCAGATGGCAGGATTCAAAATGGTGCCCGAGGATGTTCTGGCCCCTCCAGCAGAGAGAAAACTCATAAAGCCCAAAAACTTTTATTGGGATCCAGCGGTGGATACATCATTTGCGGCCAAATATCCGGTGCTATCAAACATCTTACAACGACATCCTCTGTACTATCTCATTAATGGTCACCCAGATACATCTTCGGTCTATGTTCATCAATTCTGGAACACTCTGTCGTTGAATACAAATGTAATACCAAACCAATTTGAGGCGATCATCCACCGTACCAGAGTTTAGTTCACAAAAGAAGATATGTTTGAGATCATCAGAAGAGGGTTCCCAACCTCCAGTATCACAACCTCCGGTTGTTTCAACTCGGGTTCCCACTTCCACAATCCAATTGAGTTTTAAAAGATATCAAGAAGAGGGTTCAAGCAGTCGGGTTACTCAAACTACAAGCACGTCTGCTCCGTCCACACAAACGTTTCATCTACATGATTCTGACACCGAGTCAGATCATAAACGGACCCCTGAAAGAGATGAACCTTTTGATACAAATGCCTTTATCTCTACTCCTCAAACTTGTGCACCCGCATCTTCTCCAATTATTAGCTTGCCAACCTCATCCATTACAATCACATTAGCTACCACATCATCACCTGTTATTCTTACAGTGTCACCTACTACTCAGATGTTGAGAACTCTGGAGATTCCTATTCCTTCTAATGTTGAGGCCATAATTACAACATCAACACCAATTCAGGAAACAACATCAAGTCATCCTGAATTGCGCCTCATTACCAGTTTGGAATCTCAGCTTCAAATGGTTGTATCCAGGCTGGCAGCCTTGGAAACCAAAGTGGTAGCTCCTCCTCCTCCCCCTTTCCCTGTAGCCCCATCCAATGAATGCTTACGTGAAGCATCACAAAAATTTTCTATTGATGAACTCCACCGTATGCTTGTTTCCGTGTAGAACAATTTCATGATACTTGTTCACAAGCAGGTACGTTGAAACTGAGACATGAGGACCCTGATGATGATCCACATGTGGGGGAGAAACGAACGAGATTTGAAACTGGTGGTCCAAGTTCTGGATATTTTGCTGCACAATCACAAGAAGAACCTCAAACTTCCCACCATCAAACTGGAGGAGGGATACAACACTCTGACTGACAGATGGTTGTATATGATTACGCAAGAATCTTAGATGTGAAACCATTGAACCAATAGCGTGTGGATGAAAATCAGGGTATATTTCCTGTTAATAACTTACAATACAATGAAATGGATGAAGCGCAAAGAAGAATATCCATGACTCACCTGCTCAAAACAACCAAAAAATTTGAGAAAACCAAGTCTCACAAACTGAAAAATATTTTGTTGAGAAATGAAACTAAATATCAAGTGATTCTGAGGAATACGAAGTAATAAACGAAGTATTAAATGAAGAAACTTGTGTGGTTGGATCAACTGTTCCATCTGTAGAAACCCCTCCCGCAAACACTCAAAAATCACTCACCATATCACAATACTACAAATCATTTCTACCAAAATTAATGGCATCATCAACACGTTCTCACAAAACCTCACACACAAAATCCAAAACTAAAACCCCAATCATTGAAATCCCAGACATACCACCTCCACCCTTCAATCCTACAAAGAAAACCAGAATAGACAAACATAAGAGGGCTACTATTCCAGCTAACAAAAGGCGAATTAAGATTAAAAAGGAGCATCTTTTTCGTCACATAAAAACTGAATATCTTGAAGATCTCTTCACTGAAATATTTCAAGAAAAAGAGAAACCTGTTTATTATGAAAAGCTTTATAAGTAGGTGATTTTGCCTCCAAGAAAGAAAAGAATGTACTATCTTACAATGTGGCTGTTGAAAGCTAAGAAAGATAGGTACAACAAATCCCCGATCATTCAACTCCTAGAAAAAATTGCGAAACACTTTTTTGGATATTATTAGTAAATCGAGTTCAAGGTCAAACGATATGATGCTGAAATATATGCTTTTGATGAGGCTGACTTTGAAGTTCTTGAACCTCGAGGTATAGAGATGATGTGCAATGAGATACGAGCTAATCTAGACAGGAATATTCCAAGAAACCTAACTCAGGATGCACTGAAAAGATTTATGTTTGTAAAAACTCTAGCTGCAAGATTAGAGGATGTTCAAATGGCCTTTGAGAGTGGTACTGAAAAGGTTCATATTTTTCCTTAGGATAGATCATTCCCTACTATAACACCAGTACGGGATTTTGTAATCTTCAGTGAACCATACCTAGGTTTAGCTTACACCAACAGATTCAATGCAAAATCACTATTTTCGAGTGTCAGAATTCTTAAAATTTTGTGATGGAACTCTTTTAAAATCCAGAAAACATTTGGCCATTAAATGCAGCCATCTTGATCTCTTTCCCAACCACCCAGATGTGAATACTGAGCAAAGGAACATAGACAATATAATCACAGCCATCGACGTAACATCCCAAAAATCAGAGGAAATTTAAAATTTTTAATAAAAAAAATATATTACATTTTTCCTCAAAAGTACAAGTAACTCAAAGGTCCCAACTCATAAATAAAATATAAAACATGTTCCATTAATTTAAATGCGAAATAATTATTTTAAATGCGAAATAATTAAAGGTTTTAAATACAAAACATGTTTGACACGAAATAAATGTTTTAATCCAAATCCATAAATATAAAAAAAGAAACGCGGCTCATCAATCATAAACCTTCTCTTTGCCCTTGCTAATACCTGCAAAATGGGAGGGAGTGTTTGGGGTCAGTCACCGCTGAGTGAATAATCAACACAATAAACATACACATACAAACAATCCACACCACATAAGTGATCCCTAAAGACTCTACTTAATTCTCGATTATTAGGCCTTTAGGAAATTTCAATTGGTTCGCCAATGCCGTGACGATCCCAACGTCACTTGCGCCTCGTCGCAGCACCCCCTTCTAACACCCACCAGTTCCCCGCATTACTACGCTGACAGTCGTGAGTTGTACTTGGCTTCCCGGGAAGAGTTGGCTAACCACATGAATCTCAAATATAGTTAGTTAGTTTTATTAACTTGTTGACCCATTACAACATGTCAACATGTACTCTTATAAAACTAACAGCTCAAGCTCAAGTATATCATCTCATAGATATATAACCACATAGCACAACCCAAGTGCATAACAACTCATAATCAAAACTCAAGTATACAGATCATTCACATAATGATATGGTACGTAGCTTGGTTACTCAGTATTCATATCTCAGTTCAGAATACGAGTAAAATAGATAACACATTGCACATCAACAAATAACAAGCTCATCTCAAAGAAATAGCAATTCATGACATATAGCACATAATCATGAAGTGAATGTAAATGCAAGTTTATAGTGAGATCACCCACCTCGAATAGACGTATGCTCCTAAATATCCTTAGCACCAAAGAGCATCTCTAATCAGGTCCTAGAAGGTCCTACATAGCATAAGGAAGCTCGGGTTAGGATTAGACTCAAGGTAGTTGCAACAGAAACTAAACAACACTCAGCACATTTACGGGAACGGCCATAACTCTCAAACCGCTAATTAGATTTTATTCAAATTATCACAGTAACTAAATGACTCAGAGGACTACAATTCGTCAGAAGACTTCGGAAGTCGAATCCAAACAGAAAGGGTTCAAAACAGGCTCACAAGACAGAATAGCTGAACCGGAAACTATTCTACGACGGTTTACAAAAACGGCGATATCTTTTAAGCGACAAATCAGATTAACGAGCCATCAGCGGCATTTGAAAGAGGACTCAAAAAAATAGAGACTATCACGGGCCAAAAATACAAAAACATATCTTAAGTGTGTTAAAAATAGACCCGAACATAACCAACAAAATCTGTCCCAAAAACTCAGCATGTTTATAAAACCCGTTTTACAAACCCAACATCAACCCGTTAGTTCCCGAGATACCCGACATCCCCGGAACTCCTTTATAACTCAGAAACATGTTCATGATTAATTTAGTCTTTTCTTTTAAAATATTTCTCGGATTAAGGAAACCAAGAACCTTAAGGTTCGGTTTCCGGTTTTTCGATCAAAACATTTTAGCCAATCATCAGCGGTTTTTACACAAACCGACACTCATAAAATCAGTAGTTTAAGCCCGGAACCTTATTTGCTAACAATAAATCCAACGATACAAACAAACCATTTGACTACGAAAAAAAAAAGAATTTATCAAATTAAACCGAACTCAAATTAACATTAAACCTGAACTCAAATCAACACTAAGCCCGAACTCAAATCAACATTAAACCCGATTGAATACGGTATCACAAACAACTAAAAACATCATATAAAAGGGGTTAGAGATTATACCCTACGAATTAACACGCGATCAAACGGTAACACGAATCACTACTACACGACACCATCATCAACCGACGCTGCCCTTTTTGGTTGAGATTCACGATCGTCAAATAAACAATATATAAAAGGGACACCAAAATGTTGATGTCGGCCAACATAAGCAACCAAGAAAATACAAGCTTTGCTTCTCCAGTGGTCCAAAAACTAAAAGTAATAAATATTTTCTATTAGTTTTAGGAATTTCGATGCTCAAATCAGAAGATTAAAACTCAATAAATGGGGCATATTTTCTGAATTTAATATCGCAAGCTTTCCTTTCACACCACAAATTTGATAGTGTAGATCTCCTTTCAAAGAACGAATTGAGATTTGTTAGATCGATGATGGTCGACACATGATAACCCCACCCAGATTCTTCTTGCGGCCAAACCTGTGACGTGTACGTGAGAAAAGGTTTAGGGTTAAGTTAATTAACTAAATGGACCCTTAACTTTTAATAAGCTTTAAGCCCGGACAATTAAAACCCAACAACAATAGATTTAGTCTTGGCCTACGGCCGGTCCGACTAATAAAGAATACAACGCAACTCTTACGAATAACTAACCGGTCAAAAACCGAGTTACACTCACGAATAAATAAAACGTCTCACTTAATATTAAGAACGTCTAACACTATAACTAATTGACCGGTTAATTATTTAAAAATTAAATATAAAAACTAAACTTATATAATTTAATAATATGAACCGTCTAATGACATGTCGTCAAAATAATATGAAACGTCTATCTTCATTATAATTAACTTACTAATTATTCATTTTAATTTTAAATATGACTATTAAATTGATATTATTTCAGTATTAAAATTTCAGGGCGTTACAATCGATGAGAAACTTAATTGGAGAAATGTGATTAGGCATTTTGAAGTTCATCTGGGAGTACGTGATCGTAGTAAGACACCCACCTTCTCAACTCTGGTACGAAATCCACTTGAGAAATTTGGTCAATAGAAGGGCTTGAGATGGGAACATGAACCAGCTACATTTGTGAGAAGGAGGCAAAGGGCCGCGGGAAGAAATTAAAGAAAAATGCTTGGGATAGGGTGCTAAAGCCCAAAAGGGGGGAGATTGTTAGGACTAGTTTTGGGCGTAATCATTGTAATTAGTCTTAATTAGCTAGTTTGTGGTGATGGTATATATAGGAACATGCATGTGATCATGATGATGTACCTTTTCACAGGATGAAATGCAACAAACTTTTGGAAAGTTCAATTCTCTCCTCCTTCTCTCTAATCTCTCTAGATCACACACACTTTTTCACACACTTGTCTCTTCAAATCTCAATGGAATTCATGGTTTATGCTTGATTTGGAATCAACAATTGTTTTATATTAAAAAGATTGTTCAAATATATTTCCTTTTTAAAACATTATAGATGACATAATTATCAAATATATAATGAAATGCATGTCATATAATCAATGAAAAATACTATTCAATTATATTAATATGTATAAAATATTAAAATATAAAAAAATATAATTATAATTATATTATATAAAGTAATATTTTTTACAGAAAAAAAGCCCTCAATTAGCTAATATTGTCAAATTATAATTAGAAAGTATATATGATATATAACTATAATATAATATTTATTATATAATACTTCATTCCTGAACTATAATATGGAACTTTGGAAGTATAACCAAAACATATAAAACCCATGCACAATGAAAGTCAATAATGACGGCGGAAGAATAAAAGGGAAAGAAAAAACTAACTTACCTATTAGCCAATATTCATCCGTGATCCAAATTGAATATATACTAATTATATTAATATGTATACAATATTAAAAAATATTTAATTATAGTTATATTAAAAAAACGTAAAATATTCTAAAGAAAAAAAAGCCATCAATTTGCTAATATTGTCAAATTATAATTAGAAAGTATATATATGATATATAATTTAATATAATACTTATTACTTCCTCCGTATCAAAATAAGTGACACAGTTTTCATTTTGGAGTGTATCAAAATAAGTGACACACTTTGAAAACTTTCCTTACTTGGTAAAAATAATGGGACCCATTCCCACTAACTATCCACTTTAATAAAGTGAAATTACCCTTATACCCTTACTTTTACTTTTAAAACTCATTAATATCACTTTATTCAAGAAAAGTGGGACCCATTCTCCACTAACTATGTACTTTAATCTATTTTAACATCTACTTTAATCTTTTACCTCAAAAAATGTGTAAGCCAATTTGTGTCACTTATTTTGATACGGAGGAAGTATATAATATTTCATTCCTCTGAACCAGATGAGCCAGAAGTTGATCTTGATGATGCTGAAGCAGAAGAGCTGGAAACCAAAATGGCTCTCATGTACATGAAGCTAGATCAACTAAAGAAGAAGAAGCTTGGTATTAGCTCTTCCAATACTGACTCAAGATCTGGTATGTGCTACAGGTGTGGAAAGCCTGATCACATTACTGCCAACTGTCAAACTAAGTCTTCTGAAACGGATCAGAATGACAAAATTGCATACCGTGCTAAACGCTATAGGGATAAGTATGTGAAGTTGAAGGCAAGGAGTTTCTGTGAATGGTGCACCTCATCAGGCATTTTACTCGGAGGCTTGGATGGATGAAGACCTCAGTGATGATGAGGAAGAGGTTGAGAACAAAGCCTTTATGGCTTTCACTGAAGAGGACTTGAAAAGCACCTTTAAGAGAGACCTCAAAGAGGTTGAGAGGATGAGTGTCCACACTGATTGGGATTACACTCAGTTGTACAAGGTGAGTGTCTTTCAAACTTATTCAGTGAATGAAAAAGAAATTTTTTTTAAGTACATGATTGTTGATCTTAAAACTTTAGTACAGAAAGAAAAAGCTTTAAAATTAACAATTTTACAACATGAAAAAGTAAATAATGAACATTTAGATAAATTAGCAAAATTAAAAGATTTAGAACTTGATTTTTTAAATTTATAGGAAATGAACCAAAGATTAGCTGATAAAGGTCATTTACACAAACTTGAAAAAGAAAAGTTTGAAAAACAATGTAAATCTTGGGGAAATGCCTCTATAAAACTTAATAAATGTTTAAATCAACAATTTCCTGACAATGTGAGGGTTGAACTTGGTGTTGATCCTCAGCTTAAAAACAGAAATAATTTTGCTGATTTATTTGAGGAATTTTCAGATTTAAATCCAATTCAATTTGTTAAATCTAATACTTTTTGTGAAGTTGGGTGTCAAACTGACTCAGATGAAGAGGATAAAATCATTTTAGACCAATCACAACCTATTGGTCCCTCCATCAGTTCTAAATGCTATACTGAATTTCAGGAGCTCAGTATTGAATTTCCTAAAACAGAGAAATCCAGCACTGAACCCACAGAACCTCAGTGTGACACATCTGATGTTCCACCTTTTAAAATCTATTGGTGATCAAATTAAATTTTTAAGTCACAAATTTGAAAAACTGACTCATAAGGATCAACCAAAATAAAAACAGTTTTCAAATCCCTTATGAAAACATGTTCAGAAATAGGCCCAAAAAATGCTACAAATGTCATCATACTGGCCATAAAGGAGATGAGTGTAGAACTAATCTCTCAAATCCAAGGTACTCAGTACCAAAGAAAAGGAGGGATCCATAGTCAGTTCCACATAAGAAAACCAATACTGGTTCCTCTAAAGTTATAATGACTCCCTCAAAAGGAGAGATTAAAAAGGATAAAACTGTAATCCCTACCAAAGGTCCCATTTTTAAATGGGTTCCTAGAAGGAACTAATCCTTATTTTGTGTCTTGTGCAGGGTGATAGAAAATGGTACCTTGATAGTGGTTGCTCAAGACACATGACTGGCAGTATGGAGTACCTTCAACATTATACACCATATAAGGGTCCTTCTGTCAGGTTTTGGGATGATTCAATAGGGAAGACAAGGGGATATGGGTTAATCAAAGCTGGCAACATCACCTTTAAAAGGGTTGCCTATGTAGAGGGTCTAAAACACAGTCTGCTCAGTATTAGTCAGATGTCTGATGATGACAAGGAAACAAGATTCAGAAAGATTGCTGGCATCATATACAATGAAAAAGGACAACATGTTATTATTGCCAGAAGAGAAAAAGATGTTTATGTAGTCAATCATTTAGAAATTGACCCCATTATCCGTGTGTGCCTGCTTTCTAAAGTCCATCCAGAACTGAACTGGATGTGGCACAAGAAGCTCTCTCACATCAACTTCAAGAACATCAACGAGCTCAGTATTAAGAAGTTGGTAAAAGGGCTGCCCACAATTACTTATTCAAAAGATAAGTTATGCTCAACATGTGAAATGGGCAAGCATAAGAAGAGTTCATTTAAATCTAAAGTTAATCATTCCATTAATGAACCTCTTGCAATGATACATATGGATCTTTTCGGCCCCATCAGTACACCATCTCCGGGCAAAAAGATCTATACTTTGGTCTTTGTTGATGAATTCTCAAGATACACTTGAGTCATCTTCTTGAAGACCAAATTAGATGCAACCACAGAAATAATTGCTTTCATCAAGAGAGAAGAACTTCAAAAAGGTGCCAAGGTCAAGCAACTTATAAGTGACCACGGTACTAAATTCAAGAACTCAGTATTAGCAAGTTTCTGTGAACAAAAGGAATTGTACAAAATTACTCTGCAGCCTACACACGACAACAAAATCGTGTTGTAGAAAGAAAGAATAGAACACTGATTGAAGCTGCAAGAACATTGTTATGCCATGCTGGACTGGCACTGAGCTTCTGGGCAGAAGCTATAAACTGTGCTAACTTTACACATAATCGAGCAACTGTGGTCCAGAGACACCTCAAGACTCCCTATGAGTTATATCATGGAAGAATTCCAAATGTGGAGTACTTCCACATCTTTGGGAGCAAATGCGTTGTACTTAGTACTAAGCAAAACCTCAAAAAATTTGCTTCCAAAGCAAATGAAGGCATTTTTATGGGCTATTCACCACACTCAAAGGCCTTCAAAGTGTATGTCTTATCTACAAAGGTGATTGAAGAATCTATCCATCTGACTTTTGATGATAACATAGATGAGCATTCTTCCTCAGCAAAGGAGAACATAAACGGTATTGAAACCTTGTGTAATCTAGAGAATTCCAATGATGATAAGCCCACAACCAATCCCACACAAGTCTTAAATGACATGAGTGATGATGAACAAGATTTAACTCAGTATGGCAAAACAACTACAAATACTAAAGCTCCCATTCCTGAGAACCTCAATACTGAGTTCTCAAATCTTGATCTAAATCATTCAACATATGAACAAGGAGAATCATCCAATCCACAACAAGAACAAACTGTAGATCTGCAAAATGAAGAAATCGGTCATCCTGTGCAGTCCAATACTGAACATAGCTCTAATCAGTATGAGAGTGGCAACCCATCAGTCCAACAAGAGATTGATGATATTACTTCAAATGCTACCTTGGGAACCAATCTAAGGGAGCTCAGAGACCACTCACATACAAACATTATTGGTCCTGTTTAAGAAGGAGTGCAAACAAGAAGAAAACTGACCTTTGAACCCCAGGCAACTACCAATTTCTATTTCTTTTCAAGCTTCTTATCTACCATGGAACCCAAGAAAGCTGGTGAAGATTTACTAGATGAAGACTCGGTAGAAGCTATAAAAGAAGAGCTTACAGAGTTTGAGAGAAACAAAGTATGGAACTTACTACCACCCCTAACTGGAAAAACTATCATTGGTACTAAGTGGGTGTTCAGGAATAAAATGGACAAAGATGGTGTGGTAATCATAAAAAAATCAAGATTGGTTGCTCAAGGGTACAGGCAAGAGGAAGGCATTGATTATGATAAAACATTTGCACCAGTTGCAAGAATTGAAGCAATTAAGGTATATCTTGCATATACAGCCTTCAAGAACTTCAAGGTTTATCAAATGGATGTCAAGAGTGACTTTATCAATGGAGAACTACAAGAGGAAGTTTATGTTAAACAACCCCCAAGTTTTGTTGATCCTAAATTTCCTAACTATGTTTTCAAGCTTGATAAAGTTTTGTATGGGCTTAAACAAGCTCCTAGAGCCTAGTATGATACCCTATCTGAGTACTTACTTGAAAATAAATTTACAAGAGGTAAAATTGATAAAACTTTATTTTCAATAAGAAAAGGGTCTGATATCTTACTTATTCAGGTATATGTGGATGACATTATCTTTGGCTCCGCTGACAAATCAATGTGTGATTGGTTTGCAAAGATTATGTCATCTCAGTATCAGATGAGTATGATGAGTGAACTTACTTATTTTCTTGGTATACAAGTTTATTAAAAGCCTGATGGCACTTTTATAAACCAAAGTAAGTATGTGCATGACATGCTGAAGAATACAAATTTGAAAATTTATCTTCCATGCGTGAACCCCTATGAGTACTCAGGATAAGATAAGTAAGGATGAAACTGGTAAACCAGTATGTCAATCCACATACTGAGGTATGATTGGTTCTTTACTTTACTTAACTGTAACACCCGTATTTTTATAACATCCTTTAAAACATTTAAAATACGATTTCCAACCTTTATCATGTTCTCCAAAAATACAGTTTAACAAAAACTTTAAAACCTTTATCAGAGTATACAAAAATACGGTGTCACCAAGTATATCAAAACCATAGGCAAACGGGATCTACCTAAGTTCTCCCGAGCTAAACATCTCTAGGCCACATTTAGTGCAACCTTCTATCACTTCACACCTGTACCTGAGTACACAGTCACAAAACAAACGTA
Organism: Calendula officinalis; assembly: GCA_963853835.1. Taxonomy (NCBI): domain Eukaryota; kingdom Viridiplantae; phylum Streptophyta; class Magnoliopsida; order Asterales; family Asteraceae; genus Calendula; species Calendula officinalis. Next base: position 43,368,350 of record OY970824.1, on the reverse strand, counting down.
GTACGTGAGACAAAATAGTCTCGTGAGATACATGGGTTTTAGACCCCAATAATAATAATCATTTCATAAATATATGAACACATATATATAAACTACATCAATACCGTCTAGTCACCCTATTGTGACTCTACCAACCTTGCTTCCCTAGCAAACATATCTAGTACCTAAACATACAGGTACCAGAAGCACAATCATATCTAGTACATAAACATATATGTACTAGAAGCATTATCATATCCAGTACATAAACATATATGTACTGGAAGTCCAACATATCTAATACATAAACATATATGTATTAGAATCATACCACGACCAGTACGTAAACATATGCGTACTAGAAGTCCATACGTGTCTGGTATATAAACATATATACACTCGTCTCAGCGACCGGGGAACCCCCGCGTCATCACCATCTATCTCTTATCATAACCTAACAGTTATGCCAGCCAAAGCCTTCAGCTATCACATTAAATATCAAGCAAGTTAGTTATCTAACAATAACGATAAATACTTTGTTCAACATAGTGCGAACGTACCTGTATGGTCCCATGGACCTGATCATAAGCAACTCACATTTACTTCCACATCTATGAACCCTAGGCGGTCCATACTTACTTATTTCATGAGATACATTTCTCATTTATCGATATCATAATACTTTCATCTCTTCGTTGACTATAATATATATCATTACTAGTCACATCATAATCATTTTCATATAGATACTCATTACTATCAAATCATTTCCAATTGCTTTACTAATACATAATTATTAATAAAGACTTAATATACATTTTATTATTCCATAACTTTATGATTATGGTTCATTAATAAAGATTCCATAATTACTTTAGTTTATCATATTACTTCTAAATTCATCTGTCATACTAGACTTATTCTAGTATTACAATATACCTACCTTTTCATCATTTTCAGTCACTATCCTTCTCAAATATCTATCAACAAAGACTCATAAAAATATCAAATGTATTTTCAAAAACTCTTTGCCATGTACCCAGTTTAAAAAGTCTAATGTACTCACCTTAGCAATAGCTAAATCCACTTCTTGCTTGTCAACACAAATCCTTGCTTCCCGCCTTGGGATATTCTCCAACTCTTAGGTCTTCGCAACCTATCAACATAATAATCACATCTCTAGTTATCATCAATAACTAGATGTAACATAAACTCTATTATCATCTTTTACCACCAAGTTCATCCAACTTGGTGGAAATCCCAAATTCCTAGTTCCAAGATTTCACCAACATAAGACAAATCCAACTACAACCCAAGGTTGACATCGTTAGTCTCCAACATTAGTCTCATAACACTAATTAGTCACCAACACCCTTTTCCCCAAATTTTGGTGACATTCAAAACCCTAGGTTTAACCAACCCTTAAGATTTTTACCAATCTTAACCATACATTTGTTTCCCTTGTTAAAATACCATCTATTAAGTGTGTACATAATTTATTTCACCATTAAACAAGAACCCAAGAACAAGGGTTTGAGATCCAAGCATTTACATCCATGGATCTAAAGCTATAAACATCAAGGAGTGAAGATTTACCTTTAATCTTCCTTTAGGATTGAAATCACCCAAGATTTGATGAAGATTTAGCTCTAAACACCACTTTGCACTCAAAATCGTTCACACACTTGTAGAGAGAAGTTCTAGGGTTTTAAAACGCACAAAATGGCTGAAATCCCGTATTTAAGACAGTTACTAATGGTGATTTTAGGTTAAAACAAGAACCAAAACGCAGCGGAAAGTTTAATCACCAATACCGGATCAAATATTGATAAAGACAATTAAACTATACATAAAATCAAAGAGAATAGATGAAGAATTCATAACCTATTTGCCTTTGATTATGGGGATTACGGTTGGAGATGGTGACGACGAAACCAAGGATACCAATTGGGAATCCCTCCAAACCTAGTTCACACAACACTATAGCAAGAACACCAAGGAGGATGCTAGTCCAATTGTGCATGCAAGAAGAGGCAAAAGAACCCTAGAGAGGGTTGGGAGTGGGCGGCCGAAAAGAGGGAGGAAGTAATGGGGATTTGGTTGCCCTAATCCCTATTTAATTACTTCCATCTTTAATTAGCCAATATTGCATTCTAGTCCCTTGCCTTTTGTTCTTCTATATTGCTTGCAATTAAGTTTCAATATTAACAATTAATATTAAACATAATTAATATACAAGCTTGTAGCTTATATAATGTAATTACCCTAATTACACTATATATCTTATGGTGTTAAGTGTTTAAGTGTGTGACCCTTTAGGCTCACAAACAACTAGCCATGTAACTATATGTTATACGCGTGAAGCATATTCCAACAGTTACTGCATAGTTCGTGCCGTGAACTTTTAAAGTTCGTGCCGTGAACTCTTGGTACACGCGTAGTTCGCGTCGTGAACACGTCGTGAACTCTGTCGTGAACTCCTAGAATCAAAAACCCAAAGTCTCGGGTCCAAGTTCACGTTCGTGAACTTTTATTCGCGGCGTAAACTTTCCCTGTAGCCCAGGCTGCAGTTTTTGTTGCCCTTTTCGACACTGTTTCGTCCATAACTTTCTCATACGATGTCCAAATGACACGAAACCAATTCCTACGTTCTTTAAATGATTTATCCTTATTTATCATATTTTTATAAAATTTATTTGTTTATAAAATTCGGGTCGTTAAATTAACAGTGAAGCATATTCCAACAGTTACTGCATAGTTCGTGCCGTGAACTTTTAAAGTTCGCGCCGTGATAAAGACAATTAAATTTATTTAATCACCAATATCGGATCAAATATTGATAAAGACAATTAAACTATACATAAAATCAAAGAGAATAGATGAAGAATACATAACCTAGTTGCCTTTGATTATGGGGATTACGGTTGGAGATGGTGACGACGAAACCAAGGATACCAATTGGGAATCCCTCCAAACCTAGTTCACACAACACTATAGAAAGAACACCAAGGAGGATGCTAGTCCAATTGTGCATGCAAGAAGAGGCAAAAGAACCCTAGAGAGGGTTGGGAGTGGGCGGCCGAAAAGAGGGCGGAAGTAATGGGGATTTGGTTGCCCTAATCCCTATTTAATTACTTCCATCTTTAATTAGCCAATATTGCATTCTAGTCCCTTGCCTTTTGTTCTTCTATATTGCTTGCAATTAAGTTTCAATATTAACAATTAATATTAAACATAATTAATATACAAGCTTGTAGCTTATATTAATATATAATGTAATTACCCTAATTACACTATATATCTTATGGTGTTAAGTGTTTAAGTGTGTGACCCTTTAGGCTCACAAACAACTAGCCATGTTACTATATGTTATACGCGTGAAGCATATTCCAACAGTTACTGCATAGTTCGTGCCGTGAACTTTTAAAGTTCGCGCCGTGAACTCTTGGTACACGCGTAGTTCGCGTCTTGAACACGTCGTGAACTCTGTCGTGAACTCCTAGAATCAAAAACCCAAAGTCTCGGGTCCAAGTTCACGTTCGTGAACTTTTATTCGCGGCGTGAACTTTCCCTGTAGCCCAGGCTGCAGTTTTTGTTGCCCTTTTCGACACTGTTTCGTCCATAACTTTCTCATACGATGTCCAAATGACACGAAACCAATTCCTACGTTCTTTAAATGATTTATCCTTATTTATCATATTTTTATAAAAGTCTTAACCTCCCTTACTTTGTGGGCGCACTGACCAAAGACCTACTCCTGCTCTTAAAAGGTGTGGATTAGCTGCGAACTCCGTCCCCTGAACTTGACTGCTTATGCAACTACAGTGCTATAAAAAGGCGCGAACACAGTGGTCTCTGACCAGGACCAGGAACCAATTCGAATTTTGATCTTGACATGTCGGTGGTTTTTAACCGTAGGCATTTTGCCAGGAAGTTGGTGGGCAGTAGGATGAGTCGGCACTTGCTCTCAAAAGGTAACCGATGGTTCCCGACTTTCTCTGGTTTCCGCAACCGTAACCATTTTTCCGATTACATAAAAATCTTATTTCCAGAGGCACTGAGATCTTTTGCGTATACTTCTTGAAATAGCTGAGTTTTCTTGCGATTCCAGCCCTATACTATAGGCTTTTCCATAGCTGCTAGAGCTGCCGTGCCACGAGGCACGACCATGGAAGTAATGAAAAAGAAAAAGTTATGTAGTTGCACCATCTCAGGAGTAGTCAAAGGAAGTACGGCGGGTCCGAGTAGGAAAAAATGAACTAAGAAGTACTGGGAATCGTGGGTGCCGTAGAGCTTCTCATAGAAATAAAAAAACTTATCGCCCACTTCCTACAATCCGACCTGAACCTTTGGGCCACCTTGGTAGCACAAACAAAGGTCCTGTGTACCAGCGATGTACGAATCATAGTAAATAAGTTGACTAACTTTCTTAGTTGCAAGGGTACTTTGCTTTAAAGTTTTTTTATTTGTTTATAAAATTCGGGTCGTTAAATTAACAGCTAGCAGGCCTAATATCATGTTTGCAACATGTTTGTGTGCTCGGTATCAGGCTGATCCCAAAGAATCACATATGAAAGCTGTTAAGAGAATTTTTAGGTATTTATCTGGTACTCCTAATATGGGTCTTTGGTATCCCAAAGATTCTGATTTTGCTCTTGAAAGGTACACAGATGCAGATTATGCAGGCTGCAGGTTGGATCGAAAGAGTACAAGTGGAGGATGCCAATTTCTTGGTGGAAGATTGGTTGGTTGGTCATCCAAAAAATAAAATTCAGTAGCAACTTCAACTGTAGAAGTTGAATATGTAGCTGCAGGAAGTTGTTGTGCTTAACTTTTATGATGCAGTACCAACTCATGGACTATGGATTTGACAACAGTCACCAATCTATTGTGATAACAAGAGTGCTATTGTTATCACTAAAAATCCAGTTCATCACTCCAGGACAAAGCACATTGATATCAGACACCACTTTATCCGAGATAATGTGGAAAATGGTAAGGTTCAGGTAGATTATGTTCCAACAGAACACCAATTGGCTGATGTGTTTAATAAACCTCTTTCATAAGAAATGTTTATGTACTTACTAGGACAATTGGGTATGTTGAACCCTTGAAATTATTTGTTCCTAAAAATTCTTTCCTATACTGATTTTTCAGTATTGACCCAAAACTGATCATTTCAGTATAGATCGTCTGGTATATTATTTTTAATTTGTGTAAAAGTTTTTATTAATTTATAGATTAAATTAAATCTTTTTATCAATTTTAAAATTTTTATTATTTAATTTTTTTTATAAGTATTGGGAGTCCTGGAGTTATCACACTGATTTCAAAACTTCATACTCCCCAACGGTAACTTTCCTTTCTAAAAAGTTACCGTTGGAACATGATAAGGCTGTCATTTCGCCATTTTCACTTCCCAATACCGTAATGATTGCCAATTAAGAGTGTAAATAACCATTTCCTTCAATTTTCAATCATTCTCTCTGTTATGTACTCTCTTTCTCTTAAAACTCTATGCGATTAACGTTCTTACTTTCTCTTTGCAAGCAATATTCCAATTTATAATCACAGATCTTGGCAAACTTTCAATTTGTTGCTCCAGACTTAGTCGCACCAGCAAAAGATTTCCAAAGGGATGAACTTCCCAAGTTCACGAGGAACAATATCACAACATATTCCGATATTCCTCAAGGTTGGATATGCCCTCAATTTCGACAAATGATTACATACCTGAGGCATAGCCCAATCTCGAATGCTCTTTAACTGTTTCCAAGAGCCATTTACCCAGCAATGCTCTGCGAATTTTGGTACACCTCAGATTGGGACTCTCCAGAGATGATTACAGGCTGGGTAATTAGAGGTCAAAGACGCGCATTTGTGTCCACTTCCATCATTAGAAGAGATCTTCAACTTCCAGAACATGCCTAGTATGACAAATTTGTTGATCTTGATACTCCTCAAGATCTTCAACCTCCAGTATAAGAAGCAGAACCTGATGCTCCTCATACTGCGTCAGATTCTGATACTGAGGACCAACCCTTAATCATTCGATGCAGGGTTACAAGACAGTTGAGTCCAGCCATCATGGCTGCACCCTCAACAGACTCAGTGTTGCATAGTCAACATCCAACACTGACTCCTTCTTTGGAAGAGCAACATTATATGGCATCACAGGCTAATCTTCCAGAACCAAATCAAGAACATATTGCTCAACCACCACCAATCATGGAACCACATGTTCCACTTGATGTTGAAATTGCTTATGAGCAACAAAATCTGGAAGAAGGTCAAGAAAGAGGAGAACAAGGTCCAGAAGGTGCTGGGGGCTCAAATCAACATACTAATGAACTAGCACCGACCTCTGTTGAAGGAAGGAAGTAATCTGACAAAGCCTCGGGTATGAATTTATGATAAAACCAGAGACTAAGTATTGGCCTGTACCAACTCAATACTGACCAAAGTCTCCAACGATTTTTTTTAAATATATATTCTCTTAAGGCAACTTAGTTAACCCACTGCTACTATGCAAAATTGCTACACTGAGCACAAAAGATCATTGCCAGCCTACAGTTGTCTTCTCATACAAAAAGACAATGGTGGTTGATGCCATAATGACACCCACTGGTGCAGCTTTTATCATGCCCAATTTATGTGAAATTGGATCACATGATTTAAGAAATGGTCACAAACCCTAAAGCTACACTATCCAAATAACATTCATGGGGTTTAAACCACATTAATGTTATCACTTTAACACCGAGTGATAAACATTGAAAACAAAAAGAAGCATATCCCAGGCTTCGCTTCCTAAACCCAAACCTTTTCAGAAAAAGTGACTTATCCTACACTGAGCTACTCATACATCTCACTCACTTTTACTGAAACATTTCTTACACATGCTATGCACGAGTCCACAATATTTCATCATATACCAGATGAAATACAGACTTCATAAACTCTATTAACATGATTTTAGAGTTAAACAACACCACAATTCTATCTGATAAGCCAATCCATACTAACCAGTCACCATTTTTGTTTCTTTAGCACCATTTGTGCAGGGTACTCATGTACAACAGGCTCCAGTTGAAGAGGTTTCCTTGAAAACAATCATGCAGCAAATCTTGGCCATGTAGAACACACGGAATACAATACTGGCCAGGATGGAAACAATGAGTTATGAGATTGATTCCCTAAAAGAATCAGTTGCATTACTTCAACAACAACAACAAACTCCTCTGACTCCGCAACCTTAACACAGTGGAGAAAATGAAGATCAAGGTGGAGATGATGATACCGAGCCAAGGCAATCACCCACAAATGAAGATCAAGAGGGTGATACTGATGCTGCCACTGAACCTCTGCCATCTCCTACCCATGATGATACTTAAGGAGCTGCAAGTGGTGATACTGAACCTCTTCCTTCCCCATCCAATGATAACAATAAGGGAGAGAAGAGATAAAGAGAAGAAGAAGCAGTTGAATAACCTGAGCCATCTGCTCAGGGGGAGAAAAGAAGAAAGTTAAATGAAGATCAATCTCAACAACAAGACATGCTCAAACTGAATCATCTGCTCAAGAGCCTACTACTCAGGGGGAGCCTTCTGCTCAGGTTCAAAGGCTATTGTTTAGGTATGAAAGAACAAGTAACAGAGGATTATCATTTTTAGACAAACGTGAGCAGATCCAACTATCAGATGATGAAGAACCAAATCCAGTGCAAATCCGTAACTTATACAATTCAGCACTAGACATGGCAGATCGAGAAATCTCTTCATCATCATCCTCAGATGATGAAGCTCCCCCAGAAGAGCTTGAAGATCCTCAAGATTATCTTATCACAAGAAGAAGACAACATCCAAAAAGGAGAATGATCAATGTTGAGATGTCTTCTGAATCAAGTGAGGAACAAGCTCCTTTAGTTACAAGAACAAGAAGACCTGTTCATACACTCTCAAGTGATGATGAGCACGGTCCAAGGAAGACTGCACAACAAATTGAAGAAGAGACAACAAGATTCTTTTATGAGCATGAGCTTGGTATTAAACAAGAATCTGATACTGATCCAGAAACTGGAATTCCATCCAAACATGTTAGAACAAAGAAGAAAGGCTCTGAACTGTGTGAGCAGTACTGGAATGTCATTGCTGAAAGAGCCTGGTACAAATTAGCAGGATGGACATACTGAGAAACAAAAGGTTCCCCAGTGTGAGAGATATATACTGGCTAAACATTGATGTCAACAAAGTAACAGTTAAGCCTGCAGAAGGAACAATTATTACCACTTGCACTAGACCAGTCAGTCCTCCTATGAAGATATATCTTCATGATATTAAGAACATGGGGCTTCAAGACTGGATCAAGATCACAAGACTAATCAAGGAAATGCCTTCTAGATCAGCGGTAGCTCAAGTGGTCTTGGATGAAATATGTGCTGTCTCTGCAGTGTGCTATGAAAAGGGAATCCCTATACTCTAGAGAGTATAGGACATTTTGTGTCTTAACTGAAGCTTATAAGAACAATCGACTAGAATGTCTCAACACGTTTGATGTATCTAACCCATACACTGTCCCCCCTAATCTTGTGTTTCAATACAGAAAGAGCACAATATATCCTACCTCTGGATACATGTATAATGACTCAGAGGACAGGGAATGCTTCATCACTGAGGCAGACTTGCCCAAAGCTCGCATAAATCATATGGTTGGGTTGAAATGGATGATAACCAAGAAGGAGGATGCTTGGTTCAGAAAGAAGATTGTTGTTGTGCTATGGAATAGAAGGGATGAACTCAAAAAGAAAGATGAGTTTGTCCACATCAAGGAAGAAGTCTTCTATGAGCGTGAAGCTATAAGCAGAGAATGAAGAAGAAGAGTCTGCAGCTTTATTTTTTTGCACTTCTCTTTGTAATATTGTCTTGTTATAATTAGATAAGGGGAGATTGTTAAGGCAAAAAGCCTTACCCCTTGGGATCTTAAGATAACAAGACAACCTAGACTAGCTAAGAATAGGTTGTAGAATAATATAGCTAAGTCTTGGTCCAATACTGAGTAGAAAGTTTTGGTCACTCAGTATTGGGACTCAGTCTTGACATCCAATACTGAGTACAAGGACTGGGTAAACATTTCCATGTTTACTCGACCAGATCAAGTCCCTTTGATATCGTTCACTTTCCTTTTACCAGTCCTTGTACTACTCCTTGCCTAACTTATGAGATATCTATAACACTATAATTAGAGATCATTTGGAAAAGGAGTACTCACCAATTTACGCTTTCATATTTCATATCTTGTAATTGATCAGTGGTCTTGTTATTCCGCAACAAGCCACACTTAGTGGAATTATACATTTGACTCTAATATTGTGTTAATCACTTTAATTGTCTTAAGTCTAATTATTATATCCATTAAACAAGCAAACCAGGGTTGTTGTGACCTAACAGTTTTGGTTTGAAAATTCATCGTTTTCGATTTCGGCCTGGTTCGGTTTTCCGAAAGGGAAGAGCATTTGGGCTAAAAAACTGAACCGGACCGCAACCAAACCGAACCAAAACCGAAAACATGTAATCATTTCAATTTCGGTTTTGAAAATTCATCATTTTCGGTTTTGTTTCTATTGGTTTCATTATGGTTCGGTTCGGTTTCCTAGACCGCGCTCACCCTTACAAAGCCGCACATAAGCACATCGCTTCATGTTCACCTATTATTGTGAATTATATCGACCGAAATGTTTGTTAAACTAATTAGTTTGTATAATCTTTATTTATTTGTGGGGTTGTTAATTTATGCATTATTATGTTAAGAGGTGGAAGCCAAATTATTAAGTTTAAATGCATTCGGAGAACCGAATCTTCGGGTAAAAAATTTGGAATGAAACAAGTTAAGAGAGCCAACCTTTCAGCATCAGCGGGTGACCCGTCGTAGCGGTGAGAGTCTGTAAGTAGGATATCTGGAATCAAACAGAACCATCATATCAATCGCGAGCTTTGGGGATTTGAGGCGCGACTCGAGAGCATGGCGACGCGAGCGATCAGCCGCTCGGCGGGAAGGACGACACGGGAAGTCAATGTAGCAGCGCGATAGCCTTCGAGTAGCAGCTATTACGAATACTAGTATACAAGGAAATCCAGCTCATAATTGAATTTAATTATACCCAAATATTATGTAGTCAATGGTTGTTAATAGGTTGTCTTGTATACTCCTTCAATTGCTCATATATTCCGTGTATAGCTTCCTGTAATATTGAATCATTTATTATATATATTACTGAATAATAGTGAAGGCAAATCATCAAAGCCTTTTACACTTAAACATCATAGCGGCAAGTAAGGGTGCACTGTAGTCGCTGCACGAACGAGTGCTTGTGGCGGCGCGAGTTCAAGCTCAGAGTTAGATCAATAATTGGTCATTTGAACCTCATTTTTCTTCCAATAACCCTCCCTTTTCATGTGTGTGTGATTATTGAGTATAAAAGGTGACGTGGAGCTAATTTTTCCCCCTATCCAACTTCCAACCCATTTTCACTTCTAGTTGAAGATTGAAGGTAAGACTCATCTCTTAAGTAGTTGTATGGGTTTAATTTGGGGAAAACTTTGGTTGAGCTAGGAACCCACCCTATCTTTGAGGGTTTGCTTAAATAATGAAATGGAGAGTGTAGAACTCTAATCTAAGAAGTTTAAACATGGAATATGTGTTTACAATATGGATTCACTCTAGATGTGAAGTTATTGGCATCTTGGGTTTTGAACATCACCAAATTGGGTAAATTTGGTGTTAGATGGTAACTAGTGAAAGATGTATATGATTTGTATATATGGTAACTACTATTGTGATGAATGTGATAATAGTCCACAAAGTGGAAAGTTGAAGATATTGCATTTATCACCCGATAATAGTGGAAGCAAAGGATTTTGTTAAAGAGACGTGCTTGGAGTGGATAAAACCTCAAGTGAGTATATGTGAACTTTTATACTCGAACATAGTGATAAAAGATTTACTTTCAACAATATATTTTATTTAGAAACTGGCCTTTATAACACTCTCTAACTTAATAAAAAATTAATTAGCACTTACAATTTATAGTTTTTGGTGAATTAATATATATTAGTTGTGCCGAATACCTTAACGATTCAAAAGACAATTCATTCACCACATTTAAACATGTGTGATTGAATTAACTTTCATCTTTTACCAGATTTAATTTTCTTTATTTTGTATGTATAAACAAAAAAAATGTATTATAATTACAATATGAACGACTATATTATTATACGTAATCTATTTGAAAGACTTAATTACTCATTAGATCCTGCGACTGGTTTAATTATCATTTAAAACTGATAGACTTCAATCTTCCCAATATAGACCGTGCGACTTGAGGCGCATTCGGTCGACTGGTCGACTCCATACAAATCATGCCAAGTGTCCCCTTGAATAGTACAAAGACCGATCAGGAAAAGAAAGGTGATGCGATTGACAATTGTAACTTTTCCCTACAATTTGAACTTACGTATTTTATATTCTAAAAATATTTAACCATGGTGAACCTTTAATACCAACTACCCACCAACTACGATAGTCATCTCGCCTATAAAAGAGGGTGTTAACTATCATATTTTCTTCACATCATTTTCCTTATGTTCTACATACATGGTACATCTCTAAATTGTCGTTTATGTTCTTTTTGATCTTCATGCTCTACGTTGTTGAAAATCCATGAAAAATAAGAAGATATTATCATGCGTATTCTTTCTCTTGGTAATGAAATGCATAAAAAATACTATGATATTATCATGTTCTTTCTGTTATCGTATCGTAGATCTTATCGTAAATAAAACTTGCCAAATAAGCTAGTATTCAAGATCTTGGCTGCTTCAAGAATCATGATTTAACATCATGGCTGCTTCAAGAATCATGATATCTTCAATGTAATTGGGGCTGAGTCGTTTTTTAGCTAGGCAGAGCAATTTAATCACCAAATGACAATCATGCCCTTCATTTCATTTCTCCCTCTTCACTGAGAGAATCATGATTGTCTCTTGATATGATATAAAATTACGATATATGAGTTAAACCAGATCCATACAATAACATGTATTAGACTACTAGAGCCACATTCGGGTATTAATATCACAAAACTTGTAAGACCAACAGTTTCTTAAGCAAAAAATGTCATTGACGGTTTCGGAATTGTAGCTGATGTTGTCTTTTCCTTTACCCTTGTATGTAATTGGTTTGTATATTAGATTTAATGAAAATGTTTATCGTCGTTCAAAAAAAATATATATACATATTTTTGCACTGTACTTTCATTTAATTTATTGCATTTTTCGTTCACAATAATGAGTTATTTTGAGTGCATATCGTGTACAATTTATTGGTATCACCTGGAAAGTTCGAAAAGTGTAATCGGTTACATGTTTAACCTAGATTACGGGTATTCTACTAAATGAGCAAAGTTGTTATTTATGTGTACTGATGTTTAGGGTTTGTTGTTCTTTATTGAGTCATATGGATTGTGTATGTTAATTGCAATTATTTCTTTAGCTTAAAATAGATGTCGTGTGCGTGAGTAGGCCTGTGAAAATTGGACCGAGAACCGAACGGGATCGCATAACCGGACTGGACTGAACCGAGCTCCATCGGTTCGGTTCTTGACCGGTTCTAATTTTTATGAAAATCCAGTTCTCGGTTCCAACTGGTTCGGTTACGAGTGGTCCGATTCGGTCCAAAAATGAGAAAAAAACTGAAAATAGTCGAAGAAATTGCCTTTGTTCTGTTCGGTTCCGACTATTTCTCTGTACGGTTCGGTTAAGAGCATCATGTGTTCGGTCCTCGGTCCATCCAAAACAATTTTTTCATTCGGTATGCTTTTTTTTAATAAATATATGTCATCGTGCATTTTTTGTATTGATTGATTTTAATAAACCTATAAAGTTTGTTGCTATGTAATTAATATTTAAACATAATCTAGATATTCAACTATTTTTGTGATTCATAAATGCATTGTCGTTATTTTATTTTGTTTATTAAATATTAGTTATGGTAAAATTTTTGATCTTACAATTCATTAATTTATTATTTTTATTAAATGGGTTTATATAATATTATTATTAATATTAAATGCATGGTGTTAATGCAATTTCAAACTTGGAACTCAATTTTTCTAAATGGATGTTCTGTTAGGGTAAAAGATAATATCATTTGAAAATTCAATATCATTTGCATCATGATAGTGTGGTATTTGTAGTTTATAGTATGTAAGTTTAGGTTATATGAAAAGACTATTAATTAATTTAATTTACTACAATTATTTTTCTGTTAAATTCTTTGTCTTATTTAATTAATATGTATCTTCTAGTTAAATGAAAAGACTATTATTTAATTGAATTTACTACTATTATTTATGTTAAACTCTTTGTATAGTCTATTAAATTTATTCATGAGCATCATTTATAACAAAAACTTAGTTTTTTAGCATAGAATTCAATATAACATAAACTATGAAACTCAATTTTTGTTTATGATATATACATATAGAATAAAGATGTTAAGATATCTGTAAGTATATACTTGATACAAATCAATGAAAGAAATTAATAGCGAGGAGAAAGAACATAATCGCTAAATGTCTTTGTTGTTTACTCCACTTGTTAGATGTTTCTTTTGGATGCACTTTTACAGTGTTAAAATTTTGCATCATGTAAATAAGTATTTATAGATCTTAATGTGTAAGATTCTTAAAACTTGAAAAATCTCTTATTTTATTGAACTTTTTATTATTATATATTTATATTTATTACAAAATTCTTGGTCTTACAATTTAATGAGTTTGTCAAATTGTTATTAAAATGAATTCATTACTATAATTTATATTAAATGAGCAAAGTTATTATTTATGTGATTGATCTTTAGGGTTTGTTGTTCTTTATTGAGTCATATGGATTGTGTATGTTAATTGTAATTATTTCTTTAGCTTGAAATAGATGTTGTATGCGTCAGTAGGCCTGTGAAAATTGGACCGAGAACCGACCGGGATCGCATAACCGGACTGGACCGAACCGAGCTCCATCGGTTCGGTTCTCGACCGGGTCTAATATTTATGAAAATTCAGTTCTCGGTTCCAACTGATTCGGTTCCGAGTGGCCCGATTCGGTCCAAAGTTGAGAAAAAACTGAAAATAGTCGAAGAAATTGCCTTTGTTTTGTTCGGTTCCGACTATTTCTCGGTACGGTTTGGTTATGAGCATCATGTGTTCGGTCCTCGGTCCATCCAAATTCATTTTTTCATTCGGTCTGGTTTTTTTTAATAAATATATGTCATCATGCATTTTTTGTATTGATTGATTTTAATAAACCTATAAAGTTTGTTGCTATGTAATTAATATTTTATCATAATCTAGATATTCAACTATTTTTGTGATTCATAAATGCATGGACATTATTTTATTTTGTTTAGTAAATATTATTTATGGTAAAATTTTTGATCTTACAATTGATTAATTTATTATTTTTTATAAATGGATTTATATAATATTATTATTAATATTAAATGCATGGTGTTAATGCAACTTCAAAGTTTTTTTTTTGACCAGCAAAAAGAAGGAAACGGAAGAGCTTCGGCATTGCCATCACCCTCCCGAAACCTCCACTCCAATAAAACTAGTTTAGTAATTTACTAAACTAAATCATACAAAGGTTTTTTAATCCAGTCAACCCAAGAATTATTACAAGCTTGATTTCTATGAGTTAACCAATTAAACGAAAATAAGACAATAAAATCAATAACATCGCCTTTTTTATGCTACCACTATCAAATAAACTCGAGTTCCTGAACCGCCAAATCATCTAACAAACTGCAATCCCTATCGTCTTCAGTTTAATCACTCCATTCTTGGATATACGAAGCCCAGAAATAAACATCCACCAATCATCAAAAGATCTACCCAGAAATCTATCAATTTCACACCACTTACAAATATACTCCCATATCTGCATCGCCATATTACAACCGAAAAACAAGTGCTCCACCGACTCCATTCCGGAATTACACAATGGACATGCAATTTCCTGAATTTCCATACCTCTACGAGATAGATTTTGCCTAGTTGGTAATCTATCCAATCGTAAACGCCATATAAAAACGTTCACTTTTATCGGAACAAAATTACACCAAATAGTATTAAAATCTATACCCGGATGAAGAAATTTGTCAATTACTTTCCGAGCTCCAGCGACTGAGAATTCGACTTGTTGATCAGCACACCAACACAATTTATCATTACCGACACCAATATTAACTTGTTCAAGAAGCGAACTTGAGCTTTGAAATTGTTCCACTTCAATTCCACCTCTTAATTTTCTTCTCCACCTCCAATTCCAACCCCTTCCATACCATTTATCCTTAACAAAACAATCCTGATCTAAGTCTAAACGAAATAAACGGTTAAACGTCTCCTTCAACGGTTGATTATCTAACCACTTATCTTGCCAAAACTTGATCTTATCGCCACTAACTAACGCATACCTTATGGAATTATGATCTATGATATGATTTTCATGCATATATTGAACAGCTTCTACTACTCGAGACCAAGGACCTTTTAAACTACGGTTCGAACTAGTATTAAAAAAACCACCATCTGACCCATATAAAGCATTTATAACTCGACACCACAACGCATTTGGCTCGTTATATAATCTCCATCTCCACTTCAATAAAAGGGCAAGATTTAAAGCTTTAAGACTTGCAATCTCAAGGCCACCCTGATCCTTAGCTGCAATTACATGTTTCCATGCAACCCAACTTCAAAGTTGGAACTCAATTTTTATATATGGATGTTCTGTTAGGGTAAAAGATAATATCATTTGAAAACTCAATATCATTTGCATCATGATAGTGTGGTATTTGTAGTTTATAACATGAAAGTTTAAGTTATATGAAAAGACTATTATTTAATTTAATTTACTACTATTATTTTTCTGTTAAATTCTTTGTCTTATTTAATTAATATGTAACTTCTAGTTAAATGAAAAAACTATTATTTAATTGACTTTACTACTATTATTTATGTTAAACTATTTGTATACTCTATTACATTTATTCATGAGCATCATTTATAACAAAAACTTAATTTTTTAGCATAGAATTCAATACAACATAAACTATGAAACTCAATTTTTTTATGATACGAGGCAGCATGGCCCGTGCGATGCACGGGCTTCGTTCACAATAATGAGTTATTTTGAGTGCATATCGTGTACAATTTACTGGTATCACCTTGAAAGTACGAAAAGTGTGATCGGTACATGTTTAAGTTTGATTACGGGTATTCTACTAAATGAGCAAAGTTGTTATTTATGTGTATTGATGTTTAGGGTTTGGTGTTCTTTATTGAGTCATATAGATTGTGTATGTTAATTGCAATATTTCTCTAGCTTGAAATAGATTTCGTATGCGTGAGTAGGACTGTGAAAATTGGACCGAGAACTGATCGGGATCGCATAACCGGACTGGACCGAACCGAGCTTCATCGATTCGGTTCTCGAGCGGTTCTAATTTTTTTGAAAATTTAGTTTTCGGTTCCAACTAGTTCAGTTTCGAGCGGTCCGATCAGGTCCAAAACTGAGAAAAAACTGAAAATAGTCGAAGAAATTGCCTCGGTTCTGTTCGGTTCCGACTGGTTCTCGGTACGCTTCGATTATGAGCATCACGTGTGCGGTCCTCGTTCAATCCAAAACCATTTTTTCGTTCGGTCTGGTTTTTTTTAATAAATATCTGTCATCGTGCATTTTTTATATTGATTGATTTTAATAAACCTATAAAGTTTGTGGCTATGTAATTAATATTTAACCATAATCCAGATATTCAACTATTTTTGCGATTTATAAATGCATGGACATTATTTTGTTTTGTTTATTAAATATTATTTATGGTAAAAAAATTTATCTTACAATTGATTAATTTTTTATTTTTTATAAATGGATTTATATAATATTATTATTAATATTAAATGCATGGTGTTAATGCAATTTCTAAGTTGGAACTCAATTTTTATAAATGGATGTTCTGTTAGGGTAAAATATAATATCATTTGAAAACTCAATATCATTTGCATCATGATAGTGTGGTATTTGTATTTTATAATATGTAACTTCAAGTTATATGAAAAGACTATTATTTAATTTAATTTATTACTATTACTTTTCTGTTAAATTCTATGTCTTATTTAATTAATATGTAACTTCTAGTTAAATGAAAAGACTATTATTTAATTGAATTTACTACTATCATTTATGTTAAACTATTTGTATACTCTATTACATTTATTCATTAGCATCATTTATAATAAAAACTTAATTTTTTAGCATAGAATTCAATACAACATAAACTATGAAACTTAATTTTTTTTATGATCTATATATATAGATATATAGATATAGAATATAGATATAGATGTTAAGATATCATTAAGTTATATACTATACAAATCAATGAAAGAATTAATAGCGAGGAGAAAGAACAAAATCGCTAAAGGTCTTAATGTGTAAGATTCATAAAACTTGAAAATTCTCTTATTTTATTGACCTTTTTATTATTATATATTTATATTTATTACAAAACTCTTGGTCTTACAATATAATTTTGGTTTTACGAATGAGTTTATATAATATTATTATTAATATTAAATGCATAATATTAGTTGCAAGTTCAAAATTGGAACTCAATTTATATATATATATATATATATATATATATATATATATATATATATATATATATATATATATATATATATATATATATATATATATATGGAATATAGATATAGATGTTAAGATATCAGTAAGTTATATACTTGATACAAATCAATGAAAGAAATTAATAGCAAGGAGAAAGAACATAATCGCTAAAGATCTTTGTTGTTTACTCCACTTGTTAGATGTTTCTTTTGGATGCACCTTTACGGTCTTAAAATTTTGCATCATGAAAATAAGTATATATAGATCTTATTGTGTAAGATTCATAAAACTTGAAAAGTCTCTTATTTTATTGAACTTTTTATTATTATATATTTATATTTATTACAAAACACTTGGTCTTACAATTTAATGAGTTTGTCAAATTGTTATTAAAATGAATTCATTACTATAATTTATGTTAAAACTCTTGATTTTACAACTATTGAGCTTCTCAATCCTTATTAACATGATTTATTTAATATTATAATAAATGCAACATCAATATGAAACCCATTTTATATATTTTATACATCTTTATATAATATAAAAATGAGTTCCATATTTGATGTTGTAATTAATATCCTGCATTAAATTTCATGTAATAAATATTGAGAACAATTCATTCAAACAAAACGTTTTGCACTTTATACGTCCAAATGCCCTTTTAATTCTCAACTTATGATCATCTACAGACGTTACCATTCAAAACAAAATTATACATACGTTTAAAAGTTTAAATCCTTTATTACCATCTATTAATTGAGTTCCATGTTGAATATAACAATTAATTGAAGCCTTTATCACATGCGTTAAAAGTTTAAAACTTCAACTGAATTGAAACGCTAACTTCACGGGCAAAATTGAACTGAAACGGTGGGCATATTGAACCGAAAAGATGGCATTTAACTCGATTAAATTTTGCAGTTTGAAAGTTTTTAAAAACGTTCATGGGCAGTTACATCAAAAAAATAAAAACACTCATCATTTCAGCCGATGAAGGTGGCCGAGAAAAGAAACAGGCGACGACGGGACGATAACAAACAAGTCGGTGTCGAGGTAACACCATCGCCGGTTTTTCACAGGCGATGACGGGATGATAACAAACAACTCGGTGTCGAGGTAACACCGTCGCCGGTTTTGCACAGACAACATACACACACACTGTTAAAAACACCAGTGGGTGTGTATTTCAAACGAGGGAAAATGACACGTACATGTATATGCATACGCACCACACCCCTTACTCGAAGGAGACTTCCCCGGAGAGTCATACATATCGGGACATAACCCACACTTGGGCGGGGAAGGAAAACCCAGAAACAACACAGATACACACACGACTGTGTGTGTTTTGGGGAGATCGACGGACCGACGGTTGAGTTCTTGGATGCTTGATGTTAAATTCACAGTAAACGCATTGAGAAGAAAGGTGTATTATTGTTTAATTTAAAATCTAATGCTCAATTATGTCTTAAGGGTAGTTTTATTACCTACTAATGTGTGCTTTTTTTTTTTTACCTAACACTTGGTGTTATTTTTGAACTTATACTCAATTTGTAAGTTTGTACGTACCACTTAAAATTGAGCAAATTACAAACTTGAATTTCAATCAGGTAATTGAGCAAAATTGCATTGATATTTTATTGATTTAGTATGAATAAGTTCTTATCAAAAGTTGTAGTTTTTTTCCTAGGTATCTTCTGAAAGAGACGAGGAACCCGGCCTCTTTCAAGTGAGTTTTAATTTTATTTTATTTTACTATAATTTAATTGATTTTATACAAATGCTTTTACCCTTTTAATCGAAGTTAAAAATTAGAACTTAAAAGTCACCACCTTGCTAATATGCTACATTATTATTATTATTATTATTATTATTATTATTATTATTATTATTATTATTATTATTATTATTATTATTATTATTATTATTATTATTATTATTATTATTATTATTATTATTATTATTATAAATCAATTAGCTCAATCAATAGGATCTTTTCCAACATTCTCATTCATATGATATCTCTTACAAATGGTGTACATGCTAGCCCTTTATATAGGGTACAAGGTAGTAATCAAGAGACATGTAATGAATACACATAATGAAGGACATAAGTGTAAGCAACCAAATAGACATGAGTTACAAGATTAAATGAGTTACAATACTCCCCCTTGGTTGCATAGATTTATGTTGAACTCTTCATATACTTCGTCTTGTATCTACAGACAATCCATGAAACATTCGTCTCGTTAAAAACTTGTCGGAGAAAACCCTTTGGGACAAAAACTCCAATCGAAGGAAAAAGAGTACGATCTGGATGTCTTGAGCGATGTAAGGAACCATATATGGTGTGCCTCATTAAAACCTTGTTTAGAGAAAACCCAGTCGGACAAAAACTCTAACGAATGACAAAAGAGTGCACAATGGTTAATAAGTATTCAACTCGATACTCCCCCTGAATTCAACAATTCTTAATGAGAATAGGGTACTGTTAGTGTCTCATTAAAAAAACTTTGTCAAGGTAAACCCAATGGGACAAAACCCTTGAACTAAAGGAAAAAGAGTACACAAGCATTCATCGGGATGCTCCCCCTCACATGCACTCAACAGGGTGCAAAGCATACGTCAGGATGCAATTATTATTCTCACTCAACATGGTGCAAAGCGTACGTCATGATGCATCATTATCCGCACTCAACAGGGTGCAATGCATACATCAGGATGCAATCGTTATTCACACTCAACAGGGTGCAATGCATACATCAGGATGCAATCGTTATTCGCACACAATTGGGTGCATGATATTTGTCATTTAGGTAGCTCAGAGACTATCCTAAGTCAAATAGCTTTGACATGTTTTGGAAAGAATACTTTGGCAGTGACTTGGTGAACAAGTCTGCATGATTCTTATCTAATCCAATATGTTTCACTTCAATCATTTGAAATGCTTGTAGTTCATGTGTAAAGAACAATTTCGGCGATATGTGTTTAGTGTTATCCCCTTTGATATAACCATGTTTCGCTCAATCGATAGCAATGGTGTTATCTTCATATATGACAACTGGTTAATTGGGATCATAAGCCAAACCACATTTACTTCTAATATGGCCTCTTACATCACAAATCCATACACAGTCTATAGTCGCCTCAACGAGCGCGAGTAGTTCGGAGTGATTTGTCGAAGTATCAACTAGAGTCCATTTACAAGACCTCTAGGATATCGCCGCATTCCCTATGGTAAAGACATAACCAGATTGGGAACGTCCCTTATGCAGGTCTGATAAGTAAACTGCATCGGCATATCCAATAAGGGTCGCGTTATCTCAAGTATCAATCACACTTGATCCACTCGATGACGCGTAGGGATAGAATAAGCCCATATTCGTACTACCTTTAAAGTAACGAAAGATGTCTTTAATACCATTTACGCGTAGGGATAGAATAACCCCACCTTTACGGTCCTCGATCTGCAGGCCGAGGCAATGCCGTGTTTTCCCATGATCTTTCATCTCGAATTCCTTCTTTAGGATTTCAGCAGTTTCAAACAACTCTTTCTAGGATCCTATAAGATTCTAATCATCTACATAGACTGCGATAATAACATATCCTGAAGTGAATATCTTTATAAACACAAATGGGCATATTCAAATCTTTAAATATCCCAGTCTGATCAAGTACTCACTTAGACGGTTATACCACATCCGTCTGAATTATTTTAATCAAAAAAGTGATCGTCTCAGTCGTATCGAGAACGTGTTCCGTGGTCTAGAACTACTTGATTCAGGAAACTTAAATCCATCGTTGACTTTCATGTGTATCTCTTTGTCATGATCCCCATAGAGATAGGTTGTGACCACGTCCATAAGCTGCATATTCAGTTTTTCGGAAACTACTAAACTGATGAAGTAGTGGAACGTTATAACGTTCATTACAGGAGAATACATATCCTCGTAATCAATACCAGGACGTTTGAGAGAAGCCTAGCGCCACGAGGCGAGTTGTGTATCATACAATCTCATTATTCTCATTACGCTTCCTTATGAATACTGTAATGCCCCGTAATTTATAACAATTAAAATAATATTAATTTAATTGTCATACTTAATTTTAAATGGATTAATTAATAAATTAATTATAATTAAATTAGACGGTTTGAATTATCAGGATGACTTGTAATTAGACTGTTCATTTTTATTAAGCGTATTAAATATTTAGACACTTTATTATTTTATAGACTTTCATATATTATCAAATGTAAGTAAATAGTTCGTTTTGAGTTTTGACCGGTTAATTAACCATGAGAATTGGGTTGTACTCTCTTGCTCGGGCCGGCCAAACGCCAAGGCCCCGATATTTCGACTAGTGGGCTTGACTAATTAAATATCATTTACCCTAAACCCATTTTCTCTTAAACCCTCAAATGCCAAAAACACCCAAAAGCCGTACGTTTCCCTTTGCTTCCTGCGGCGTCGAACAGAGATGTTAGCAAGCAGGTCACGATACTTTTGAATTGGCGGTTGGTGTGGGTGATAAGCAACCAAGCAAGCATGTCATTTTTCTTGTCTCGTATGAAGGGAAGCAACCAAGCAAGCATGTCATTTTTTTCTTGTCTCGTATGAAGGGAAGCAACCAAGCAAGCATGTCATTTTTTTTCCTTGTCTCATGTGAACGGAAGCAAGCACACAACCTCGTCCCATTTTATTTCTCGTTTCGGTATAATTCAATTCCTTATTTCATCGTTCATTTAATTTGAGTTTCGTTTGTTACTGAACTGTTGACAGATTCTGTCTGACCTGTTCGGGTCAGTTTTTGACCGGCTGCGGGTCAGAATATCGACCCCGTGTCTTCTGGACTTTTGTAGCTCGTTGTTATACCTTTCTGTGGCCGCCGACCGCTCGTTAACCGAGTTAACGGTTTGTGAGATACGACCCTTTTTGTAACTGACTGCAGTGCTGAAATATTGCACGCAATTGCCTGTTGCAGGCCTGTTTCGGGACCCTTCGGGGCAGAACCGGGCCGAACTTTCTATAGACGGTTTATAGTGTCTTATGTATACTATCTGCTGCGAAAATCTAGTGTCATTCGGTGTACCGAGTTGAAAGTTACGGTCGTCCGATTTTGCTTCAAATTGTGTTTTGAATTATGTTGAAATTCGGGTTTTAGAAATTCTAGTTTTACGAAATTATGAGTCTTTATTTTTGTGACTTTGTAGAATTGTGTTGCGGGTTTAAACCATTGAAATTTTTGAGATTCTGGATTTGGTTTGGGTAAAAACCTTTTGTTAATTACATAGACGTTTTATTGATCGAGAACCGGGAAACCGAACCCGTAGGGTTCTTGGTTCCCTAAGCCGGAATACATTTCTAAATAAAAGACGAGATAAATAGTAAACATGTTTCTGAGATTAAAAATGATTTTCGGGACAGTCGGGTGTCTCGGGAGTAAACCGGTTGATGTCGGGATTCAAAACGGGTTTTAAAATACATGCTGAATTTTGGGCAGATTCTGTTGGTTATGTTCAGGTCTGTTTTTACCATACTTAAAATGCATTTTAGAATTTTTGGCCCATGCTGGTCACTAGTTTTCTGAGTCCTCTTTCCAATGCCGCTAACGGCTCGTTAATATGATTTACGATTTAAAAGTTATTGATGTTTTAGTAAACCTTCGCTGGATAGTTTTCGGTTCAGCTATTCTGTCTCGCGTGCCTGTTTTGAGCCTTTTCTGTTTGGAACTAGCTTCCGAAGCCTTCTGTAAAATTGTAGTCCTCTGAGTCATTTAACTACTGTAAAAATTTGAATAATATTAAGAGAGCAGTTTAAGAGTTATAGCAGTTCCCGTGAGACCGACGGGTGATGCTAGTTTTCTAAATTGAGTCCTTAAAACGGATTGTAATTCGGGTTTCATTTTTATGCTTTTAGGATCGTCTAGGAATAACCGAGAAGCGCCTTAGAGTATTGAGGATCCTTTGGAGCTTACGTTTTCTCGAGGTGAGTATTCTCATCGTGTATTCAGTTTTAACGTTATACATGCATGACTTATGTGTTATACTAGTTGAACCATACTTGTTATCTGAGTTTGATCTGTTATCTGAGTATCTGAGCATCTGTTTATTTATTTTGATCTGAGACATTGTGCCTGGGTAACTGAGCTCGGCATAGAGTCATTATGTGCTACTACTTGCTAGGGCATCTGAGATAATTATGTTAAAGAGATATAAACATAATAACACACATCTGAGTTTTTGGCTATATGCCATCTTGGGATCACCTCCCGTCTGAGTTTTTGTGATCACTCCCGTCTGAGTTTTGGCTTATGCCTATCTGAGGTGTGAGGAGGGGCGGTCGACCCGAGTCACACAAGCGCGCTATATAAATTAAAATCTGAGTAATAAAATCCGAGAAATAAATCTGAGTAATTAATTGAGTAGATTCTGAGTAGGAGTACACCGATGTGCCCTCATGTGTTGTATGTTATGATTGTTTACATTTTGAGATTATTCACTCAGCTTCCCAGCTGACCCAAATCTCCCCCATTGTTTCAGGTACCAGCAAAGGAAAAGAGATGGTGGACGGTTGACCGCTGTATTTCCTCGAGCTGATGTGGACAACACTTAACATTTTAAAATACTTTATTTTATTTAAATTATTTCCGCATTAAATACATTTTTAAAATGACAATATTATTATTGGGTTTTAATTATTCAAGTTATTGGGACCTTTTTATTTAAAATCTTGTACTCAAATTTTTTTTAAATTTTTGTTAATTTTTGGGTGTTACAAATACCAATTTATAATCAGTTGGTAACATTAGGTGGTGTTGGAGCAACAGGTCCAAACACTCATCCTTTTGGTAAGGAATCCAATTTACCTGGATTGTGTATTTCCATAAAGACCAGTCCATTGTACTCAACAATAGTACTTGATTCCATGTCATCATTGCTCATAATGTCAGGGGCCACTACGTATATGAGCAAATCATCGATGACAGTCTCCTTTTGCATCAAAATATCGTCTAAGCTAGCATACTCGACATATATTTGAATATTAACGGGATTATGAGAAATTTGTGTTTCATCGGGAACACGCTTCTCCAATACACTCCCATGATCCTTAATGATCATGTGTGGCAAAACAGATACAACAGAATTTCTCCTCCTTTGAGGCAGAACATCCTTGGAACCGAACCGGTCTTCCTCTTTTATTGGGAAGAGCGGCGGACTGGACAACCAATGGTAGCGTCCTTTGCATGGTGGGTTCGACCGATGCAACATGTTCAAACGGAACATGGCGTCTCACAGGGACGTCTATCCTTGCAGGCACATATGCAGCAGGTATATTTGATCTCGTGACATTTGCTAAGTCATTAAATGCCTCTGGTAGCTAATTAGCAACATTTTATAGATTTAGAAGTTTGTGCACATCCTTATCACGATGTGCAGTCGGGTGATCCATATGAGACAAATTGGGTACATGCCACGTTCTTTCACGCCGTTCCTTATCAACGTTAACGTGCAAATCTCCCCCTAACGACGGGAAGATTGTCTCATCAATGTCACAATTCGCATGTATAGCGTGAAAGAGATCGCATGTCAAGGGCTCTAAATAGAGTATGATGGATGGAGATTAATAATCAACATATATTCTCCGTCATTTCTGAGGTCCAAATTTCGAACGCTTTGGAAGTTTAATTGGAACATTGAACAAACACCCAAACACGCGTAAGTATGAGACGTCGGGCTCATATCCAGTTACCATCCGGTACGCAGGAAGTTATTGGGAGCCCATGGGCCTCAGACGGACCGATGCATCAGTCTGCAATATTACATAACCATATATAAAAATGGGGCGTTTTGGTGCGCATAATCAAAGTTCTTGCAATTATTTTTATTCGTTTGATAAACGATTCCGCAAGATTAATTTGAGAATGAACGTACACAACAAGGTGTTCAATATCAAGGCCCAATGTTATGCAATAATCATCGAACATTTTTTATGTAAACTCACCGACATTATCAAGTCTAATTGACTTTATTGGATAATCCGGATGATTAACCCTCAACTTAATGATATGGGCTAGGAGTTTAGGAAATGTTGCATTCATTGTGGACAACAAAGTTACGTGTGACCATCATGTTGATTCATCAACCAATATCATGAAATTTTTAAATGGTCCGCATGTTGGTTGGATAAGTCCACAAATATCCCTATGAATTCTCTTAAGAAAACGGGATATCACTTTTGTAGATTATACATAAAGTGGTTTGAGACGTGTCTTTACAATCGAGCATATTTGGCATAGGCTTTTTCGGATTAATCATGAAATTATATCCTGATGCACATAGGATGCATTCATAGTTCGAAATATCATATTTTGACCCGGGTGTCCCAGGCGGTCATGCCATAACATATAAGTTCCGTCATCAATGGAGGCTCGACGAATGATTATAGTGTTTTTCAATATGTTTTATCGTGGTATGATACAAACCACTTGACAAACATCTCAACTTCTCCAATATACGCTTTTGGTCGTATTTGATAAGAGGTAATATAAAGGTTTTCAATACCATATTCTCGAGCAGTTTCAAGATGAAAACGTATTTTCTCGAACTTCCTGAAAACTCAACAAGTTACGACTGGAACTTGGACAATATAAGGCTTCATTAAAGGTTAAACCTGTACCATTTGACAACTTAAATTGGGCATTACCATAGCCTTTCACAAGGGTCGACAGACCCGAAATGGTTGTCAATGAAGTTACTTTGAGGCGTAATGTTGATTAAGTAATTCTTATGTTTTATGAAAGTGTACCTGTGTACCACAATCAACCAGACAATCAACTTACCCAATATGCATGCCTCAAAGTAAAAATCATTTAAAGGTGGTCACACGTATAAACTAATTTCTTAAGGAAAAGAAACTTCAAATTATTCCGAGAAAACATAATCAATGTAAACAAACCATAATCCAAAAGATCACCATTATTCAAACGGGAAAGCATAATCCAAAAGATAACCACATTCAAATGGGAAAACATGATCCAAAACATAATCCATGAGCTAAACAATAGCTCTGTTATTCCATTTGAGCCACAAAATCGGGGTCTCAAAGAATTCATGTTTGTTTCGATACTTTCCTACAACGGGAGGATAAAATATTGAATTTAATTATCATATAAAATGACAGTTTATATGCTTATGGTTTGTATGAGCATAAATTGTGTGACGAATCATCAGGTTCGAAAAACACAAGTACGAATGGGTTCTCAATTATCGAACGACAGGTCGATTGATAGATACGATTCATCATATCTATAGAACCACATTCTGGAAAAATATTATTTAGTCAACCCTTTTCGGTAGCTCTATTCGAATACAACCAGGAAAGACGGTGAGGGTAGACGGCGCTTGTGCGTATCGGAACCACCCATCATTAGGAGTCAGAAAAACCGCCAATCTTTCCTAGACATTGTATTAAGAATAGATGAGCCTATTTGGGGATGATTCATAATTTTTTCATTTTAAGTACAATGCTCATTTTTAGATATCTCAAATGCTAAATAGCAATTATACACATCGTGTATCACGTGTGTGCATCAACTCAATGTACCAACATATAATTCATGATGCCACTTTTTTCTATCTCATTTTTAGAAACAATCGAATAATCAATTCTTTTTAAAAAATTTGTCTCAAAAATTGACATAAATCCCTTAGTAATAAATATTATCATGTTGTAATGATAATCTCTAATTGTAAACATATCAAAGTTTTCTAAAAGATAGATTTCATTGTGAAATAAAACATGAAAAGAATTGAGTTTCTCAAAATTAACATTTTATTGTTACAAACATATAACATTGTAATTTTACAAATATCATAAGATATTCAAATAATAAAAAATCTTCACTAATTAAAATATGAATCTTGTCATAAGTGTGTATAAATTACACAAGAAAATAAATGTCTGTACCTTTATTTATTTTTCTTCACACTATATTATAAGTTTTTATACTTTGGGTGAATAAATGGCAAAATTAGATATTGTCTTTCAAATAAATAAACCATTAAAAATATCTTTGATTGCACTCAAAATGATTGCCACAAATGATTGCTTTTTATTACTCCAAATTATGTCTTCAAATATCGAATTTCAATTTTTACAAAGAAATTCAATTTGTCACATTTTTTCTTAAAAAACCCTCATATGAAATATTAATTGGAGAATCAAATCGTCCAAATGATTTTGGAGATTTAGTATTAAAAAAACCATATTAAGAACTTGATCAATTTTGTGAATGAATAGCCATTTATATATGTCAAAATTTTTGGAATCACACAAATTGAATCACGCTGATCCGTATGATTCAATGTCTAAGCATTGAATCATAAATCAGAAAATTATAAATAATGAATTAAACAAGAAGAGATCGAGAGACGTACTAAGGAGTATAGAATTAAACGATGAAGAAATAGATACCTCAACTTTGAGCAAAGTGTCGATAACGTGTTGTAAACCAATTAGCTCAATCAATAGGATCTTCTCCAACATTCTCATTCATATGATATCTCTTATAAATGGTGTACATGCTAGCCCTTTATATAGGGTACAAGGTGGTAATCAAGAGACATGTAATGAATACACATAATGAAGGACATAAGTGTAAGCAACCAAATAGACATGAGTTACAAGATTAAATGAGTTACAATAATTATTATTTTTTGTGAAAAAGAAACAGGAATGCTTCAAAACACATAATATCCTCACCAAGGTTGCTGTAAGTTTTAATTTGACTTCGACCTTTTCCATTCTAACATTAATTATGATTTTTCTAACATTAATTATGATTATTATTGGGTAATAATCAAGTATAAAAATCATCATTGGTGTTGAGCTTATACCATTTGTATAAAATTTGTATACAATGAATATAAGCAGTTGTTACTTATTCTAAAAGCAAAAGGTTGTATTAAATAAGCTTATTATTTTTTATAGGATGAAGCTGATTTTATAGCACTAAAAACGATTCATTTGTGGTGACTTCAAAGCTCGACTAAATTCCTTATATTCTAATGTTTTAATAGAATTCGTTTGACCCGTTAATTAGGATAAGACATAACCAATTTGATTCGATCACAAAGGTGGATCTAATTAATATATTTAATTAATTTCAAAAAAATAATATTTATATATTTGTATATATTTTTAGATTGTAAATGAGTCAAAATTCGTATATCGTGTATTCAAATTTTTATAGGACAAATGAGTGTTAGGATTTTGAAAATTATGCAAATTACCCTAAAATTGAATTCCTAAAATTCCAGGAGACATACCCTAAAATTGTAATCCTATTTATGTTTTATTAGTAATATGTTTGCTGTTATACTAATATAAGTACTCACGTTTTGTTAATTCACATTCTCCTCCGAAGCACTTTGCTTTATTCATACTTTACACGTGATACCAATAACTCCTAATCATAATAAAGCCCTTGTATCGCACGGCCCATGCTGCATCGTATACAAAAGAAATAAGTTTAAATTCAACAACCATCAATATACGTAATTAATATTTCAAACTAATTAGAGAATCGCAAGTTGTGAAAAAGGACGATCGAAACCTATTAATTGGATTAAAAGTAAAATAACAAATCAAATGAACAACAATTTGTGGCCATTAACATGATAAGATATCCATCTTAAATAATTGTGATAATATCATACACATCTCATATACTATAATGATAACTATTAGATCTTTTATACAAAATGTACATAAACAACGAATAAAATTTTTATACATATATACAAAAGAGGTTGTGAAATTTTAAACAAAAACAACTAACATACTCTCTCTAAAACAAAATCATAAAGAGTTCATCTCCATGACCTTTTTTTCTTCAAAATATACAAATAATAAATATTATGTTGGATTACCAATTAAAAGCGACGATAAAATACCAAAAGCCCTATAGATCTTTGTTGTTGACTCCACTTGTTAGGTATTTCTTTTGGATGCACCTTTAGAGTGTTAAATTTTTTACAATATGAGAATGAGTATTTATAGATGCTAATGTGTAAGATTCATAAAACTTGAAAGTCTTTTATTTAATTGAACATTTTATTATCATAATTATTTATATTTACGAGGCAGCATGGCTCGTGCGATGCA
Organism: Calendula officinalis; assembly: GCA_963853835.1. NCBI lineage: Eukaryota > Viridiplantae > Streptophyta > Magnoliopsida > Asterales > Asteraceae > Calendula > Calendula officinalis. The sequence continues at coordinate 43,338,457 of OY970824.1, read as the reverse complement.
CGGGCTTCGTTCACAATAGTGAGTTATTTTGAGTGCATATCGTATAAAATTTACCGGTATTACCTGTAAAGTACGAAAAGCATGATCATTTACATGTTTAACTTTGATTGCGTGTATTCTACTAAATGAGCAAAGTTGTTCTTTATGTGTATTGATGTTTAGGGTTTGTTGCTATTTATTGAGTCACATGGATTGTATATGTTAATTGCAATTATTTCTTTAGCTTAAAATAGATTTAATTGGACACCAGACCGAACCGAGATCCATCGGTTCGGTTCTCGGTTCTAATTTTTATGAAATATCAGTTCTTGGTTCCAAGCGGTTCGGTTCCGAGCGGTCCGATTCGGTCCAAAACCGAGAAAAAACCAAAGAAATTGCCTTGGTTCTCAGTTCGGTTCGGTTCCGACTGGTTCTCAGTCCGGTTCGGTTCAGTTCTGAGCATCATTTGTTCGGTCCCCGGTCCGTCCAAAACCATTTTTTTGTGCATTTTTAGTTTTTTTTATAAATATCTGTGATCGTGCATTTTTTTATATTAATTGCTTTTAATAAACCTGTAAAGTTTGTTGCTATGTAATTTATATTTAACCATAATCTAAATATTCAACTATTTTAGTGATTCAGAAGTGCATGGACATTATTTTGTTGTGTTTATTAAATATTATTTATGCTAAAACTTCTGATCTTATAATTGATTAATTATTATTTTTTATAAATTTATTTATATAATATAATATTATTATTAATATTAAATTCATGGTATTAGTTGCAACTTGAAAGTTAGAACTCAATTTTTATTATTGGATGTTTTGTTTGGGTAAAAAATAATATCATTTGAAAACTTAACATCAATTGCATCATGATAGTGTGTTATTTATAGTTTATAATATGTAACTTCTAGTGATATGAAAATACTATTATTTAATTAAATTTATGCTATTATTTTTATAGTTAAATTATTTGTCTTATTTAATTAATATGTAACTTTTGGTTAAATGAAAAGACTATTATTTAATTGAATTTACTACTATTATTTATGTTAAACTCTTTGTATACTCTATTACATTTATTCATGAGCATCATTTATAACAAAAATTTGATTTTTTAACATAGAATTCAATACAACATAAACCATGAAACTCAGTTTTTGTATGATATATATATAGAGATATAGAATATAGATATAGATATTAAGATATCAGTTAGTTATATATACTTGATATAAATCAATGAAAGATATTAATAGGAAAGAGAAAGAAAAAATCGCTAAAGGTCTTTGTTGTTTACCATACTTGTTAGATGTTTCTTTGCTGTTTGCTAAGTATTTATAGATCCTAATGTGTAAGATTCATAAAACTTGAAAAATCTCTTATTTATTGAACTTTTTATTATTAAATAATTATGTGTATTGATCATGTTTAGGGTTTGTTGTTCTTTATTGAGTGTTGATGTTTAGTTGTTCTTTATGTGTATTGATGTTTAAACTGACCGGGATCGCAGAACCGGACTGGAAAGAACTGAGCTCCATCAGTTCAGTTTTGGGTTCTGATTTTTATGAAAAATCAGTTTTCAGTTCCAACCGGTTCGGTTCTGAGCGGTCCGATTCGGCCCAAAACCTGGAAAAAACTAAAAAAAGTCAAGGAAATTGCCTCAGTTCTCGGTTCGGTTCGGTTCCGACTGGTTCTCGGTCCTGTTCGGGTTTAAGCATCATCTGTTCGGTCCTCGGTCCGTCCAAAACCATTTTTTCATCCGGTTCTGGTTTTTTTTAATATAAATATCTGTCATCGTGCATTTTTTATATTGATTGATTTTAATAAACATATAAAGTTTGTTGCTATGTAATTAATATTAAACCGTAATCTAGATATTCAACTATTTTTGTGATTCAGAAATGCATGGACATTATTTTGTTGTATTAATTAAATATTATTTTTCGTAAAAGTTTTGACCTTAGATTAATTTGTTATTAATATTAAATGCATGGTATTAATTGCAACTTCAAAGTTGGAACTCCGTTTTTATAAATGGATGTTTTTTTAGGGTAAAAGATAATATCATTTGAAAACTCAACCATTTGCATCATGATAGTGTGCTTTGAACTTTTTATTATTATAATTATTTATATTTATTACAATAGTCATGGTCTTACAATATAACGAGTTTGTCAAATTGTTATTAAAATAAATTCATTACTATAATTTATGTTAAAAGTCTTGATTTTATAAGTATTGAGCTTCTCAATCTTTATTAACATGATTTATTTAATATTATAATAAATGCAACATTAAAATGGAACCCAATTTTTATATTTTATACATACACAAAAGAAGTAGACATAAATTTAACACCCATCAATATATTTAATTAATATTTTTCTACTAATTAGAAAATCACAATTTTATGTTAAAACTCTTGATTTTACAACTATTGAGCTTCACAATCTTTATTAACATGATTTATTTAATATTATAATGAATACAACATCAACATGAAAATGAACAATAATTTGTGGCGATTAACATCATGATAATATATCCATCTTAAATAATTGTGACAATATCATACACAATCTCATATATAATGATAACTATTAGATCATTACATAATACAAAATGTACATAACCAACGAATAACAATTTTATACATATATACAAAAGAGGTTGTGTAATTTTAAACAAAAACAATAACTTACTCTCTCTAAAACAAAATCATAAAGAGTTCATCTATATGACTTTTTTTCTTTAAAAAATATAAGTAAATTGTGTTGGATTACCACTTAATAGCGACGATAGATAACAAAAGCCCTATAGGTCTTTGTTGTTGACTCAACTTGCAAGGTATTTCTTTTAGATGCACCTTGAGAGTGTTAAAATTTTTGAAATATGAGAATGAGTATTTATAGATGTTAATGTGTAATATTCATAAAACTTGAAAAGTCTCTTATTTAATTGAACCTTTTATTATTATAGTTATATATATTTATTTCAAAACTCTTGGTCTTACAAAATGAGTTTGTTTTTATAAATGAATTTATATATTATTATTATTATTATTATTATTATTATTATTATTATTATTATTATTATTATTATTATTATTATTATTATTATTATTATTATTATTATTATTATTATTATTATTATTATTATTATTATTAAATGCATGATATTAATTGCAACTTCAAAATTGGAACTCAATTTTTATATTTATATAGATTTCAAAGCTCTTGGTCTTACAATTTAATAAGTTATTTTTATAAGTGGATTTATATAATATTATTATTAATATTAAATGCATGATATTTATTGCAATTTCAAAGTTAGAACTCATTATATATATATATATGTATACATGCATGAATGACATCCATGCAAACCAATATTTGGGGGTCCCTCATCAAATACATTAATGTGTCTTCCATGATCATTTCATTTCAAAAATCAATGGTTTAGATTGAGTTCTGCTGGTTCTGTAGCCTTAATTGGTTCTGATTCTAATTCTACACTATATATATATATATATATATATATATATATATATATATATATATATATATATATATATATATATATATATATATATATATATATATATATATAGTGAAGGATTATATTGAGAACACTGATTTTAAAAAGAACTCTGAGAACTTTTTATTAACCAATTTAGACCGTTGGATTTAAGATTAACGATTAAGATTGATTATGAGAATTTCATAAATAATTCAATTCATTTTTTAGTAAGAATTAATTGAAAAGGGTAGATTAGGTATTTTGAAAAATAAATATCCCTAAAAAATAGCCATAAAAATCCGTCACTTTCTCTATCACCCCCAATTGTATCTCTAATTCTTCACATCTCTAAACCTGTCTCTCTTTAACCACCATCTCCTTCTTTCTATAACCTCCGCCTCCTTCCTGCTCATCTCACATTGAGACGCCGCTTAATACCTACATCTTCCACCCCTTTATTAAACATCCACCCGGTCGCCCTGATCTGCGACCTCCATATTCCATGACGACCAGGTCAAGCGGGTTCTCTGGTTCGTGAATCACCTCCTTATTGTCTTTCGATTTTTTATTATTTCATACTCCCTCCGTCCCAAAAAAAAAGTTCCCATTTCTCCTAAAGCTTTTGTCCCACAAAAAAGTTCCCATTTCTCACATGTGGTGGGCTCCACACAATAAAATACTATTATTATTAAGAACCCCATCAATAATATGCACTAAATATCTTTCTCTCTCCAAACCAACCTTATATTTTAATCAAAATAATACCAATGACCCCACCACTAACTATCACCTAAAATCTTGTGCCAAAGGGAAATGGGAACTTTTTTGTGGGTCGGAGGGAGTATTATTTACTTCACACATGAGATCTAATTGGGGTTTCTATTTAATCTTTATTTGTTTCGGTTGTTGTATTTGCAGTTTCTAAAAATTACCCTTTTTCACTCAAAGTAATTGGTATTTCTTTTCGGTGTTTAGAGATCTGCATCGGTGGTTGGATTTCTTAGATTTCTTAGATTTCTCCCAAATTCATTCACTTGTATGCAAGGGGATGTGGTGTAGAGGAGACGGCCGCCGCTGCCGTTACAGCTCGCTGGAGAAGATAGCGTGGTTTCCAGATTCTCATGCTTGACCGAGCTCACCTACCTTGATTCTCATTTTTTAATTAAGGTGAAAAAATGTTAGTGGTTTAGGGCTTTTTACGTGAGTGGTTAAACGTAGTTGTATTGATAAAAAGGTAACGAAGTGTTTTCATTACTTAAAATTAGTTGTTATGCCATTAATTTTAATTTTTATTCAAGGTAACTATTTGCTTATATGAATATGGTTGTTTTTTAATTGCTTATATTTTATATGCCATTAATTCAGACTGTGGTTAGTTTTGCTTTTACAAGTGTTTTCAAGGTACCCAATCGGAATATGGAGCAAAATTCGCAAGGGTTTCAAGGTACCTAATTTATTGGTTAGTTTCGATTTTAGCAAGTGTTTTCATTAGTTAAAATTAGTTTAATGTCATTAATTACATGTGTGCAATTTTTAGGTATATGTTATTATGAATTGATGAAGTAATTACGGATGCATAAGTGCAAATTGAGGTGGCTGCTCAAGAATTGAAGAAGCGGTCATGGATGCACAAGTATTATATACCAATCAGAAGCAATCATGGATGGACAACTATTTGAATGCGTATATGTTATTGCTCGAATACATATGTGTTTTTTGAGTTTGATGTTTTGTATGAATTAGTTGACATATATGTATTATGTTTGCTCTATCAATTTTCTAAAATTTGGATCATATAGATTTTGTTTGTTAAACATGTTGGTTTTATGTTACATATATGTTCAATATATACACAAACCCATAACATATATGCATAACCGTCTCGACATATATGCACAACCTATATGCAACACTAATTACAAAACAAACAAAAAAACATATATGCACAACCGGCTCAATAAAAATGACAAAATAACATTTATTTTTCGAAAATAATTCCTAAATTTTAGGAAAATTTCAAAAAAGGAAATATATATATATATATCGTTTGGATATTCATCAAATTGTAATAGTTACTTTATTTTATAAACATTATATTAATAATTTAATAAATAAATTTTAATAATGTTTAGCAATATTGTTTGTGATATTCCTACCGATGAAGACTTACTATGGCAATCAAAGATAATACTGATCAACCATAAGTACTGCTCCCCATGTTAATGCTGAGATGAAGTTAGTGCTGATCAACAAATTTCTATTGCTTAACAAGCTCAACTAATACAACTGGAAATTGAAGATACTATACTGATCAGTAGGATTTATAAGTGAATAAATAAATATTTATTTTATTAAAAGTCGAAGAGTTACTACTGCTCTCCATGTAGCACTATCATTACTACTGTTAAGCCTATATATGTTGTCTAGCAATACTAGTAGTTAATGATGGGCTCTGACAACCATCAATTACATGATTCAAAATACTAATATTAATCTGTTAATTTTCTAAATTAATTATCGATCTTGTTTGAAAATTAAAAATTCTAGACTTTGTTTGCAAAGAACATTCATTAGTTAATTTCATGAAGATGAAGCATTACAACGACAAAAAGGTAAAAAAGACCAAACAAACTAAACAAACATTTTCATAAGATGAACTTTCAACCAAATTCGGCCTGGAGAACTGTTCATTTTCTCGATATCAATTGTGAAACACACCCATTGGTTGTATCTTATGCCCAACTTTAGTCTAAAATCACCAAATTCCCCATGAATGGTCATAAGTCTAGTGGCCTTTAAACAACTGACCATTTTCAATCACGATGTGTAGTCATCGGTGAAGGATTTATGTGCACAGTTAGTCAACCTATGATGATACATCCATACCTACGAAACACTTAAGGGTCACACTGGTGAGTGCATGTAATACGAGCAAGATATGCAATTATACTACGAAGAGGAATGATTCATAATAGTCATTATGAATCAGTTAAGTATTAAGTTAAGTTTAACTTATTACTAGATTAGTTTAACTAACTAATTAATACAAGTACTTGTACATTTACTAGTTGAGTAAATATACAATGTGTTAAGTATAGATTATCCATGATATGATTTAAAGCTATTAAATCATACAGTAATTGGATAATATTGTTGTATAAATTATATAAAGGTTATTATATAATTAATTATTGAAAGTATAAATACATGTATATAATTCGTATATATGGGTACCGAATTATTAGTGTATTAATACTACACATTTAATAGTTAAGTGCAACAATAATAAACTAGTTAAAACTATAAGGGTTGAAAGTGTAAAAGGAAAAGTTTAGTTAAGAAACGTTTCTTAATTAAATTAGAAGGACTTAAGTGAAAGATTTTCTATTATAAATAGAAGATCTTAGGCTTCACTTTATTCCTTCCATCCCACACCTTATACACGAAATCCTTGCCCCCTACTCTCCCCTATTCGGCCGAACACCAACACAAGACCACAAGCTTGTGTTCTTCGTGTTCTTCGTTCGTTCTTCGTGTTCTTCAAGTATTGAAGAACAAGATCGTTGCAAGTGATCAATTAGAAGATCGCTCTTCGTGTTCATCATCAGTGGATCTATCTTAAGCATTAACTAAGGTATGTTTCATGGAACACTCTTCTTCCTCGCCTCTTGTTCGATCGAACGAGAACACCAAGAACCCTAGGGTTCTTGGTGAGTGTTCGACGAACACACACAAGTATGTGTGTGTTCGAGTTTTTCTTACAAGGTTTCTTTCTTGTTAATCTAGTTTAGATTTCCAACCTCCCAATCTTTTAGGGTTTAAGGATTAAGTTTAATCTCAGTTCCGCTTTTAGGGATTAAACTAGCTAGTTGGTTCAACCGGTAAGAACAAGTTCATGTTCTTATCAGTCTATGGTCGAATCAGTGTGACTAGGTGGTTGACCCAAGTGGTCAATCAGTTACAATGAAACCCTTCAGTGGTATCAGATCGTTGGTTTAGAAATCTAAAGAAGAATAACAAAGTTTTTGTTTGTTTAATTTCCAAGTTTTTTATTTTTTGTTCCTTCTTCTTTTTTCCCATGGATTTCGAATGAGGATTAAAGAACCCTAGACCAAGAATGTTAAACAGTTTGTTTAATTGGTCATAAGGATTCTAAACCTTAGTAACTTCGAAAACCAAGAAAGAACCCTAGGATCAAGAACATTAAACTAGTTTAGTTTAATTGATCAAAAGGCTTCCTTCCCTAACCCCGGTATTTTCGAAAATTGTGAGAACCCTAGGATCAAGAATGTCATAATTTTTGGTCAAGAGGATTCCTTCCTTATTATTTGATCTTCAAAATCTAGGACCAAGTATGTTAAACCAAGTTTTGGTTTAATTGGTCAAAAAGGATTCTCTCCGTTTTTTTCCTCAAGATTTTCGAGATCTAGGAGGTTACTTGGACACCAAGTTTATTAAACTAGTTTAGTTTAATTGGTGGAAAAGTTTCTTAGGATTAAGGAAATTTTCGAAACCCTAGAATTCAACCTAGGACCAAGAACATTAAACTAGTTTAGTGTAATTGGTTAATAGGATTGATCAAGAACATAATCTTGTACCTAGAAAATTAAACAAGTTTATGTTTAATAAGGTTTGATTATTGTTTTAGTAAGTTTATTAAAACTAGTTCTTTAAAACTAGAAATCTAGACAAAGTTTTATTGTCTATAAATGTTTAAATTAATAAATTTAAATAAATCTATTAAAGTTATAATCTATCCTAGAATTTAAACAAAGTTTAATAATTGTTTGAATATGATTGATTAGGATTAATCTATAACTAAGAGATGTTATTGATCAGGAAAATTAAAACTAGGTTTTAATTGATCAAGAACAAGATAAGGGTTTAACTAATTAAATTTAATTAAGGATAAAAGAGAAGTGTTAATTTTAAAGTCTTAATATTAACAAGATGTATTTATATTATTATATATAATTTTTGGATTTTTCCAAATTATTTAAAAGTGATTTTAAAAGATAAAATAATTTGTACGTATTTTAATTAGTCTAAGTTAAAATAGAAATGTACAAATTAGGTGTAATATTCTTACTAAGAATGTTATAAGTTTTTTAAGAAATAAATTTTATATATATATAATACAAGATTAAATGGAACAATTAAATTAAATGTTATTTTGATCATAGTTATAATATTAAGTAACTAGAAATTTGTATTAAGTTATAATTTGAACTAGAATGTACAAAGTTGCAAACAACTAGAAATTGTACAAACGAAATTATATTATAATTAGATGATACAAAAGTTATAAATATTATAATTAGATTGTATAAAGTTGTAAGTAATTATAACTAGTTATTTATACAAGTATATTACGAGTTACGTAAAATACTAGATTAATGATCAAGGGTGAAATAACATAGGAAATTTAAGAACCTATATTTAACTACTTCAAGTTAAATGTAAGAAAGGTTTAAACAAACTAAGAATTATTATATATAGTCTTTATATAATAAGTTTATTAGTTTCACCAAAGATAGACCGGTGATTGTGTTTACTCAAGTTCCATCATGGTTGTTGGAGTTAGTGGGAGCTACACAAGAAAATCGCAAAGTTTATAAAGATGTCCTTAGGACATAGTTTTGGTGAATTTAATGAAGTTAAAATAAGTGTTTAATTTTATTATTAAACAAGTGAAAAACAAGGTGTGTTAAACTAGGATTATGATTCAAGTTTATGAATCATAAAGGGATTAAAATTCACATTTTAAAGTTTAACATAAGGTTCATGTTTTTCAAAGAAAATATAACAAGCAAGTTTTATAGAAAAAAGGTTTTTCACAAAACCTAGTAAAACATCTTGTACACCTCGTTTAAGGTATACATATAAATCGCGCAAACCTTTTGAAACTATAAGTTTTAAAGAAAAAGGTTCTTAAGATTTAAAAATGTGTCATGTAGAATTCTTGAATTCAAAAGTCACACAATTTAAAGGATTAAGATTGGAATAAGGTTTAAGTTTAGTTTAAAGACTTAAACAAACCCAAGAAAATCTTAGATCTAAGTACTATCCATCTAATGGAACACCTCACTTGTTCAACGATATTCATATTGTAAGGAGAAAGAACCTTAGATATGGATTCAAATCATTGCGAGTGTTAGGGTGCGTAGGGTTCTGTGATAATCGGGAGTCCCGGCGCAGAACATCGCACTGTCTTAGATGGTCTGATCTACTTTGGTGATAATCGGGAGTCCCAGCCCAAAACGTACTCGAGTAGAATAAACATACTAGACTTTATTGCAACTTAGAAATGTATGATTAAATTCGTACAAGGTTGTAATAAGTTATAAGTCTAAAGATTCTACGACCCCTAGGAATCCTGTCAAGTCTTGATACGATCGGTAAGGATGTTACCTACCAGAAACAGCATGTCTCGTCGGGAAGTACCCAAACCTTGCGGCGAGAATGTGATATATGGATCCTAGGCCTAAAATATTAATTATGGGTTTATAATATATTTTATAGAATGTTTGTTGATGATTACTTATTAAAATGGGTTTGATTTGTAGACGGCAGCAACAACCAAAACGACACGTACCAATAATCTCTCACTACGCTTGTTTCTAGAAAAGGACAAATTGACTGGGTCAAAGTTTCTCAATTGGAAGCGTGATCTTCGGATTATGATTTGGCATGAGAGAAAAGGAAATGTCCTAGAAAGAGCAATGCTAAATGACCCTGACGCGAATGCTAGAAATGAACAAGTACAAGCATATTACGCTTGTAGATTTTTCAACTCTTGCAATATGGTTAAAGGATCATCAGTAAGTGCTCACGTCATGAAAAAGAAAGAGCACATGGATCATGTTGAATGACTAGGACACCCAGTACTGTTGCAGTTAGCAACAGTAATGATACTCAACTCGTTGTTAGATGACTATAAGTCTTATGTAGTCAACTACAACATGCATAACATGGAGCAATCCATTGTTGAGCTAAATTCTGTGCTCAAGACTACTGAGTTGATTTAGGGACCAAGTTTAAGACTGATCTCGTAGTAACTGATGATGGTAGTGAAAAAGAGAAAGAGGCGCAGTGGAAAGGGAAAGGGTAAAACCAATCTCAGCCAAGACGTGCCTAAGGGTAATGGAATGAAACAAAAGGTCTAGAAGGTAAAGCCAAGCAACACAAGGACCGAGAAACGGTTTCTTGGTCGTGGCAAGGGTCAAAGGGTAGGAGCCCATGCTTTCTACTCAGTTGACTTGACCAACTAGTAGATACTCCTTTCCTACTTGTAAAAGTTATTGCGAGTAACTCAACTTTAGCAATCGTTTATTGCATGAGATGATGGAAAGTGAGATGGACTAACATGAGATAATGATCCCACAAGCACCACGTTTTAATACAGTATTTTTTCGTATGGATTCATTAAAACAATTTTCGTTTTTAAGTTGTTTTGAACAAAATTACATTTCTATTTTTATGATAAATTTTGGTGTTTTAAGTTTATCGTTGAATCCATGTTTGAATTATATTGTGTGTGCATGTGTGTTGATTATACTAGTCAAGTTTTATGACTAGATTATAAAGTCAAGTATTGACTTAATAATGATCTCATTGTTTATATTTGTTTGATTGTTGTGTGAATATCTTAGAAGCTCAAATTACTTAGATGCTAGTAATTAGAAAGTTTTTCTAATGAAAGTATTTAAAGAGTTTTTATGGAAAACATAAAGTTCAAGGTACATTGAACTTATTTAAAACATCTTAAGTAATGGTTACTTATGATAGTAAGTTTTAAAGTATTAATATTAATATAGTATGATTATATTGGATATAATCAAGATAGACTTTAAAGAGTATTATTACAAGTCTTTCATACTTGTGATAAAGGAATTTAATGAAGTCATAATTCTCTAATAGGAATAAATGGATATACGTATAATCCAAGGAAAATGACTTAGACATTAAACGAACTCTTAAAAGGAACAAACTATATTAAAGAATTTAAGAATTAAAAGGTATTATTACAAGTCTTTTATACTTGTAATAAATACAACATTTGATCAAGTCATAATTCCCTAATAGGAATAATGGATATTTGAGAAATCCAAGAAATGACTTTGGCATTAAATGAGATTCTTAAAAGATACTAATACACTTAAGAATTGGAAGTATCGTTTCAAGTGTCTTATACTTGTTAGATACAGTAATCAATGAAAGTCATGATTCCCTTCAAAGGAATGTTGGATATTCGCAAATCCAAAGGATTACTTTGATAATTGATTAATTCTTAAAGAGTTAAACTATAAGTTTTGACTAGGTCAAAAGTAGTTTAAGTGATGCTTATTTCCATAAAATTTAGTGGGAGCTATGACTAACATATTCATTAGAGGTACTAATGAATATAGTAAGTTAGTTAGGATATTAACAACAAGGTTTTACCAAGTCGGTAGCCAATGAGTTAAGAGAAATAATAAATGATCGTTAATTAGATTATTGCAAACCTAATAGCGTGATCACGAGTCTTGTGATTTATTATTGCAAATCTAATAGGATATTCACACTCAGTGAATAAGTTAATCATTTAGGGAAATTTCTTTAACTAGTAATATATCTACAAACCAAGTAACTAAAAGAGGATTTAGTTACAAGGAGAATTTTATGAATTCAAGAAACTAAGGAGTTAATTTCCAATCCTCCTATATTTACTGAATTGCATAAAAGGCAAGACTAGAATATGTTCTAGAATGTTGCAAGAACAAAATCTAGCAAAGGCAAAAGAAATAGTTTTTTCAAAATACTTATCTTATGTCTTTAGTTTAATAGAAATGACTAGTTTAGTGATAAAGTTACAACTAAGGTTGTAAAAGTCGTTAAGTAATCAACATGAACAAAAGGAATAAGTAATGATCCAGTAATAATTGTGTATCTATGTCCAGTGAGGAATAATACGTGAGTTAGCATCATTATTATTCAGACTTCGTATGTTTTAAAAGATCCATGAATAAAAGTTACTTTATTCAAAAGATATAAATCCGTGACTACTCGTCTTGGTGGGAACCTTGATGGGACGATAACGTCATCGCGGTATTTAGTGGTAGATTCGAAGTTCTTCGAAGATAGCTACACAAATTTTTGTGTAAACCAAATATCGGTGATATTCTTTTGGAGCTCGACGAATATTGGATTGGCCACTGTGATAATACTTCGTGGTTGAAAAGTTCAAAATTATTATTCACTAGGATTGTCCTTAAGCCTGAGGTATTTGGTTTGGGATACAATGACTAATGTACTCTGGTTCGACTTAGACAAGCCTGAAATATGGTTGTCATACGAGGCTTTACTAGGTATAGAGGAACTTGTATTTTTGAATCGAAATATAACAAAATGGTAATCGCACCTCCTTTTTAGGAGAGATATTTATGGGTCCCTTGACATGATGATAAACTGAAAATGCACGGTCGTGCTCAACGAACTGATTTGTTCTTTGTCGTTATCACACAGTTTTAAATCAAGAGGTCAAGAAATGATTTCGAGTACAGGAGTTGATAATTTCTACCAAGCTCGTATTCGTTATCACAAATATCGTGCTGCAAGGGATAAACCTAACAACGTTGCCCAAGAAGTAGAGACAGAGTGTTCTTTACTAGGAGACGCTATTAAAGAGTTTTTCACAAAACTATACCAGGGTTACATAAGCTGTTTTTTGGGGTTGGTTATCTACATGCCCATCTAGAAGGCCACTGTAGCTCGTATCATTAAGACAAAGATTACAAATTTGCACAAGTGGGAGTCTGAAGAATTTATGTGCATAGTTAGTCAACCTATGATGATGATACATCCATGCCTACGAAACACTTAAGGGTCACACCGGTGAGTGCATGTAATACGAGCAAGATATGCAATGATACTACGAAGAGGAATGATTCATAATAGTCATTAGGAATCAGTAAAGTATTAAGTTAAGTTTAACTTATTACTAGATTAGTTTAACTAACTAATTAATACAAGTACTTGTACATTTACTAATTGATTAAATATACAATGTGTTAATTATAGATTACCCATGATATGATTTAAAGCTATTAAATCATACAGTTTTTGGATAATATTGTTGTATAAATTATATAAAGGTTATTATATAATTAAATATTAAAAGTATAAATACAAGTATATAATTCGTGTATATGGGTACCGAATTATTAGTGTATTAATACTAGACATTTAATAGTTAAGTGCAACAATAATAAACTACTTAAAACTATAAGGGTTGAAAGTGTAAAAGGAAAAGTTTAATTAAGAAACGTTTCTTAATTAAATTAGAAGGACTTAAGTGAAAGATCTTCTATTATAAATAGAAGATCTTAGGCTTCACTTTATTCCTTTCATCCCACACCTTATACATGAAATCCTTGCCCCCCTCCTCTCCCCTATTCGGCCGAACACCAACACAAGAACACAAGCTTGTGTTCTTCGTGTTCTTCGTTCGTTTTTCGTGTTCTTCAAGTATTGAAGAACAAGATCGTTGCAACTGATCAACTAGAAGATCGCTCGTCGTGTTCATCATCAGTGAATCTATCTTAAGCATTAACTAAGGTATGTTTCATGAAACACTCTTCTTCCTCTCCTCTTGTTCGATCGAACGAGAACACCAAGAACCCTAGAGTTCTTGGTGAGTGTTCGACGAACACACACAAGTATGTGTGTGTGTTCGAGTTTTTTGTACAAGGTTTCTTTCTTATTAATCTAGTTTAGATTTCCAACATCACAATCCATTAGGGTTTAAGGATTAAGTTTAATCTCAGTTCCGCTTTTAGGGATTAAACTAACTAGTTGGTTCAACCGGTAAGAACAAGTTCATGTTCTTATCAGTCTATGGTCGAATCAGTGTGACTAGGTGGTTGACCCAAGTGGTCAATCAGTTACAATGAAACCCTTCAATCGGGTATCTTGCCACGAAACTAGGGGTGAAAATAATACGGGTTGGGTCATAAACATGTTGACTTGTTTGGGTTCGCGGGTTGAAAATCTCAACCCAACCCAACCTTTTTATCTAAACGGGTTGAGATCTTCAGTCCAACCTATTTATTAAACGGGTTGGGTAATGAACGGGTTGACCCAATAAAACATCAATTTATTAAATAAAATAGAAAAAGAACACATAATTAAAGACTAAAATACCAAAATAGGTTGATTAGTTGCAAAATATAAATAAAGTTCTTTTAAGCATATTGTTCAGTGTAAAGTTATTCTTTAAAAATATTAAATATTAAAATAATAGTATAACACAAATATCTTATAAGAGATTTAGGCCATTTAGGTTGTTCATTTTCCAAGAAGATAAATACGTGACTTATATTATGTGTTTCCAGATTTTAAATTATAATATGTATTACATTATGCATATTTTTTTGGAAACAACTTTATATAAACAAAACTAGCAATAAGCTAGGATACAAAGAGTTCAAACATTACAAAGTAAAATAAGCCATTCCGGCCAAGGCACTCTAAATTTACTATTTCTATTACAAATCCAAAAAAACGAGACTTCCTTTATAGCATCGACCAACATGTCTTTTCTTCGATCCCCGTTGTTAAAGATTACCGCATTTCTATACCGCCACAAGATCCAAACAACCGTAAAACAAACCGCTTCCACAATCAACTTACAATGCCGACTTCTATTGCTCGAATAAATCGATTCCAACATCTCATCTAGATCTTCCATGTCAACATCCAATACTTGAAGCCAATTACCAATAGCTCTCCACACAGTTTTTGCTACATTACAATTCCAAAAGATGTGATCCACATCTTCCATCTCGGCGTCACCAACATGACAACTTAGGTCATCGAGCTGAACACCTCTCAAAGCAAGATTTTGCTTTGAAGGAATCCTATTAAGTTTCACTTTCCACACCAAAATGTTCACTTTCCTAGGGACAAGTGAGTTCCAACGTGTCTAGATCAAACACATGGGCAACAACCTATCATCAAGCCAGTTCCTCGTCGTCTTAACTTCGAAGAAACCGTTATCACCAATCTCCCACCACCATTTATCCGGCCCCTGTGACAAGTTAAACCATTGGAATCTCCGTAATTAGATGTGTCTCTCACCCCCCCCCCCACCACCACCGTACCCTGTTGAATGCGATCGACCACTGACCACGAGCTATTAGCCTCCAATCTAAACTTGTCTTGGGTACTTCATTCTAAACGAAATTGCATCAGCCCATGAGTCGTTCCAGAAGCTCGTATTTGTGCCGTCCCCCATCCTTTTCTTCAAGTAGGACAGCAAGTCCAACCCAGAATCTTTGCTTTTGTTCATCATTTTAAGTAGACAAGCCCATGGCCCATTTGAAAGATTATGGCCATCA
Organism: Calendula officinalis; assembly: GCA_963853835.1. Classification (NCBI taxonomy): domain Eukaryota; kingdom Viridiplantae; phylum Streptophyta; class Magnoliopsida; order Asterales; family Asteraceae; genus Calendula; species Calendula officinalis. The sequence continues at coordinate 43,322,574 of OY970824.1, read as the reverse complement.
CCAGCGGCCAACCCACCGCCATCATCATATATTGAACGGATAACACAAGCCCACAACACCTCATTATTATTCACAAATCTCCACACCCATTTCAACACAAGAGCAATATTAAAAGCTTTCAAACTTCCAATATTAAGAACACCATTTCGGTAAGACGCCAACACCGAATCCCATTTCACCCAATGAATCTTCCACTGCTCTCGGTACCACACCAAAAGAAAGATGCTCTCAATCTTTCCAACATAATACCCACATTCTTCGGCATTATAAACATGGACATATAATAAATACCCAATCCTCCCAACACCATTTTTATTAACATAGATCTTCCACCTATCGATAGAGTTTTGACCTTCAACCTCGACAATTTCTTTTTAAATCTATCAATTAGGTCTTCCCAATTCTTTTTTCTAGACATCGACGCTCCCACCGGTAGCCCTAAATTAATAAACGGAATTTTACCTTTGCAAACCCCAAGTCGTTTTCCATGCCATCGATTTCATCTTCCATAACTCCAACTCCATACAAATTTGACTTATGTTAATTTAACTTCAACCCGACGCCATATAAAAATAATGAAGAATAATAAGCAAATTTTGCATATTATTACCCGACCACTCCCCCAGAAAAAAAGCATCGTCCGCGTATAACAAATGCGAAATTGACACCGAATCATCTTTTATCTTCACCCCCTTGAAAAAATGATGAGCTTTAGCTTCCTCCATTGCCACATGGAGGCCCTCCATGACAATAATAAATAAAAAAGGCGACAAGGGATCACCTTCCCTTAACCGTCTCTCTAAAATAATCTCTCTAAAGGCATTCCCATTTAAAAGAACCGACACTGTAGAAGAATTAAGAATTGCGTTAATCCAATTCCGCCACATATCCGGGAACTTCATAAACTCCATCATTCTATCCAGAAACTCCCAACTAATCGAATCATATGCTTTCTCAAAATCGATCTTCAAAACCATAGCACTTTTCTTTCTTTTTTTATATCATGCTATGATCTCATTAACAATCATCGGGTCGTCCAAAATTTTACATCCTTGAATAAAGGCCGACTGCTCGATACTAACAATAGAGTCCACCACCAATGCAAGTCTTAGAGCTAAGACTTTAGCCACGATTTTATGTTGAACACCAATAAGACTGATCGACCTATAATCATTTACTGAAAGAGGGTTAATAAATTTAGGAATCAAAGTAATATAAGAAGAATTACACCCTGACGGTAAGACTCCCGTCACGAAGAACTCATTCACGAAACCAAAAACATCATTTTTGAGCAATTCCCAAAAAAATTTCACAAACGCAAATGTGAATCCATCCGGTCCTGGAGCCCTCTTGTTTCCACAACTCCAAACAGCTCTTTTCAGCTCATCCATAGTAATATTGCTCACCAACATCGCAGCATTCGCGTCAGAGAGTGACTTAAATTTATCACTTCGCCTTACAATTTTGATAACCTGCACCTTTTTAAATTTATTAACATAATAATTAAAGAAAATATCTTTTACCACCATAGCTGAAGATATCCAATCGCCTTCGTGTTTAACGTCTCTCATCAAAGAATGCCTCCTCTTACTATTAATAATGCCATGAAAATATTTATAGTTTTCATCCCCTTCAATACCCCATTTTATCTTAGCTTTTTGGGCGAGATCTTGCCATTCTTTTTTATCAAATTTATACAACTCTTGTTTCGCATTTTGACGCATAATAAGCTCATCATCCGAAACTGTGTGAGATTCCATCCTCGCATCAATCAACGTCACCTGTTATATTGTATTATATTATGCATTTAAGATATATATAATATTTAAACGGGTTGACGGGTCATAAATGTGTTGTAAATTTAACCCAATCGACTTGTTATATGACGGGGTAAACGGGTTGACCCGTTTACAACCCCTGGGTTAAAAATTATGACCCAACCCGCTAATTTCGGGTTCTAAATGGGTTGAGCTGACAGGCCGAGTTTGATTTTGCCAGCCCTACACGAAACTCCCTTCTTTCTCCATGACACATAGAATATACTTGTAGAGCATGTGATCTCTCATAAGGTTTGCTGGTATATTCTGAAAGATATCAAAAATAAAATTTCATCATTATAAAAAAAAAGATTTAATTACACGGATGGTCCTTTAGGTCTAAAGAAAATTTCTCCAATGGTCCTTTAGTTTCAAAAATTGAACTGATGGTTTTTATTTCTGATAGGGTTTTCACCGATGGTCCTTTACGATAATGATCATTTATTTTTAACATCAAGTGACCGCATGTGTGATGCACGTGAGGGTATTGGTCATTTCGTTTTCCCTTCTCATTTCGCTAGAGTAAATTACATGGATGGTCCTTTAAGTTTATAACAAATTTCACAAATGGTCCTTTAGTTTCAAAATTTACACTGATGGTCCTTATTCTGATAGGTTTTTCACCGATGGTCCTTTACGAAAAAACCATTTATTTTTAACGTTAAGAAGCATCACATGTGATCCACGTTCAAAGCACGCCCCATGTGCATCACACGTGCATGAGAAGGGAAAGACAAATTGACCAAAGTACCCCCCATGTGCATCACACGTGATCAATGTTTTATAACCCGAGTCGACCCGGCTGGTTCAACCCGGTTAACACGGGAACCGGGGAAGATAGTGAGTCAAAAGTACCCGGGTTTTTGCTGATTAACAACCCGTTGGACATTTGAATTAATTTTATATAATATGTTCTATATGTTTTTAGTTGACCCGGGTTAACCTACCAGTTAAACCGGTTTCCGCTAGTTGGAAAGGCGACTTCTCAATCTTGGAAGAGCATCTTGCATCATACCGGGTTGATTAAAAACTCGGGTTTTAAAATATTGCACGTGATGCCATTTAACATGAAAAATAATCCGTCGTTTTCGTAAAGGACCATTGGTGAAAAATCTTTCAAAAATAAAGACCATTAGTGTAATTTCCGTAATTAAAGTACCACTAGTGAAATTTCTTATAAACTTAAAGGACCATCCGTGTAATTTACTCTAGAGAAATGAGAATGGAAAATGAAATGACCAAAATACCCCCACGTGCATCACACATGAGGTCACTTAACATGGAAATTAAACGGCCGTTTTTGTAAAGGACCATCGGTGAAAAACCTCTCCCTTTAACACCAACGGTAGATAGGAACCGAACTGTCTCACGACGTTCTAAACCCAACTCACGTACCACTTGAATCGGCGAACAACCGAACCCTTGGGACCTTCTTCAATCCCAGGATGTGATGAGTCGACATCGAGGTGCCAAACGACTCCGTCGATAAGCGAAAACACCAACGACTTGTCTAAAAGAATCAAAGATCCACGAGCTTTCAGAAATAAGGACCATCGGTGCAATTTTTGAAACTGAAGGACCATTGATGAAATTTACTATAAACTTAAAGGATCATCCGTGTAAAAAAATAGTAAGCAAAAAGAAAGAAAATTTCTACATACAATTTGGCCACGAATGGTTATCTCATGATTCCATTACACAACTAAGTTATGACTGTTTACTAATGGATCATCAGCATGATAGTTTGTTATCTCATCATCACTAGAAGATATGATAATAGTTTCTGGAGATTAGTTTTCACTTGATCAACTCATGCTTATCAAGAACGTTTGTGATTTCTAGGAATTATTGGTTAATTTTATATGAAGTAATAACCAAACAGTCTCGAAAGTTTGGAGCGATATAAATGCCAAATTGATTGTTTTAGCGTGTACCAACTGTGTAATTTTTTTTTTTGCGCGTAAAACATGACCACTTAAAGTAAACATAATATAAAAATTAAATAACCATTATATGGTTTTTTTAAACGGAACCATTATATGATTTTGTAATTAAAATTTGAAGCTCCGTCTATCATGTTCTTTGGGATGCGGTTATACAGTTTTGATGCGCAGTAGAAAGACCTCTAGCAGTAAGAATGAAAGAAACAACTCAAGCAGCATAAACAACGGTTTCTAGACTGAAGCAGCAGAAACAACTCAGGCAGCAGAAAATACTTATTTCAATTTCAAATGAATATACTACTGCCTTGGGTTAGAACTGCCCTTATGATTACTACGTCTCATAGACGTAGTTCATTTAATGGTACTTTATTAGAATTTATACACTTTACATTATTAATCATATTTAACAAATTTAAAATATATATCTACCGCCTAGCCATAGCAATCAATAAAAAAGGCTAGGATAAGAAAGGTCTTGTCATATTTTGCTGGTAATATCTTTGTTTTCGTACTGCAAAGATATGTGTAGTCATAATTTGCAGGCAATATCTTTGCTTTTGGCTTAAGCTATAAAGGTAATTATTACTTGATGCATGGAGTAAATATTAGTTAACAATTGTGATGCGCGCCAAATTTACCAATTACTACTGGTAAATAAAGATAATAATGATAAGTAGATATTGCCATTTATTAACTACAACACCCCTTTCTATAAGTATAATTTAATTACTACTAATGTAATTTAAAACGTAATAAAAATACTTGTTTCTGGAATAATGTAATAATATACGATGTAATATAATTTATTTTTATACTTTTGGTCTATAAAAGAGCTTTATCTCTCCACATATTCATTGTCATTAAACGTGTATTTGTTCTTCTTCTATCTCTTCCTGACAATGGAAGAAGGTAAGAAGCGTGTTTTTTTTGTCAAAGTTCAAAGTGTTTAAGTTTTGGAGTTTAGAAAGCTTCTTCATTTTTTCAACAAGTTCAAATATGTACTTGGTATATCGTGGACCATATCCTAACACGAACAGATCATGGTTACTTGACGTTCACTATACATACCGTGGGCCTTATCATAACATACCGTGTTTGAGTAATGCACAAACATGTGTTAGTTTGATACTTTGATTTGATAACTTCTCATAGCAAGTTACCTGATCTTTCTCCTAATTCGAGTTACACATATATCTTATGCGCATCTTTTAACCATAAGATGTTTAGATGATCGAGTGGAGATAGATTTTGGACATTCGAATACCAACATAGTGTTGGAAATAAAGAAAGATATTGAAGCTTTGAAAGCTCAAGTGGTGGTATTGGAATTAGAGTCTGAAGCTTTGAAAGCTCGAGTGGCGAAACTAGAATCGTTCATTCAAACTGCAAAAACTTTCTACGATAAAGGCTAAAAGCTATTGCATATTTGCATGTGTTACATGTGTCAAAATTTTTACATGTACGACTAACCACTAAATGTTGTGCAACTTATGACCATTGGACGATTGGTAGTAAAATGTAGTATCCCCATTTTGGTAATCTCATTGTAGTTAAATGTATTGTTAATTATTGTGATCTCATTGAAATCTAAAATGTAATCTCAAATGTAATAAAGTGATTTAAAGATAGATATGTTGTATGTTTTAAAGGGTGTACATTTTAAAATGATGTTTTGTATTACCATAATTTAATAAAAATGAAAACAGTATTTTGCTAACGTTAGTGGTTAAACCCTTTACATTATTAATCATAGTTAACAAATAAACATGTATAAGAAAGGTCTTGTCATCTATGCAGAAAATATCTTGGTTTTCGTACTGGAAAGATATGTGTAGATATTGTGTACATACAACTAGAACGTTGCTTTCGGCTTAAAAGCTAAAGGAAATTATTACTTCTAACGTATTTTATTCTATTATATCTTAGAGATATAGTCATTAATATGTGTGGTTTAGTAGTTTAATAGATTTAATGTTGTTTAACAATGTTGTTGGGATATTTCTACCAATGAAGACTTACTACGCCTATCAAAAATAATACTGATCAACCATAAGTGTTGCTTTCCATGTTAATGATGAGACGAAGTTAGTACTGGTCATCAAATTTCTACTGCTCAACTATTAATAATACTGGAAAAAATGATACTAGTGATAAGTAAATACTACTAGCAAATGAAGATACTAGTGATCAGTAAGGTTTATTTATATTAAGTTTATTATCAGTACCATATCAAAGTCTTAGCTACCACCTATGAAGGATTAATATTGATCTCCAGGTTAATGCTGCGATGAAGTTACTAAGAGTATAGCATATTAACACTTTATAGTACAAAAAAAAAAGACTTAAGAGTATAGTAAAAAATACATGAATAATGCAATAATAATCTTTATCATTATCTTGTAATGGCTGTCTAACACCTCTTGCTTCACATCCTTGAACATGTCGAATCTAGCCATGTACTTTCTTCTTTCCCAGAGAACTTTTGTGCACGATCTTCTAAAGATACTGGTTCTTTTGTTCATGCACAACCATTTTAGCCCAATAACATGACTGCTAGGAGCATTCTTAAGTTCTGAAGTTCTTATGAAGCATTCATTGTCGTTTGTGTCCACGTACATGAATCCTTTACAAAGTTCTCAAGGATGGTAAGTGTTCTCTTCAAAGCATATGTGAGGAGGTACAGAGTATTTATTCCTTTTTTCTACTGTGTACGCCATCTCGCGTATTATTTTTGTATTTTATTCCCATCACACAAGAGTCTCTGTACGGATCCTCTATGATCACTCTTTGTTCAAATGCTACTTGCATAGGAGAATTCACGTTTTCCATAACAATTCCATTATAATACGAATCATCTTTATATTGAATTACCTTTTCTGCAAGCTTAATCCAGTCTGAAGTGCCCATAAAGGTCATTTATGTGTAGCTAGGTAGGAGGGTTATTGGGTGAAAAATACACACATCTTCACACTCCTTGTAAATTCCGACCACTGAAATCTCCTTACTTATCAGGCACATCTCCCCTAGCACTCTGTAGGCTTGTCTTCCTCAGGTTGTCTTCTAATATGCCAACATAATACTGAGTGTTCAAAGCCAAGGCATTCATACGTGTTTCTTTGTTCACCCTCGTCTTTTTACTTCTTGAAGATGAAGCTACATTTGTTGGAACTATACTTGAGCATATTCTTCTTCTTTATATTTTAACAAGGCCATGGTGTGGTCTTGTTCTGTTTTTGCTTGGTTATTTCTAGGCATTCCGGATTCCTCATCATCATCTGCTATTATTATTAGAAATGATGGTTTTGCAAATATTCTTCTTCTGATTAATGGTACTTCTTCATCTTCTGGTTCCCAATTGTTATCCTGAGAATCCACAGTATGTGAAACATGTTCCGCGGGATTTTTGGTCTTTCGTTTTATAATTTTGGAAATGGGTTGGTTGTCATCTGAAGATTGATCAGAGTGATGTCTCTGCCTTTTGTCTCCCTTTTAGTTAGTTTTCGAAGGGGAAGATCGACCTGCAGTATCTCTATCTTCAGTTCTTCCCCGACCAGGTTGATCATATATGTATCTCTATCTCTATCTTATTTGAAGAAGTTGAAGAAGCAATGCATTTTCGTAAAATATACATATATGTATACATATACATACATATGTATATGTTACATATATATTCGTACCATAGATATACATATGTTCATATTTATACCGTATATATGTGTATATATACACATATATATACGATATGCATATGCATTTTCGTAAATGAAAATAATCAAGGTTTGGGCCCGATGGACTAAAGTAGATCGGTATGGGCCAAGTACGGGCCTTGGCCCGATTGGGTATTCAGGTTTGGGTTGATCGGTTTGGGTCAAGATCCGGCCTTGACCCGGTTTGACTTATTGGTCAACATTAGTCAAAATTAGTCAACAAAAGTCAACACTTGGGTTCTAGATTTCGGCTAGGGTTTAGGGCATACTATAATTTGGTCAACCAAAGTCAACGATGGTCAATCTAGCTATCAAATGGTCAATAGTCAACCATGAAAGTCAATTAGGGTTAGGGTTTGATGAGGCTCGGCTAGGGTTTGACCTAGGGTTGGCCGAATGGCCAAAACCCTACGGGTTTTGTGACTAGGTTCGGTTAGGTCGACTTGGTTCAAGGGTTCATGGGTCTAGATCGGTACTAGGGTTCTAGATCTAAGGTTTTAGCATGCACACGACACGATCTAGGGTTCTAGGTCACGGATTTAGGTATCAAAACAAACAATAAACATACCCCTAATGTATACGGTCATAAACATGCATACAATCGACATATACATGCAGCATGCTACGGGTTTAAGGGTAGGGACGTATGCCGAGACCATATGGCCTTGGCCATGGTCTCGGGTTCGAGTTTAGGGACCGAATAAACAAGAAAACAAATGAAATTCATATAGGGAATCGGTATACCTTGCGATCGGATCAAGAAACGAATGAAGATGCTCGAGTGGAGCTTGGGATCGACGAAGATGATGATGATGATGCTTGCGGCCGGGATCAACAAAGGGTAAATGAATTCGGTAATGGGGTTTAAATAGGGTAAGAGTCTAGGGTTTTATGGTAGAGTTTGAGTAGAAGTACAACTCTTTCAAATGAGATGAGGATAAGATCAAACAAATCAAAAGGAAAAGAGATAGGCATCACCACACTTGGTGGTTCGGCCGTTCAAGGGTCACGAGTAAGGTCTAGGAGGCCGGCCACATTTGATGGTCGGTCTAGACTTGGTGTTGAGTTGGATGGTTCATACATTCGAGTCACGTTCATTTAAATCGTTACGTTTATTGTTTAACCGGTAAACTTGTTGTTTTAGAAATGATTTAGCTCAAAGTGTGTCACCATAAGAAAGTAATAATGTTGTGTTGACTAAAATAGTCAAACACTAATGTATGGTGTAAAATATGAATGTTTGTTGTGTATAAGGAATGCCAAAATAGAAATGTCTATAAGTAGAAACTTTCTAAATAAGGAAAGTTCTAGAAATGAAATGAGGTTACATACCAGAAATATCGAGTTGTCACATCCTCCCCTGGTTGAGGAAATTTCGTCCCGAAATTTAAGATGAGAGACAACGAGAAAAAGATAAGGATATTTCTTTCGCATCTGGTCCTCACGTTCCCACGTGAATTCAGGACCTCTTTTGGAGTTCCATCTGACTTTAACGATTTTGATCTTGCTTCTTCGCAACTTTTGCTCTTTCCAGTCAGATATTTCAATTGGTTCCTCAGTGAAATGAAGTTTGTCGTCGATGATGATTTCTTCAGTAGGGACGATAAGCGAAGGATCATGAATAAACTTCTTAAGATTAGAAACATGAAATGTGTTGTGAACATTGCTGAGCTCATTAGGAAGACGAAGGCGATATGCAACAGCACCTATTCTTTCAAGAATCTCAAATGGTCCAACATAACGAGGACTGAGCTTTCCTTTCTTACCAAAACGTACAACACCTTTCCAAGGTGCTACTTTTAGCAAAACGTGGTCGCCAACAGCGAACTCTAAAGGCTTTCGACGATTATCAGCATAACTCTTTTGTCGATCTCTGGCAGCATTGATGCGATCTTTGATCTTAAAAATCTTGTCAGTCGTTTCTTGTAGAATCTCAGGACCAGTAATCTGACGATCACCAATTTCAATCCAACAAAGTGGCGAACGACACTTTCTTCCATACAGAGCTTCAAACGGTGCGGCCTTAATAGTTGTATGATAACTATTATTATATGAGAACTCAGCTAAAGGGAGATGAGAATCCCAACTTCCACCAAAATCAATAACACATGCCCTCAGCATGTCTTCCAAAGTTTGAATTGTCCTTTCAGTCTGACCATCTGTTTGGGGATGATAGGCAGTACTCATATCGAGGCGAGTACCGAGAGATTTTTGCAATGATTGCCAAAAACGAGACGTGTGAAGCGACTATCACGATCCGAGATGATCGCGACTGGCACACCATGTCGAGATACAACTTCCTTTAAATAAACTCTTGTTAACTTCTCCATTTGATCAGTTTCCTTAATAGGAATGAAGTGAGCTGATTTGGTCAATCGATCGACAATTACCCAGATTGTATCATGACCATTAGATGTTCGAGGCAATTTAGTTATAAAATCCATAGAGATTTCTTCCCATTTCCATTCAGGGATCTCTGGTTGTTGTAGAAGACCGGAAGGCTTCTGATTCTCTGCTTTCACTCTAGCACAAGTTAAACATTTGCTGACATAAACTGCGATCTCTTTCTTCATGTTTGGCCACCAATATAATTCTTTGACATCTTTATACATCTTGTCGGCACCAGGATGAATAGAATATTTGGATCGGTGAGCTTCATTCAAGATAACATTGCGAACACTTCCAAAATTTGGAACCCATAAACGATCCATGAAATAAAGAGTTCCATCCACCTTTGCTTCCAACTGCTTCTCCATACCACGCAAAGCTTCACTTTTGATGTTCTCTACCTTCAAGGCTTCAGTTTGGAATTCATGAACTTGGGAAGATATATTAGAACGAACGGAGATTGGAAGGGCTCGAACACGACGAGGTTTAGGTTGCTCCTTCCGACTTAAGGCATCAGTTACCACATTAGCCTTACCAGGATGATATTTAATCTCACATTCATAGTCATTCATCAATTCTATCCATCTACGCTGTCTCATATTGAGATCTTTCTGATTGAAGATATGTTGCAAACTCTTGTGATCGGTAAATATTGTGCACTTGGTACCGTAGAGATAATGTCTCCAAATTTTCAATGCAAATATAACGGCACCCAACTCAAGATCATGAGTTGTATAATTCTTCTCGTGGTTCTTCAGTTGTCGAGAGGCATAGGCGATTACTTTGTCATGTTGCATCAATACACAACCTAGTCCTTGGTGCGAAGCGTCACAGTACACCACGAAATTATCGGTTCCTTCAGGGAGAGATAGAATAGGAGCAGAACATAATTTAGATTTTAGAGATTGGAAGGCTGATTCTTGCTTTTCACCCCAGACAAATTTCTCATCCTTATGTGTTAACACCGTCAAATCCTTTGCAATCCTTGAGAAATTTTCTATAAATCTTCTATAGTAACCATCAAGACCAAGGAATTGTCTTACTTCAGTTGGGGTCTTCGGAGCTTCCCAATTATTTATAGCTTCTATCTTTGCAGGATCAACGTGAATACCTTCTTCGTTGATAATATGACCCAGAAATTGGACTTCACGCAACCAAAATTCACACTTGGACAACTTGGCGTACAACTTTTCTTTCTCCAACAACTCAAGAATGATTCTTAAGTGCTCTTCATGCTCTTCTCTAGAATGCGAATAGATGAGAATATCATCTATGAAGACGATAACGAATTTATCGAGATACTGTTTGCACACTCTGTTCATGAGATCCATAAACACAGCAGGTGCATTGGTCAAACCAAATGGCATTGCCAAAAATTCATAATGACCATAGCGAGTTCTAAAAGCAGTTTTGGGCACATCTTCATCACGAACTTTTAACTGATGGTAACCAGAACGAAGATCGATTTTGGAATAGAAACTCGATCCTTGGAGTTGATCGAATAGATCATCAATACGGGGGAGAGGATATCGATTCTTAATTGTTACTTTGTTCAATTCACGGTAGTCAATGCACATTCTCATTGAACCATCTTTCTTTTTAACAAAAAGGACCGGAGCTCCCCCGGGCGAGAAACTCGGTCGAATGAAACCAAGATCAAGAAGTTCTTGTAATTGCGATGAAAGTTCTTGCATTTCAGACGGTGCAAGACGATAAGAAGAACGCGCGATAGGTGCGGCTCCTGGAATCAGATCAATACGAAATTCAACTTGCCTCTGAGGCGGCAGTCCAGGCAATTCACTAGGAAATACACCAGGAAATTTACGAACAATAGGAATGTCCTCAATCTTACGATCTTTGGACTTTGTGTCAACGACATGAGCAAGAAAGGCTTGGCATCCTTTACGAAGATATTTTTGAGCTTTCATAGAAGTTATGATTTTTATGTTTCTGTTTCTTTGTTCACCTTGAATTATTAATGTTTCTGTTTTGGATAAGGGAATTCGGATTTGTTTGGTGTAACATATTATTTCAGCACGGTTTTTAGACAACCAATCCATCCCTATGACGATATCAAAACTACCTAGTTCTACAGGCACAAGGTCTATATCAAAAATGTGATCATCTAGGTCAAGCTTACAACCATTAAAAACTTCACTAGACCTAACAACTTTGCCATTTGCTAACTCGATTTCATAATTCACTTTCAAACGATCAGGATTTAGATTTAAGAAACTTTTAAAGTCGGTCGATACGAAACTCAAGTCGGCTCCCGAGTCAAATAAAATAGAAGCAAAATGATTGTTGACGATAAACGTACCAGTGACGGTATCAGGGTTCTCACGAGCTTCTTGAGCATTCATAACAAATGCACGACCACGACCATTTTGACGATCATTGTTGTTGTTGGCATTGCGATTGTTGTTACGATTGTTATTACGATTGCCACTGTTGTTGTTGCCATTCTGGTTATTGTTGTTCTGAAGTCTTGGGCAACGGTTACGATAATGGTTAGAATCACCACACTCGTAGCAGACAGGATTCTTAGGAGGATTGTTGGACGAACACTTTCTGAAATTATGACCCCAGCGGTCACACTTGAAGCATTTCTCACACTGACCATCATGATGCCAGTTACACCTGTTACACAAGGGCTTGCTTCCAGCATATGACTTAGAATCTGAATTAGCCCGATTGTTGTTCTGAGTAGAGGCTGCATAATTCTTAGTCTTTTGGTATTTGTTCCCTTTGTGATCACGTTTGTTGTCATAGGAACGCTTTCCATTTTCATTGCTCACATTATCAGTAGATTTGCTAGACACCACTAGCTTGTCTTTGAACGATCCACTTCTCATTGCATCATTAGTCAACCTTGTTGCACGATTCACAGCATCTTCAAATGTTGTCGGTTCAGAAGCAATAACATGAGTACGAATAAGATCATGAAGACCTTGAAGATACTTTTCAATTCGCTTGAATTCAGGAGTAACCAAATGAGGAACGAGACGAGCAAGTTCTTGGAACTTAGTTGTGTAGGTAACAATATCAGATCCAACCATGGACAGATTCCATAGTTCCACCTCAACCTTTTGTAGCTCTCTCCTTGGGCAAAACTTTTGAGTTAACTGATCCTTGAACGTATCCCAAGTCATAGCATCAACAGTTGCACGACCTAAGACTTGCACTTGAGAATTCCACCAGGACAACGCTTCCTTGGACAACGTACTAGCAGCAAACTTCGTCATATTCTCAGGGGCACATTGAATAACACTAAAAATGGATTCCACCTTCTCAATCCAGTGGATGATAGCAATAGAACCTTCAGATCCAGAGTAGGTCGGAGGATGACAGGACGTAAAGGTCTTATAGGATTGACCTTGACGATGGGAATCTGAAGTTTAAATAAATAAGGAAAGAAAATGAGTAATAAGTTTAAAATAAGATGGAAATAATGAATCTTCTTTCATGGAGTCGTATAATATACCGTTTTTCCCACATTAGATGCACCAGCGGCATTTCCTCTTGCAGCGTTCATTTGAGCCATTGCTTCAGCGATACGGCGTTCCACCATTTGTTCGACAGTCTCAGCGTTTCCTCCTCGAGCCATTGATAAATTGCTGATACAAATGATAAGAAATTAAGAGATGAATAATATAGGAGGACTATAAGGGAAATATGAAATAGGGATCAAAGAGTAGATATACAATAGGCGTAATAGTAGTAGTAGACGTAGATATAAATAGTCGTAATTATAGTAGTAGTAGAAGAGACGTATAGAAAATACAATTATAAGAATAATAGAAATTACTAAAATATCACTTTTATTAATCACATTCCTAATACATAATAGTTTTATAAGTAGGGCATATTTGCCAATACTAAAGAACAAAAATACTGAAATAGCTAAACATAAAATTTAATAATAGAAAAACAAATATAGACGATAGGTAGATGACTAATCATCTTCTTCTGGCTCAGAGTCTTCCATAGGCTCTGACTCTTCATCTGGCTCTTCCTCTGGTTCTGATTCTTCCTCTGGTTCTGCTTCTGATATCACTTCTGGCTCAGGTTCTCGACGTCGTGGAGTTCTTGGAACAATATCACGCTTGGGTTTAGCAGGCGAACATAGATAAATGATACCGCCCTCACGCTTACGATAGACAATAGGACGCTGACCACGAGCTGGAGTAGGAGGACCATTAGGAATGATAGGAAAGGGACGTCTTCTTGGGCGACGATGCCACGGGAAAACAGGAGGTTGTACCACTGCTGGCACTGGAGCAACAGGAACTGGGACTACTGGAACAGCAGCATCACGATCACTATCGGAGTCATATGAGATATCGAGGACACTAGCAGGCGACATTCTACTAAACACGACGCATAAAAGTCTATTAGATTATGAAGTTGTAAGGCTTGCTGACATATGCTAGCTATAACACTAGGGCAATACTAACTAAGGCAAATGTTCTAAACTGAGAACAATGGAACTTCAGGATATGAGACTGAGCATGCCATGATTATTTTGATTTTTATAAAAGTGTTTGTTTTTCCCAAAAATCTTTTGTAGTTATAGACTAGGCTTGCTAATTCACTATAACTTAAGTTCTGATACCACTCTGTCACACCCCGCCAAAAATGAGTTTTACTTCATTTAAAATGTTTTGCGGAAGAACGGAAGTGTAACGTTCATGACAACATAGCAAAAATTAAGTAAACAAACAACCACGTAATAACGAAAAATAAAGGTTTGTTTCACTTTCCAAAAGTAGAAAGTTTCCAAAAATAGCAAGTTTCCTAAAATAGAAATTGTTTGAAATGAAATGATTGTTCGTAAACTTAATGTTTTAATCATGGCTCACGACAATCCCAATGTTCATATCCTCCAAACTCCACTGCACCTAATTACCTGGAAAAACATAAATAGTAAAAGGTTCAACAATAATGTTGAGTGAATCCACAGGGTTAATGTTTATGATAAGAGTAAAGTGATTTGCTACCCAAAATGTTTGTTATGAAAATGGTTTATGACTGAAAATGTATAAGGTTCAACACTCATATGATATGAGTAGTAAGTATGAAAATGTTTAGTATAGTTGTAGAATGTATACAACTACTAGTTATGTTTATGAAAAAGTGTTGAACAAAATGTTGTGTTTGACATCGCATGAACTGTTATCCCCAACAGGTAGCTAGTCTATTGAGTTAATATACCAACCCCTAAGTCCACAATCAACACTTCAACTCCAGTATGTTATGTTATTTTATGGATATACACTCCCGGAGATGTCTTGGATAAACCAAGTAATGATCAAACGTTCGTTGGGAGGATGAGTGTCAGCCAATAGTACTATCTGCATATCCATGGTCTAGATCCACTAGTTAATGATTGCTGGTAACCTTAGTCCGGTATAATAATTATTTGTCATGCCAACGCGATAATGAAAATGTATAGATGTTGTTGTACAGTCATAGTAAAACAGTAGCAGTTGTGTTTATGTTTTCCACCCCAAAGTTTATAAAAACAGTAAAAGAGTAAAAGGGGTCTGTGGACTCACCTGGCAAAGCTTAGCGACAAGAATTTAAGAAAGAGGAATCCTCGGGAGACTCCTAGCTTCCTAATTGATTTAACTACTGATTAGACTAAGCTAACACAGGCGATACTATATACGATATAAGATATATGATATACGTTAAATGTTATGTTATATGTTTTGTGACATCGAATGAACTTGGATTAATAAAATGAAATGAAATGAAATGCATTGGGTTTTATAAAATGAAATGAAATAGGCTCCAAAATGAAATGACATGAAATGAAATGATTCTCGAAATGAAATGATATGAAATGAAATGGGCTTGGGTTAGGCTTGTTGGGCCTAGATTGGGCCTATTGGGCTTAATGGGCTTAATGGGCTTAATGGGTTGGGCCACTTGGGCCTCTTATTGGGCTTAGGTCCACTTAGGTTGGGCTTTGAATTGGGCTTGCCCCAATTGGGTTCGGCTTGGTTGGGTATGGGCCAAAGGTTTGGGCTTTGGTCCAAATGGGCTTGGATACTAATGGGCCAATCAAGGTTTGGGCCCGATGGACTAAAGTAGATCGGTATGGGCCAAGTACGGGCCTTGGCCCGATTGGGTATTCGGGTTTGGGTTGATCGGTTTGGGTCAAGATCCGGCCTTGACCCGGTTTGACTTATTGGTCAACATTAGTCAAAATTAGTCAACAAAAGTCAACACTTGGGTTCTAGATTTCGGCTAGGGTTTAGGGCATACTATAATTTGGTCAACCAAAGTCAACGATGGTCAATCTAGCTATCAAATGGTCAATAGTCAACCATGAAAGTCAATTAGGGTTAGGGTTTGATGAGGCTCGGCTAGGGTTTGACCTAGGGTTGGCCGAATGGCCAAAACCCTACGGGTTTTGTGACTAGGTTCGGTTAGGTCGACTTGGTAGGGTTCATGGGTCTAGATCGGTACTAGGGTTCTAGATCTAAGGTTTTAGCATGCACACGACACGATCTAGGGTTCTAGATCTAAGGTTTTAGCATGCACACGACACGATCTAGGGTTCTAGGTCACGGATTTAGGTATCAAAACAAACAATAAACATACCCCTAATGTATACGGTCATAAACATGCATACAATCGACATATACATGCAGCATGCTACGGGTTTAAGGGTAGGGACGTATGCCGAGACCATATGGCCTTGGCCATGGTCTCGGGTTCGAGTTTAGGGACCGAATAAACAAGAAAACAAATGAAATTCATATAGGGAATCGGTATACCTTGCGATCGGATCAAGAAACGAATGAAGATGCTCGAGTGGAGCTTGGGATCGACGAAGATGATGATGATGATGCTTGCGGCCGGGATCAACAAAGGGTAAATGAATTCGGTAATGGGGTTTAAATAGGGTAAGAGTCTAGGGTTTTATGGTAGAGTTTGAGTAGAAGTACAACTCTTTCAAATGAGATGAGGATAAGATCAAACAAATCAAAAGGAAAAGAGATAGGCATCACCACACTTGGTGGTTCGGCCGTTCAAGGGTCACGAGTAAGGTCTAGGAGGCCGGCCACATTTGATGGTCTGTCTAGACTTGGTGCTGAGTTGGATGGTTCATACATTCGAGTCACGTTCATTTAAATCGTTACGTTTATTGTTTAACCGGTAAACTTGTTGTTTTAGAAATGATTTAGCTCAAAGTGTGTCACCATAAGAAAGTAATAATGTTGTGTTGACTAAAATAGTCAAACACTAATGTATGGTGTAAAATATGAATGTTTGTTGTGTATAAGGAATGCCAAAATAGAAATGTCTATAAGTAGAAACTTTCTAAATAAGGAAAGTTCTAGAAATGAAATGAGGTTACATACCAGAAATATCGAGTTGTCCCATCTCTCCTCCCCCAAAATAAAAATCGTGTCTTCCCCACCTATACCTGTCGTTCATCAATAACCTCTAGGGTTTTTTATTCCTCTCCAGCCGCCATCCTATGTATCTTACAAAGCTGCTTTAATAATTAAGCAATGGAGAAATTGAAGATAGGAAGAAGATTTGAAGGTAAAGTTGCGATCGTTACAACTTCAACTCAAGGCATCAAATCAATGATCCATGCACCTCGGTTGGTACATCTCGTGATCAGTGATTTCAATATTTATTTGGATTTGAATTTATTTGATACCGATATCTATTATTTGGTTATATATATATATACACACACACATATATATATATATATATATATATATATATATATATATATATATATATATATATATATATATATATATATATATATATATATAGATTTGAATGTTTATGTGCCCATCGTCATGCTATCCAATTCCCACTTTTTGCATTTCATACATCAGATGTACATTCATACATCAGATGTACATTCATGTACATTTATACATCAGATGTACATTCATATAGTGTTAACAATAGTTCTACTTATCGGGATGTGTATTCTAGATTTATTTTGTTATGTTATGTTTGCAGGTGTTAGGATAAGCGATAGAAAGAAGGCGAGATCAGTTAATTGCAACGAAAGTCGGAGGCCTAAATCGATTGTCGTAGACATGTCGTAAAACATTCAATGGCAGCATCATCCAATGTATACGTAATGTGATTCATTCAATGTTAGAACAATGCAACGTAATGTAAACGTATTTATGTATTTTAATAAGTAACTAATCTCGAAAACATCAAAAGTTTCATAATTTTTTCGTTTTATTTACATGTAAAATAATATGACATCCAATGTCTTACTCATTTGATTCACAATCCATATTTCTACATTCATGTCGTACACAAGTACTGTTTAGAATTTTTAACATACGCATTTAACGACTATACATTGCATGTTTTGTATAGATCTCTACAATATAGTATCTCTAATGTGAAGGGATTCATTGATACTAATTGACCACATGGGTCAACCTCCTAGTCACGTGGTTAGAACCATACTGATCAAGAACATGAACTTGTTCTTGACCGGTTAAAACCAACTAGCTGATTTAATCCCTATTAAACCTAATCCTTAAACCCTAAAGGATTGGGATCTTGGAAATCAAGATTAGATTAACAATGGAAGAAACCTTGTACGAAAACCCGAACACACACTCATGCTTGTGGTATTCGACGAACACCAAGAACCCTAGGGTTCTTGGGTTCGAATTCGGCCAAGAGGGAGAAGGGAGAAAAGGGTTTTCTCAAAACATAACTTGTTGTTTGCTTAAGATAGATCCACTGATGATGAACAAATCGAGTGATCATCTAGTTGATCCTTGTAATGATCTTCAATCTTCAAGACATGAAGAATATGAAGAACGAACGAAGGACACGAAGAACGAAGAACACAAAGCTTGTGTCTTGCTCTAGGGTTCGGCCGAAATCAAGGGGAGAGGGGGAAGGGAATTCGTAGGGTAGCAAGGAGATTCTAGGGTTACCCTAAGCCTCTTATTTATAACTAAATAAGTTGCGCTTAGGACCCTCTAGTTTAATTAATATCTATTCTTTAATTAAACTTTCCTTTCCTTATAGTTTATTATTATTTTATTGCACTTAACTATTAAATGTCTAGTATTTATACACTAATAATTCGGTACCCATATACACGAATTGTATACTTGTATTTATACTTTTAATAATTAATTATATAATAACCTTTATATAATTTATACAATAATATTATCCAATTACTATATGATTTAATATCTTTAAATCATATCATGGATAATCTATAATTAACATATTGTATATTTACTCAACTAGTAAATGTACAAATACTTGTATTAATTAGTTAGATAAACTAATCTAGTAATAAGTCAAACTTGACTTAATACTTAACTTGATTCATAAATGGCTATTATGAATCAATCCTCTTCCAAGTATCATTACATATCTTACTCGTATTACATGCACTCACCGGTGTGACCCTTAAGTGTTTCGTAGGCATGGATGTATCATCATAGGTTGACTAACTGTGCACATAAGTCCTTCAGACTCCCACTTGTGCAAGTTTGTAACCTTTGTCTTAATGATACGAGCTACAGTGGCCTTCTAGATGGGCATGTAGGTAACCAACCCCATAAAAACAACTTACGTAACCCAGGTAT
Organism: Calendula officinalis; assembly: GCA_963853835.1. NCBI lineage: Eukaryota > Viridiplantae > Streptophyta > Magnoliopsida > Asterales > Asteraceae > Calendula > Calendula officinalis. The sequence goes on along the minus strand of OY970824.1, from coordinate 43,303,093 downwards.
AGTTTCTTGAAAAACTCTTTAATAGCGTCTCCTAGTAAAGAACACTTTGTCTTTACTTCTTGGGCAACTATGTTAGGTTTATCCCTTGGAGCACGATATTTGTGATAACGAATACGAGCATGGTAGAAAATATCAACTCCTGTATTCGAAATCATTTCATGACTTCTTGATTCAAACTGTTGTGATAAACGACAAAGAACGATTCAGTTCGTTTGGGCATGGCCATGCACTTTCCAATTATCATCATGTCAAAGGACCTATAAATATCTCTCCTAAAAAAGAGGTGCAATTGCCATCTTGTTATATTTCGATTCAAAATACAAATTCCTTTGTACCCAATAAAGCCTCGTATGACAACCATATTTCAGAATTGTCTAAGATGAACCAAAGTACATTAGTTAATGTATCCCAAACCAAATACCTCAGGCTTAAGGACAATCCTAGTGAATAATACTTTTGAACTTTTCAAACACGAAGTATTATCACAGTGGTCAATCCAATATTCGTCGAGCTCCAACAGAATATCACCGATATTTGGTTTACACAAAACTTGTCTAGCTATTTTCGAAGAACTTCGAATCTACCACCAAATACCGCGATGACGTTAACGTCCCATCAAGGTTCCCACCAAGACGAGTAGTCACGGATTTATATCTTTTTGAGTAATGAAACTTTTATTCATGGATATTGTAAAACATACAAATTCTGAATAACAATGATACTAACTCATGTATTATTCCTCACTGGACATAGATACTGAATTATTACTGGATCATTACTTATTCTTTGTGTTTGCGTTGATTGCTCAATGACTCCTTAATTGTAACTTTTATCACTAATTACAATTAGTCATTTCTATTAAACTAAAGACATAAGACGAGTATTTAGGAATACTATTACTTTTGTGTTTGCTAGATATTGTTCGTGCAACATTTAGAACATATTCTAGTCTTGCCTTTTTATATGATTCGGTAAACATAGGAGGATTGGAAAATTACTCCTTCAGTTTCTTGAATCTTATAAAACTTGCCTTGTAACTAAAATCCTTTTAGCTACTTGATTTGTAGATATTCTTACTAGTTAAAGAAATTTCCTTAAATAATTAACTTGTTCGCTGGAATGTGAACATCCTATTAGATATGCAATAATTAATCACAAGACTTGTGATCACACTATTAGGCTTGCAATAATCTAATCAATGATCATTTATTTCTCTTAACTCTTTGGTTAACGACTTGGTAACTTCTTGTTGTTAATGTCCTAACTAACTTACTATATTCATTAGTACCTCTAGTGAAATTGTTAGTCATAGCTCCCACTAAATTTTATGGAAAATAAGCATTACTTAAACTACTTCTTTTGACCTAGTCAAAACTTATAGTTTAACCCTTTAAGAATTAATCAATCATCAAAGTCATCCTTTGGATTTGCGAATATCCAACATTCCTGATAAGGGAATCATGACTCTCATTGATTACTGTATCTAACAAGTATAAGACACTTGAAACGATACTTCCAATTCTTAAGTGTATTAGTATCTTTTAAGAATCTTATTTAATACCAAAGTCATTTCTTGGATTTTTCAAATATCCATTATTCCTATTAGGGAATTATGCCTTGATTAAATATTGTATTTGTTACAAGTATAAAAGACTTGCAACAATACCTTTTAATTCTTAAGTACTTTAATACAGTTTGTCTCTTTTAAGAGTTCATTTAATGTCTAAGTCATTTCACTTGGATTTTGCGAATATCCAATTATTCCTATTAAGGAACTATGACCTCATTAAATTCCTTCATTATAAAAAGACTTGTAATGATACTCTTTAAAGTCTATCTTGGTTATATCCAATATAATCATACTATATTAATACTAACACCTTGAAACTTACTATCATAAGTAACCATTACTTCAAATGTTTCAACTAGGTTCAATAACTTTTGAACCTTATGCTTTTCATAAAATCTCTTAAATACTTTAGAAGAAAAACTTCTAATTTCTAGTATCTAAGTATTGAGCTTTTAAAACATTACTCATACAACAATCAAACAATCATAAAACATGAAATATAAAGTAAATCAAAAACTTGACTTACAACCTAGTCATAAAACCTTGACTAGTGTAATTATCACACATGCACACACATAATATAATTCAAACATGGATTCTTATTAAAACCAAATAAAACCTTGTTTTAACATAAAATAAAAATTATCCAACAAAAAGAAAAATTGTTTTACTGAATCCATAAAATAATGAATTATAAAATCTTGGTGCTTGTGGGATCACCATCTCATGTTGGTCATCATCACTTTCCATCTCCTCCGGCAATAAACGATTGCAAAAGTTAGATTACACGTAACGTACTTTACAAGTATCTTAAAAGTGATTAAGAAGTGTGGTTGTGTTACCTGAGGAACTTGCGTTTCCTCCACCACCACTTGCACTCTTTGGAAAATTCCTTTTCCAATGCCCAGCCTCACCACACTTGAAGCACCGATTCTCGGTCCTCGCTGTGTTAGGCTTAAACTTCTTGACCTTTTGTTTGACACTTTTACCATTTGGCACTCCTTGGTTAGGATTGGTTTTACCCTTTCCTTTGCCACCATGCCTTTTTCTCTTCTTGCCACCACCACTGCTATTACCGATCATTAGAACATCCTTAGATTTGGTCCCCAAACTCAATTCAACTGTCTTGAGCATGGAATGTAGCTCAGCAATGGATTTCTCCATATTATGCATATTGTAGTTGACTACAAAAGGTTGTAGTCATCAGAGAATGAATTGAGTATAGTGTCTGTTGCCATTTGCAACAGTATGGGGTGACCAAGTCTAGCCAGGTGATCCATGTGCCCTTTCATTTTCATGACGTGGGCACTCACCGGTGTTCCTTTGACCATCTTGCAAGAGTTGAAGGCTCGATTGATGTCGAACCTCTCAGTGCGAGCTTGCTCTTGGATTGAATCCCTAAGTTGCTGGATCATCTCAAATGCAGGCACATCCATAAGTCCCGCTTGTAAATCTGGACTCATGGTTGCGAGCATTAAACAGCTCACATCGAGCGCATGACTGTCATGCTTATCATAAGCTTGCGTTGCTTCAGCTCTAGCATTCGCGGCAGGGACATTAGGTACTGCTCTTTCTAAGACATACCACTTTCTCTCATGCCTGAGCACAATGCGAAGATTGCGCTCCCAATTGAGAAAGTTTGACCCAGTCAACTTGTCTTTTTCGAGGATTGAGCGAAGTGAGAGATTGTTGGTACTTGTCGTTGTGGTTGTTCCTGCCATCTACAAATCAAACCCAGTTTAATTAGTAATCATCAATAAACATTCTCTAAAATATATTATAAACCCATAATTAATATTTTAGGCCTAGGATACATATTTCACATTCTCGCCGCAAGGTTTGGGCACTTCCCGACGAGACATGCTATTTCTGGTAGGTAACATCCTTACCGATCGTATCAAGACTTGACACGATTCCTAGGGGTCGTAGAATCTTCAGACTTATAACTTATTACAACCTTGTACAATCTATTTGTACATTTCTAAGTTAGTAATAAAGTCTAGTATGTTTATTCTACTCAAGTACTTTTTGGGCCGGGACTCCCGATTATCACCAAAGTAGATCAGACCATCTAAGACAGTGCGATGTTCTGCGCCGGGATTCCCGATTATCACGGAACCTTACGCACCCTAACACTTGCAATGATTTGAATCCATATCTAAGGTTCTTTATCCTTACAATATGAATATCGTTTAACAAATGAGGTGTTCCATTAGGTGGATAGTACTTAGATCTAAGATTTTCATGGGTTTGTTTAAGTCTTGAACTAAACTTAAACCTTATTCCAATCTTAGTCCTTGTTTAAAATGTGTGACTTGTAGATTCAAGAAATCTACAAGACACCTTTTTAAATCTTAAGAACTTTTTCTTAAAACTTATAGTTTCAAGAATTTGCGCGTTTTATATGTATACCTAAAAACGAGGTGTACAAAACGTATCACTAGGTTTTGTGGAAAAACTTATCTAGAATAAAACTTACTTGTTTTATCTTTCTTGAAAAACTTAAAACTTATGTTAAACTTTTAATTCTTTTACAATTCATAAACTTGAATCATAAATCTAGTTTAACACACCTAGTTTTTCATATGTTTAATAATGAAATCAAACATTTGTTTTGACTTATTAGATTCGACCAAAACTGATGTCTTAACGACACATTCATAACCTTTGTGTTTTTCTTGTGTAGCTCCCACTAGCTCCAACAACCATGATGGAACTTGAGCAAACACAATCATCGGTCTATACTTGGTGAAACTAATAACCTTATTATATAAAGACTATATATAATAATTCTTAGTTTCTTTTAAACCTTTCTTACATTTAACTTGAACTAGTTAAACATAGGTTCTAAAGTTATCTTGTTATTTAACCTTGATCATTAATCTAGTATTTTACATGACTTGTAAAATACTTGTATCATACTTGTATAATTATCTAGTTATAATAACCTATAACTTTATACACCTTATAATACTAATATATAACTTTGTATATTTCTAATTTATCATATAATCTCAACTTGTACAATTTCTAGTTATAATGAAATCATAACTTTGTACTTTCTAGTTTTAATTATATAATTAACTTATACAATAACTAGTTATATTATTAACCTTTAAGATAAATATAACATTATCTTTTAATGTTCCATTTAATCTTGTATTTAATTTATATACATGTATATTTCTTTTATAAAATAAACTTGTAGCATTCTAATAAGAATATTACATCTAATTTATACGTATGTATTTTAACTTGACTAATTAAAATACGTATAAACTACTTTATTTATTAAAATTCATTTTACTCTTTTATATATTTAAAAATCCGAAATATATAATATATATATATATAAATAAATAAATACATCTTGTTAATTTCTAAAATTAACACTTCTTTTAATTCTCATTAATTAGTCTAACCCTAATCTTGTTTTTGATCAATCAAAACTAGGATTTTGACTTTCTTGATCAAAGACATTATTTATTAAAAGATTAATTCTAATCAATCCTATTTAAACAATAAATCTTGTTTAAATTCTATGATAGATTATAACCCTAATAGATTTATTTAAACTTTTTAATTTAAACCTTATAGACAATAAACTTTGTCTAGATTTCTAGGTTTAAAGAACTAGTCTCAATAAATCTACTAAAATAATAATTAAACCTATTAAACATAAACTTGTTTAATTATCTAGGCTTTAGATTATTAACCTTATTAATTCTTTTAAATCATTAAACTTAAACTAGTTTAATGTTCTAGGGTTCTAGATTATATCTAGGGTTTTTCGGAAAAATCCTTAAAACCTAGGAAACTTTTCCACCAATTAAACTAGGCTAGTTTAATAAACTTGGTGTCAAAGAAAATTCTAGGGTTAGGGAAAGAAACCTTTTTGATCAATTAAACTAAACTAGTTTAATGTTCTTGATCCTAGGGTTCTTTACACTTGTTCGAAATTTCTAGGGTTTTTTCTAGAATCATTTTGACCAATTAAACTTAACTAGTTTAACATACTTGGTCCTAGGGTTCTTACCCTATTCGAACATGAAGAAGAAGTTGGAACCAAAAAAAAAACTTGAAGAATATGAAGAACGAAAAAACACGAAGAACGAAGAACACAAAGCTTGTGTCTTGCTCTAGGGTTCGGCCGAAATCAAGGGGATAGGGGGAAGGGAATTCGTAGGGTAGCAAGGAGATTCTAGGGTTACCCTAAGCCTCTTAATTATAACTAAATAAGTTGCGCTTAGGACCCTCTAGTTTAATTAATATATATTCTTTAATTAAACTTTCCTTTTAACGTTTCCTTTCCTTATAGTTTATTATTCTTTTATTATTGCACTTAACTATTAAATGTCTAGTATTTATACACTAATAATTCGGTACCCATATACACGAATTATATACTTTTAATAATTAATTATATAATAACCTTTATATAATTTATACAATAATATTATCCAATTACTATATGATTTAATAGCTTTAAATCATATCATGGATAATCTATAATTAACACATTGTATATTTACTCAACTAGTAAATGTACAAATACTTGTATTAATTAGTTAGATAAACTAATCTAGTAATAAGTCAAACTTGACTTAATACTTAACTTGATTCACAAATGGCTATTATGAATCAATCCTCTTCCAAGTATCATTACATATCTTACTCGTATTACATGACTCACCGGTGTGACCCTTAAGTGTTTCGTAGGCGTGGATGTATCATCATAGGTTGACTAACTATGCACATAAATCCTTCATAATGTACAAACATAAATTCACAAGTTATACATTGGATGTTAAAACGAAATTTCAATTGATTACGTGATAATGCAAAAAAACAAAAACCCCCACTTCCCATATATTTAGGGATCCAGCGCACAAATATATCGTTACCATATATAACTGGTTTTTGTTATTTGACTAAACTACCCTTTTCTACTAATAATAATTAATATATAATAATTAATATTTGCTGCAATCTGATTGGTCCTCACATGGTTCTATAGTTCTGCATCTTTAAACGATCCAAAACTCGTGTTCGTGATCCAGGTTCGACCCGTTTCTGATTCCAACGGTCACAACCACTTATAAACACCATCAAAGCTACCATTAACTATCATATCATCTAATGTTCGCTAAAAATGCAAATACTCTAATTACATATACACCAAAATACTTAATATGTTAAGTTTCAAAAATTCGGATCGTTACAACTATCTACCCCTTAAGAAGATTCCGTCCTCGGAATCTCATCATAGTTCACAAAGTTCGGATATCTTTTCCGAATCTCATCTTTGACTTCCCAATTCAAATTTGGTACAAGGGAATGCTTCCACTTGACCAACACCAATTCGACCTCTTTATTCCGAAGCTTCTTTGTCTTTGTCTATAGTATAGACTCGGGTTCTTCAATCAACCAATTCAAGGCATCAACCCGCAACTCTTGCAATGGAATAATATTGTCCACATCACCAATAAACTTCTTCAAATAACTCACATGAAAAGTGTCATGCACACCTTGAAGCTCGGGTGGAAGTTCTAACTTAAATGCTTGAAGACCAATTCGCTTCAAGATCTTGAACGGCCCGACATACCTCGGACTCAACTTCCCTTTCTTCCCAAACCGCATTACACCTTTCCAAGGTGACACTTTCAACATTACTGTTGGATTTACGCGCACAAATAATCACACGTGTCATCGTGTCCAATGTTATAACACACTAAAGGGTCACACCACTACACACCCAATAATGGAAAACCGAATAAAGTAAGTTGTGTGGAATAATTAACTAGTTAAGTTAATTATAAAGAACAAAATAAATAATAATAAGTTAATTATTATTTATGAGGATGGTTAAATATTAAGTTAAATATTTAACAGACAGTTAATTAATAGACAATTAATTAACTAGTAAAAGTCCAAGGGTTTAAAGTGTCAATAAGAAGTTTAATTTTGAGATTAAACATAATTAAACTCCAAGGACTTAACGGTAACTTAATCCCTTATAAATAAGGGACTAAGGTTAAGGTTTAAGGGTTACACATTCAACACAAAACAAAACCCTAATACTTCCTCCCTCTCTCGGCTTACGATCGAAGGAAGAAAACCCCAAGGGGTTTGGGTTGGGGTTTCGACCGAACACACACATATACACGGCTTAGTGTATTGCTTTGTTGGTGGATTATTATTTAACAATACAAGAGGTATTGTTCTTATTCATCTCATCATTCAAGTGATCTCATTGATTAGTTGTGATCAAGTATGTGGGATTCAAGTTCCGCCATGTGAATCCTACAAGGTTTTCCTACAGTGGTATCAGAGCCTTCTACTAATCTCAATGGGATTCAGTTAAGTTTCTTTTTGTCTAGGAAAAAGAATCCTAGGGATTTCAAAATCCAAGTATGTGGTTATTCAAAGTTCTTGAATGATTGGATTGAATAGGGTTTAAGATAAAAAGAAATTATGTTTCTTTTTCCCTCCCTTCTTTTTCCGATTTTCGTACATACATACATACATACATATATATATATACATACATACATATATATATATATATATATATATATATATATATATATATATATATATATATAAGTGGGATCATGTGAGGACTCAAAAAACGGTGAGGACTCGCGAGGACACCTCATAAAAATTTTAAAAAATTCCGAAAAAAGTATATATAACTCACCATGATAATTATTACATTTGACCAAAAAAAAATTTCGAAAAAAAATTATGATCCACTTTTTTTTGCGGATCATAACAATGATCCATATATTTTTTTTGGATCATTATTATGATCCATATTTTTTTTTTTGATCATTTTTGAAAAACTTTTTTTTTTTTTTTGGATCTTATAGGCTGCGATTTAGGTATTTAAAAAATAAATTTTTTTGAAAAAAGTTTGTTTTGGATCATTTTTAGTGTTTTTTTTGGAATCCTCGCAGTCCTCACCGGGAAAAGAGTCCTCACCGGATCCTATATATATATATATATATATATATATATATATATATATATATATATATATATATATATATATATATATATATATATATATATATATATATATATATATATATATATATATATATATATATATATATATATATATATATATATATATATATATATATATATATATATATATATATATATATATATATATATATATATATATATATATATATATATATATATATATATATATATATATATATATATATATATATATATATATATATATATATATATATATATATATATATATATATATATATATATATATATATATATATATATATATATATATATATATATATATATATATATATATATATATATATATATATATATATATATATATATATATATATATATATATATATATATATATATATATATATATATATATATATATATATATATATATATATATATATATATATATATATATATATATATATATATATATATAGTGTAGAATTAGAATCAGAACCAATTAAGGCTACAGAACCAGCAGAACTCAATCTAAACCATTGATTTTTGAAATGAAATGATCATGGAAGACACATTAATGTATTTTATGAGGGACCCCCAAATATTGGTTTGCATGTATGCCATTCATGCATGTATACATATATGTATAGATAACACTTATGTATACATACATGAAAACATATACATATATGTATACATGCATGAATGACATCCATGCAAACCAATATTTGGGGGTCCCTCATTAAATACATTAATGTGTCTTTCATGATCATTTCATTTCAAAAATCAATGGTTTAGATTGAGTTCTGCTGGTTCTGTAGCCTTAATTGGTTCTGAAACTAATTCAACCCTATATATATATGTTTAAGTTTTTTTTTATCTTAGAAAGAAACCTAGTAAATTTGATCCAAAAAAATCGTTCAAAGTTCTTGAATGATTGGATTGAATAGGTTTCATGATAAAAGAAATTAGGTTTCTTTTTATTTAGTAGAAAACCCTAGAAAATTCGGACCAAGAATATGATCTACAAGTTTTCGAATGATAATTGGATCAAATAGGATCATTTAGATAAAAAGGAAAATGGTTATGTTAATTTTTGATCCAAAAATAAAAAAAAAAATTAATTAACAAGATTTATGTTTGTTGTTACTATTATCACATGAAAATAATTAAAATTAGAATAATTAAAAAAAGGAGGTCGATACCGAACCCACCGAGCCACGGTTGGGACTCGGCTCGACCACCGAGCGGAAGATGGAAACCGAACCCACCGAGTTTCGGTTGGGTGGTTTTCGTGACCGAGATATTTTTTTGATTCTGGTCCAAGATTCCCCAACGTTTTTGGGAAATATGTGATCTAAATCGGGGATAAAATCTACAAGATATTATGTAAGATTTTATCATCTAAAGTCAAATCTTCACATATTTTTGACTAGTTCCTTTTATTTATTTATTTATTTTTGTGCAAATAATAAAGTTTAAATAAACATTTAATTAAAACCTTATGATTTTAATAGCTTATTAGAATCAAGAAAATTCTGAAATTAAGGGGGAAATTGAAATCAGTTGTTATGGGTAATTTAAATATTATCAGTTTTAATTATCATTTAGAATGACATAACCCAAAAGCCGTGACATTGTGTTTATTAAAAAATTCGGAATTATTTTTTTTTCTCGGAAATTAAATTAACTTTTATTAAATATACTTTTTTGTTATTTTGTAATACAAGTCATTTTCTCATTACTTTAGGTCTCTCATTTTCTATATTTATTGGCATTACTATAGTGGGATTTCAAAGAAATGGGCTTCATTTTTTAAGCTTCCCTTCTTGCTTTAGAAGAGCGTGCTAGACTAATATAATATAAAGTCAAGGCTCTTCTCCTGTTCTACAAATCTACAACTCTATTTAAACACAAAACTAAGTCTTTGGGGTTATGACATAGCAATTTTAAATTGCATTTATTTTATTTCTTTAAATTAATTATTAGAAATAAAAGGATGGTATTTATAAACAGTTAGTTCATAAAACCAAGTTTTTTAAAAGATGGTTTTTATAAAAGTACATTTATAAAACCAAGTTTAAATTAATAATGGCTATGTAACAATTTGTTTATAAAACCAACTTTTAAAGGAAAAAAAATTAAAAGTGGAATTTATAAACAAGTTTTCTGTTTATAGATCCAAGTAATTTTTCTAAGGAATTAAAAACTGGCTAAAGTTTTCGAACAAAGGAAAAACCTTTTTAGAAAATGTTAGATCATAGTGCAACCACCTAATGGAACACCTCTCTTGTTAAACGATACTCGCATTGTTAGGAGAAAGAACCTTAGATACGAGTTCAAATCATTGCGAGAGTTAGGGTGTGTAGGATCTTGTGATAATCGAGAGTCCCGGCGCAAGGCATCACACTGTCTTAGGTGGTACGATCTATTTTGGTGATAATCGGGAGTCCCGACCCAAAATGCACTAGAGGGATTAAAACATGTACCAGTTTGTTGTTCAACTTGATATCCCGAACATCTAGGAATCGTTTCTAGTCTAGAGGCTATACCTACCAGAAACAACATGGCTCCAATGGGAAGTGCCCAAACCTTGCATTGGAGGGCGTGAAATATGGGTCATAGTCTAATTATTATTCTTAAAAGGTACTAATATTAGAAGTTATTTATTTATATAATCACACTAACCGTTTGTTGTTTTTCTTATAGATGTATGTATTGTCAGAAATTCCGTTTTACTCACCGATAGAATCGAGAAGGCTCATCACTGGAAAATGGAAGCTTACTGGTCCAAATTACAAGATTTGGAAAGTGCATTTTAGGAACTTCCTAAAAGCACAAAATTTACTGTACATCATTGACGAGGTTCCCAAGGGACAACCAGGACAAGATGCCCAGGATGATGAGCTTGATGTTTATTATCAGAGTCTGGCTGATGAATCACAAGTTATGTCGATTCTAGTTCTTACATCATTATCAGAGATCACTGATAATCTTCGTAAGAAACCATGTGTAACACCCTAAAATTTACAAGATTTTTAAAATTTTCGTGTGTAAGATTATAATCAAAAAGGTCCCATAAATAATCCCCAAAATAATTGTTTGATATAAAATGTATTTAATGAGGAAATGTCTTAAATAAAATTCAGAGTTTTGAAATAATAAAAAGTTTCACATCAGCAATCAGAAGTAATACAGCAGTCAACCGTCCACCTTCTCTTTTCCTTTGCTAGTACCTGAAAAATGGGAGGGAGTTTTTGGGTCAGCGGGGAAGCTGAGTGAATAAACTCAAAATGCAAACGACTACACTATACAATACATGAGGGCACACAGGTGAACTCCTACTCATTTGCTACTCAGTTAATTTATCCGTTTTTGTATCTTTTAAATTTATATAGCGCGCTTGTGTAAATCGAGTCGAGAGATCAACCTCGCCTCTCCTTACACTAAAATGCCACTTAGGCTACCACACATAATTACCACTCAGATTTATTAATTGTTTTTATGTTTTCAACTCATAACATAAACCACACAGATAGCCCTGTCACATAGTAGCACAAAATGACTCGGTACCGGCTCAGATACTCGGCACGTCTGTCTCATATCAGTGGTAAATAACAACAGTCACTCAGATACTCAGATAACAGATCAATCACACAGAAAGTAAAAATAGATCAAAACAATTAACCACATAAGTCATGCACGTATCGTTATAACTGAATACACGGTGAGAATACTCACCTCGAATAACCGTAAGCTCCTAAATATCCTCGGTACTGAAGAGCGTCTCTAACCGGTCCTAGAAGGTCCTATAATGTACAAGGAAACTCGGGTTAGGATTAGGCTCAAAGGTTGCTTCAGCAGAAACTAAACAGCACTCAGCACTTTCGCGGGAACGGCTATAACTCTCAAACCGCACACTAGATATTATTCAAATTTTAACAGTAGTTAAAATACTCAGAGGAATACAATTTTACAGAGGACTCTGAAAGCTAAATCCAAACGGAAAAGGCTCAAAACAAGCTCACGAGACAGAATAGCTGAACTGAAAACTATCCAGCGAAGGTTTACTAAAACAGCAATAACTTTTAAACTGTGAGTCAGATTAACGAGCCGTTAGCGGCATTGGAACGAGGACTCAGAAAACTAGTGACCAGCACGGGCCAAAAATTCAAAAATGTATTTTAAGTGTGGTAAAAATAGATCCGAACATGACCAACATAATCTGCCCAAAATTCAGCATATCTTTTAAAACCCGTTTTTCAAACCCGACATCAACCAGCTTATTCCCGAAACACCCGACAGTATTGAAAAATGATTTAACTCAAAAATTATTTTTAGAAATAATCTAGTTTGGTTATTATGAAATTTTTCCGGTTTAAGGAAACCAAGAACCTAAAGGTTCGGTTTCCGTTTCTCGATTAATAAAACGTCTAATTATAACCAAAAGCTTTTACCCAACCCGTCACCATAAAAATTCAGTTTCCTCAAAATGAATAAACTCTCAAAAGCCCGATAAAGATTATAAAAGTTTCCCGAAAATCAACATTCTCAAAACACAATGTAAAGCAAAATCTGCTGACCATAACTTTCAACTCGGTACACCGAATGACACCAAATTTTCACAGCTTATATTATACATAGGACACTACAAACTGTATATAGAAAGTTCGGCCCGGTTCTGCCTCGAAGGGTCCCGAAACAGGCCTGCAACAGGCAAATTCGTGCAGTATTTCAGCACTGCAGTCAGTTACAAAAAGGGTCGAATTTCACAAACCGTTAACTCAATTAACGAGCGGTCGGTGGCCACGGAAAGGTAAAACAGCAATCTATAAAAGTCTAGAAGACACGGGGTCTAGAATCTGACCCTAACATGATCGAAAACAGACCCGAAGTGGCGAACAGAATCTGCCAGCACAAAACAATAGAAATAAGAAGGAACGAGATTTACCAGCAGCCCGCACCCTCAACTTGAATCAGATTGGTTGATACATAATCACGGATCGGGAACAACTTCAAATCTTGCAGCCCTATACATCGCGAGGTAGATTATAACAAAGAACCATAATCAGGAAAGTAAGGATAAACGAGAAACTACCGAAACAAGGTAGAGATCGGCTAAGATTTGCTTGCTTGAAACTCTTGCTCGAACACAGGACCTTTTTAGTTCGAGAATCACCACAGCTCACTGAATTGCTCGAGGCTCAACTGCTCATTGTTCGACAATGATCGAATCCATAAAACCAAGGCGAGGGGTTAGGATCTGTTAGATCGGAAAAAGAAAAACATAGGAACAAGGGTGAAACCTTACCGACAACAAGCCTAACTCGAGCTCCTCAAACTCTGGTTCGGTGATGGAATGGAACATGAACAAAATGGAGATGCTCTACAGCTTGCTCAATACTATGAACCACCGAATTACTTGAGCAGCTTCTGCTCCTTGCCCGACTGTTATAAACGATGGAGATGCTTTTTATATGACGAGGCAAAAGAATCAACAAAAGAGTAATATGATTTCTTGTTGGCTGCACAAGGGATAATAGGGATTGCTATTGGAGGTGTTTGGCTGCTTTGCTCGATCAATCACACATGGAGAAAGAAGGTCACGGCTGGAAAAGATAGTAGGGTTAGGGTGTAATCTCGGTGGTGGTGGGGTTTTATTTAGGCTTAAGTATCATAATCTCTTGGGCTTTAGGCTCATAACTAGATTGGGCTAAAGCTATTAACATCAACCTCGGGCTAGAATGAAAATAAATAACAAATGAGGGGTTCGGCCTTGGCCCTCTGGCCAGCCTCACCCGACACTCACGCGTCTCATAAACACACTAAGTAGGCTCGAGAAAATTAAACATCTAGCTATTAAATTATCACACATAAATATATAACGTCTGATAAAAACGAACCGTCTAATTACAGGTCGCCCAAATAATATAGAATTAATTATAAATAATAAATTGTGATTAAATAATTCTATTTAATTAATATAAATTTCAGGGCGTTACACCATGTTATGAGTTTGTTCAGTATCTTGAGGAGGCGTTCAACGAAAGTACAGAGGAAAGTAAGCAAATCATTTTTCAAGAAATCTTGTCAAAGAAAATGCAAGAGGATTTACCACTGAGTGACCATCTTACTGACAAAAGAAGGTTACTAGATTGTCTCACCCAAGTTACTGGCACCTTAAACCAGCATGAACAAGTTTTGTTATTGTTTGGATCCCTCACTCAATAATATAAGGATAAGGTAGTATGTCTGGTTGGGAGTTTTGATTTAACTGTCGCAAGCTTACACAAGAATATCTTGTGTATACGCGATGTTCAAAGGCTAGAGGAAGAACCACTTCCTGAGGTTCAGATGGATGAGTTCGATGATTGGTTGAGAGACTTTGCTGATTTGTGTTGCCCAACTTGTGGCAGCAAGGATATTTGCGAGCACATGTCCGATGTGGGACTGTTGGACACTGAATTTTTCAGTGATTCATGTATCTTTATGATCGATTGTCTCGTTACTTCTAGTGAATCCTGGGTATTGGATACCCGATGTGGTTATCACATTTGCAATCATTTGCAGGGATTTAAGAAGGACAGGAGGTTGGGGCAAGGAGATGTTGAACTACGAGTAGGCGAAGGTTCCAAGGTTGGAGCTGAAGCTGTAGGAATATACCTTCTCAAGTTGCCTTCAGGAAGAGTTTTGGAACTTAAAGATTTTTATTATGTTCCTAGACTTATTAAGAATGTTATTTCATTTGATTTACTTATAGACAGTGGTTTTTATTATGAGTTTTGTGGAAAAACAATTTCTTGTTTGAAAAGTGACATTTTATATTTCAAAGCTAATTCTCATAATGGTCTATATGCATTAAATCCAAATAACATAGAACGAGACATCTATCATATAAGTAAAAGATCCAAGAGTAACTTGAATCAAATTTATCTTTGGCATTGTCGTTTAGGAAATATAAATGAGAATCGCATAAAGAAGCTCCACGATGATGGAATTCTAGATCCATTGGATTTGGAATCATATGCCATATGAGAAGCTTGTTTATCTGGCAAGATGACAAAGGACTCTTTCAATCATTACAATGAAAGGGCAGGAGAGTTGTTAGGGATTATACACACTGATGTGTGTGGACCCTTTACTCCAGAAGCCAGAGGTGGATACCGCTGCTTCATTACCTTTACTGATGACTTCAGTAGGTATGGTTATGTCATTCTTATGAGACTAAAGTCTGAAAGCTTTGACAAGTTCAAAGAATATCAGAGGGAAGTAGAGAACCAACTGGGCAAGAATATAAAGTCACTTCCTTCGGACCGAGGAGGCGAATATTTACGCCAAGAGTTCGACGATCATTTGAAAGAATGTGGGATTGTTTCACAACTCACCCCTCCGTATACACCTCAGATGAATGGCGTATCAGAAAGGAAGAATCGCACCTTGTTAGACATGGTACGTTCAATAATGTGTCGCACTCCCTTACCACTATCATTTTGGGGACATGCACTCGAGACTGCAGCATTCACACTAAATAGGGCTCCGACCAAGTCAGTAGAAAAGACTTCGTTCGAGCACTGGACGGGTAAAAAGCCAAAATTGTCTTTTCTCAAGGTTTGGGGTTGTGAGGTGTATGTTAGACGAACATTCACAGACAAAATCAGTCCCAAATCAGATAAGTGTATCTTCGTTTGGTATCCAAGGGAAAGCTTAGGATACTATTTCTATCACTAGCAAGACAACAAAGTTTTTGTTGCTCGGAAATGTGTCTTCTTGGAGGAGAATTTTCTCGGACAGAAAAGAAATAGAACTTCAAGAAATTGAAGAGAATGAAGATCCACCTACGACTTCAGCCGAACCAGTAGTTCAACAAAAAATTGTTGATCCTCAACTAGAACCACCAGCGAGGCTGCTGATGGCGTGGAGTCTGAAAGATGGCTCGAGGCTATGGAAGCAGAGATGCAATCCATGTATGACAACCAAGTTTGGGTGTTATCAGACTTGCCACCACAGTCACGTGCTGTTGGATGCAAGTGGGTTTTCAAGAAGAAAACTGAAATGGATGGGAAAGTGCATACTTACAAAGCACGACTTGTCGCGAAGGGTTTTATGCAAACACATGGTGTGGATTATTCTGAAACCTACTTGCCAATCGCCATGCTTAAGTCTATCAGAATTCTAATGGCCATATCAGCATATTACGACTATGAGATATGGCAAATGGATGTTAAAACCGCCTTCCTTAACGGGGAGTTCAATGAGGACGTATTTATGATACAACCAGATGGTTTTACTCATCCAAAGAATCCTGATAAAGTATGCAAATTGCTGAAATCCATTTATGGATTGAAGCAAGCATCTAGAAGTTGGAACTTGCACTTTGACAAAAGAATCAAAGAATTTGGTTTTGTCAAGAGTGAGTTTGAGGCGTGTGTGTATGCAAAATTCAGTGGGAGCATAATAATCTTCCTAGTCTTGTATGTTGATGACATACTGCTCATAGGAAACGATATACCAGCATTACAAGGAGTAAAATCCTGGTTAGGTAAATGTTTCCAGATGAAAGACTTGGGAGAAGCCGCATTTATACTGGGTATAAAGATCTACAGAGATAGATCTAGGCGGCTTATTGGACTTAGTCAAAGTACATACATTGCCAAAGCACTGAAAAGATTCAGTATGAACGATTCCAAGAGAGGATTCATTCCGATGACACATGGCCTTACACTGAGTAAAACTCAGAGTCCTACATTTAGCACGGAAATAGCTAGGATGAGTTTGATTCCATATGCTTCGGCAATTGGGTCAGTAATGTATGACATGTTATGTACTAGGCCTGATAAGTCTTATGAGCAGATATCAAAAGAATCCTGGTGAGGCCCATTGGGTGGCTGTCAAGAACATTCTCAAGTATTTGATAAGGACAAAAGATATGTTCTTGATCTTTGGAGGTTCGATGGAAGAACTGTGTGTAATTGGATACACAGATGCAAGCTTCCAAACTGATAGAGACGATTACAAGTCACAATCAGGGTTTGTGTTTACATTGAATGGAGGAGCTATATCTTGGAAGAGTCAGAAACAAGATACGATAGCAGATTTGACTACAGGGGCTGAGTACATTGCGGCAAATGATGTTGGAAAAGAAGCCATGTAGCTTAAGAATTTTATCAAGGATGTTAGAGTTATTTCAAGTATCTTTAGACCCATCGAAATATTATGTGATAACAGTGGTGCAATAGCGCAAGCTGTTGAACCGAGAGAGCATCAAAAGACCAGGCATGTACGTAGGAAATATCATCTGATACGTGAGTATGTCAAAGAAGGTGATATTATAATTAAGAAAATACCAACGGATGACAACGTCGCTGACCCGTTGACAAAACCACTAGCTGGACCAAAGCATGAGAAGCATGCAAATGCTATAGGCATGCAGTACCTTGAAATTGGTAGCTAGTGACTTTTGATTATGAACCGTAGATATGTTTGAAATCGATACATTATGTAATAACATTTCGTGGGATTGAAATAGAAAGTTTTACGTAATATTTTCACATTATCTATTCTTAACATGTTTTAAACCTATCCCTGATACGCAAAGTTTTTGAGTATCTAAATGTATTGTGGTTGCTTGAACTTAGTGGGAACTCGATTCAGGAGTTAATACCATTATGAATATTTATATATTCATATTTATTGAATAGAGATACAAATGATGTTAAAATAAATATTCGTATATGTTTACAGAGTTTTGCTAAACATTAGACGTGACCAAAAGATCGAGATTACATCATGGAGCCCAAGCATAACTAATTTCGAATAGATGTCCTCTGACCTGAGATGTTTGGTTTGAGATGCGATAACTTCTGATCTTTAGCGCTTATCTAACATCACACCATAAAAGTGTGATCATAAGGAACTTGACTAAGACAGCGGAAAGTCGAAATCAGAGAATGATTAGATCATTCGGTAATCCGAACTGCCGAAAAGTCGAAATCAGAGTCGAGAAAATATGAGTATATAGAACAAGATCCCTGCTCCATGTCTATTACTTTTATTATGAAATATCATGATACGAAAGGAAAATCTGAAAGTGTAATTCATCGGTATGAATACTATCTCTGGAGTCTGTTGGATTTATGTGCACAGATAATCACATGTGTCATCGTGTCCAATGTTAAAAGACACTAAAGGGTCACACCACTACACACCCAATAATGGACAACCGCATAAAGTAAGTTGTGTGGAATAATTAACTAGTTAAGTTAATTATAAAGAAGAGAATAAATAATAATAAGTTAATTATTATTTATGAGGATGGTTAAATATTAAGTTAAATATTTAACGGACAATTAATTAATAGACAATTAATTAACTAGTAAAAGTCCAAGGGTTTAAAGTGTCAATAGGAAGTTTAATTATGAGATTAAACATAATTAAACTCCAAGGACTTAACGGTAACTTAATCCCTTATAAATAAGGGACTAAGGTTAAGGTTTAAGGGTTACATATTCAACACAAAACAAAACCCAAATACTTCCTCCATCTCTCTCGGCCAACGATCGAAGGAAGAAAACCCCAAGGGGTTTCGGCTGGCGTTTTGACCAAACACACACACATACACGGTTTAGTGTATTGCTTTGTTGGTACAACGCGGTCTTGCAGCGTGTTCAGGTGGTGCAGTAGAGGTGGATTAATCTTTAGCAATCCAAGAGGTATTGTTCTTATTCATCTCATCATTCAAGTGATCTCATTGATTAGTAGTGATCAAGTATGTGGCATTCAAGTTCCGCCATGTGAATCCTACAAGGTTTTCCTACAATTACCATATCCCCGACATCCAAGTCGTATGGTCTCTTTTTCAAACCCGAATAACTTCGTTGTCTATCTTGAGCGGCTTTCATGTTCGCTTGTATCTCACCAATCTTTCCGTTTGTCACTTTCACAATCTCGGGACCCATGCGCTTTGTCTCTCCCGCTTCAAGCCAACTAGATGGGGTTCTACATTTTCTCCCATACAATGCCTCATAAGGCGGCATTTTGATACTATAATGATAACTATTATTATACGAGAACTCGACTAATGGAAAATGTTCATCCCATTTACCCCCGAAATCCAATACACACGATCTCAACATATCTTCAACCGTTTGAATTGTTCTTTCACTTGAACCGTCGGGTTGCAGATGATAGGTCGTGCTCAACCGCAACTTTTTACCCAACTCTTCTTGTGAAGATCTCTAAAATCTCGAGGTAAACCTCGCATCTCTATCGGATACAATCGATAACGGAACCCCGTGGAGTCGAACCACCTCATCAACATATAACTTAGCCAACCTTTCAAGTGGCAAGGTTTACCGAATGGCTAAAAATAACACACTATTGGTCAACCAGTCAACTATAACCCAAATGGCATCGTGACCCTTACTCGTCTTTGGCAACCCTACTATGAAAGCCATAGTAATATCTTCTCACTTTCTAGCCGGGACTTGTAATAAATGAGCTACCCCATACGGCACTTGAGGCTCGGCTTTCACTTGTGCGCACGTGGCACACTTCGGATGTACTTTGCAATTCTTGACTTCATTCCGGGCCACCAATAAATGCGATTTTAAATCTTGGTACGTCTTTGTTCTTCCCGGGTGGATTGAATACTTTGATTTATGAGCATCATTTAACAATTCTTTTCGGGTACCTCCAAACTTAGGAACCCAAATCCGACCGCCAACGGTTTTTAACCCTTGCACATTTTCCACAAAATGTTGATTCTTACCCAACTGTTCTTGTCTTAATTCTTGTTTTCCCATAACTTCCCATTGAGCATTCTTAATTCTTTCGATAATAATCGAGACGAATTCAATACGCATTGATCTTCCTTGTTTGTATGTTGATTGTGTTAAGAGTTTGAATTTGTTTGTATCTAGACATTACTTATTTTGTTGGTTGGGTAAAAAACTGAGCCATGAGGGCTCGGGTCTAGCCACTGACTATTATGAGAGTCGGTTTCGGGTTGGGTAAAAACTTTCTTATTATATCTAGACGTTTATTAATCGAAAAACAAGAAACCGAGTCTTTAGTCAAACTTTTGTGAAAACGAGATTCTGAGATAAAAAGGGTTCTCGGGTGCCTTGGGAATTCACAGGTTGATGTCGGGTTTGTAAAACGGGTTTTTTTTATGGACAAGCTGAATTTTGACAGAATCTGTCCTCTATGTTCAGGTCTGTTTTTATCATACTTAAAATGGGTTTCTGGATTTTTGGCTCGTATAGTTCCCTAGTTCTCTGAGTCTTCTTTCCGTTTCCGCAGATGACTCGTCAATCTGATTTACCGTTTAAAAGATACCATTGTTTTTATAAACCGTCGCAAAAGACTTTTCGGTTCAACTATTTTGTCTTGTGAGTCTGCTTTGAGACCCTTCTGTTTGGATTCGAGTTCCCGGGTCTTCGGATGAATTGTAGTACTCTAAGTCTTCTTGCTACTATAAAAATTTGGGGCAAATCTAGTGAACGGTTTGAGAGTTACGGCCATTTCCATGGCCAGATTTCGTTGAAAATAGTTTTTAGTCAAGTTCTAATCCGAGTTCCATTATGCATTGTAGGGCCTTCTAGGACCTGAGTAGAGACCCCTTTCGTGCCGAGGATTTCCTAGGAGCTTACGTTTACTGACGTGGGTAATCTCACTAAAAACTTGTACTTACATTCGAGTCGTGATTTTGTGCTAAATGTCATGAACTGTTATTGATTTGAGTTGAGCTTTGATTATGTGATGACCTGCCATGTATTGTTTACTTTACTTGTATTCTGAACTGAGATATGGATACTGAGTAATCGAGCTGAGTACCATATCATTATGTGATTGATCTGTGTACATGAGATTTATTTATGAGTTGATATGCATTTGAGATGTGCTATGTGGTTATGTATCTATGAGATGATATATGTTGAGCTGTTTGGTTTTATATGAGTACTTGTTGTAAAGAGTCAACACCTTTATAAAACCAACCAAATTATATATGAGATGAATAATCGTTGCAGAGGCGACAAAAATTGCCAACTCTTCCCAGAGTAAGCCAAATACGCTTCACGACTGTCAGTGTGGTACGATGGGGCACCTAGAGAGGGTGTTGGAAGAGGGTGTTGTTGAAGGGTTTCACATAACCGATTGACCACTTGGGTCAACCTCCTAGTATGCTTGGTTCGAACCATACTGACAAGAACATGAACTTGTTCTTGTCGGTTAAACCAACTAGATTGTTTAATCCCTAAAGCAGAACATAGATTAAAGTTAATCCTTAAACCCTAAAGTATTATGGGATGTTGGAAATCTAGACAAGACTAATAATATAGAAACCATGTACGAAAAACTTGAACACACACACATGCTTGTGTGTGTTCGTCGAACCAACCAAGAATCCTAGGGTTCTTGGTTCGATTTTTGAACAAGAGGGAGAGGGGAAAAGGGTTTTTAAAATCATACCTTAATCTTGCTTAAGTAAGTCCAATGATGATGAACACAACGAGTGATCTTCTAGTTGATCCTTGTAATGATCTTGATCTTCAAAGACTTGAAGACACGAAGAACCTGAAGAACGAAGAACACCAAACTTGGTGATCTAGGTGTATTTGGCCGAAACAAGGGAGAGGGGAGAGGCAAGATTTCGTGGCAATCAAGGGAGTTTTAGGGTTACCCTAAGCCTCTTATTTATAGATAAATAAGTTGCACTTTAGGATCTTCTAGTTTAATTAAGATTAATTCTTAATTAAACTTTTCTTTTTACGTTTCCATTTATAGCTTAACTAGTTATTATTGTTGCACTTAATTATTAAATGCCTAGTATTATACACTTATATATATCGTGTATATCAAATATACAAAATATATACTTTGTATTTAATACTTTTAATGATTAATTATATAATAAACTTTATACAATAATATTATGATTTATGAAACACCATATGAATTAATTACTTTAAATCATATTATGGATAATCTATAATTAACACATTGTATATTTACTCAACTAGTAAATGTACAAATACTTGTATTAATTAGTTAGTTAAACTAATTTAGTAATAAGTTAAACTTAACTTAATACTTAGTTGATTCATAATGACTATTATGAATCATTCCTCTTCCAAGTATCATTACATATCTCACTCGTATTACATGCACTCACCGGTGTGATCCTTAAGTGTTTCGTAGGCATGGATGTATCACCATAGATTGACTAACTGTGCACATAATTCCAACAGTTGTGACGAGCGAGAGAGCAGAGGCACGCGTCGAGTATCGTCACAGTTCCACGGCAAACCTAATGAGATTTAATAAAGGCCTAATAACGAGAAATAAGTAGCTGACCCCAAACACCCCCCCCCCCCCACACACACACACACATTTTGCAGGTACTAGAGAAGGTCATTGGATGACCTGTTACCCGATGAGCTTTCTGGATTTGGATTTTAATGTTTATTTTGAGTTAAACGTTTTTAAAATAATTACTTATTTTCCGCATTAAACCATGAGACGGTTCAGTTTTAACAGTTTCAAAGAGTGGGACCTTTTGTGTACTTGTATTTTTAGGGAAAATGACATTTTATATTATTAAATCTTTTAAAATCTTCCCTAATTTTTGAGGTGTTACATTTGGAGTTTAGAAAGCTTCTCTTGTTTTTCAACAAGTTCAGATATGTACTTGTTATATCATGGACCATATCCTAAACCTTATCGTAACTCTCGCGTTATTTAACGCGAATACATCATGGTTAAATGACTTTCACTGTACATATCGTGGACCTTATCGTAACCTGCCGTGTTTGTGTAATGCACAGACATGTGTTGGTTTGATACTTCGATTTGATATGTGCTCATAGAAAGTTACCTTATCTGTCTCCTAACTCAAGTTACCCGTATATCTATTGTGCATCTTTTAACCGTAAGATGTTTAGTTGATGATCAGGTAGAGGTAGATTTTGGACAATCTAATACCAGCACAGTGTTGGAAATAAAGAAAGGGAATGAAGCTTTGAAAGCTCGAGTGGTGGTGTCGGAATTAGAGTCTGGAGCTTTGAAAGCTCGAGTGGCGGTGTTGGAATTAGAGTTTGAAGCTTTGAAAGCTGGAGTGGTGAAACTAGAATCGTTCATTCAAACTGTAAAAACTTTCTACGATAAAGGCTAAGAGCTATTGCATATCATGTGTTACATGTGTCAAATGTAATCTCAAATGTAATAAAGTGATTTAAAGATAGATATGTTGTATATTTTAAAGGGTGTACATTTTAAAATGATGTTTTTATACCATAATTTAATAAAAAAACAAACAATATTTTACCAACATTACTACTATGTCCCAAATATCTAATGTCAATATCCTCTAACTTTTTCCATCTTATTGAAATAACTTTTTCGTTAATAATATTTGAAGTCGAATAAAATAAACAAATTTCTACTCTAGTAGTAGAAAGAAAGCAGATAGACGCAGTGCATTCGTTTCTACCTTTCCATATAATATTTAAACTAGTTTGCATGATGACAAAAGAAAGATCTTGTCAACAATGTAGGCAATATCTCGGATTTCGTTCGCCAGAGATATGTAGAGAGTGCAATTTTCAATATAATTTCAAAGTTATCTCAACTGTAATCTCATTTTAATTTCAAAAGTATTCTAGTTGTAATCTGATTATAAAAGGTTGTTACTTTTTCAAGCTCAGTATAATGGTACTTTGTTAGACATATATATAAACATAGTTGTTAGACCTTTTACATTATTAATAATATTTAACAAATAAATATATAGTGTAAGAAATGTCTTGACATCTATGCAAACACTATCTTGGTTTTCGTACTGGAAAGATATGTGTAGATATTGTGTACATACAACTAGAACCTTGCTTTCGGCTTAAAAGCAAAAGGTAATTATTACTTCTGACGTATTTTACATTTAATGTTGTTTAGCAATATTGTTGGGATATTACTACGGCTATCAAAGATAATAGTGATCAACCATAAGTGATGCTCCTGTTACCCATGGTAATGCTGAGATGAAGTTAGTACTGATAAACAAATTTCTACGGGTTAATTAATAATCCTGGCAAATGAAGATACTACTGCTCAACTAAAACACTATAATAGTTAAATGAATAATACTGATCAACCATAACAAGTATTGCTTTCAAAGTTAATGTTGAGATGTAGTTAATACTTATCAGGAACTTTCAACTGTCCCACAACTACTATTGTTAAATCTAGATAATACTGATCAGTAGATATTACCATTTATTATGAATAGTACTGATACATGAATATACTACTGCTCATAGTCTCATATTGATAAATACAAAATATTATACTTACCCTATATTTATACTAGTTTGCATGATGACAATGAAAGATCTTGTCAACAAGGCAGGCTATATATCGGGTTTCGTTTGTCAGAAATATTTGTAGATATTGCAATCATAGAAGAGATTTGAAAATTAAATACTTCGAATTTAATTAGCTTTAGTCATCATCCTTAATTCCTTTGTAAGACATTGTAACCTTTTTTTTGCCATATAAAAGAGCTTTAATCTTTGTACTTACTTTTCATCTTTCATCTTTTTCGTAAATTTATTTCTCCTCATATCTCTGCTTCCTGACAATGGAAGAAGCGTTTTTTTTTTTTTTTTTGTAAATGTGTAAAGTGTTTAAGTTTTGGGGTACAGAAAGCTTCTTTTTTTTCAACAAGGTCAAATATGTAATTGTTATATGATCTAATCCTAAACCTTATCGTAACTCTCGCGTTATTTAACGCGAAAAGATCATGGTTACTTGACGTTCACTGCACTTATCGTGGACCATATCGTAACCTTTCGGGTTTGTTATGCACAAACGTATGGGTTTGATACTTGATTCATTTAGTGCTAATATCAAATTACATGATCTGTCTCCTACTTAACTCGATTTCTGGGTTACCCAAATATCTTTTCTGCATCTTATATGTGTTCACCATCTTAAATTTAACCATATTCTTTTCTTTCATATATAAGTAGCATCTTCTCTTTCATATTTGACCCGTGTTTTATTGTAATCTTATTGTTATCTCAGATGTATTATGTAATCTAATTTCGATGTCATTGTATTCTCAAATGTAATCCGACTGTAATCTCAGAGTTATTTTGATATTAAGTGTTTTATATTCCTTTATGTGTTGTGTTAAATGTATATATTATATATGATCAAAGGTATTGATAAAGAGCAATAAATGAAGTGATTTAATTAATTGTATATCTATTTATTATACTTAATGATATTTGAAGTGAAATAAAATAAATTAATTTCTACTCTAGTAGTAAGAACGACAGAAACAACTCAAGCAGCAGAAACACATGTTTTAATGAAGATGATGCTTTTTCTTATGAATAGTACCGGTGCATGAATACACTACTGCTCGTCGTTAGTACAGATCAACCAATTTGCTACTGCTCTTATGATTTGTACTGCAATTATGATTACGTAATAATATTTGAAGTGGAATAAAACAAACAAATTTCTACTCTAGCAGTAGAAACACTTCTAGCAGTATGAACGGCGGAAACAACTCAAGCAGCAGAAACACTTGCTTTAATGAAGATGATGTTTTTATTTTTACTAATAAATAGTACTAATGCATGAATATACTATTGCTCATAGTTAGTACTGATAAACCAATTTGCTACTGCTCTTATGATGAGTACGGCCATTATGATTACTTAATAATATTTGAAGCGGAATAAAATAAACTAATTTCTATTCTAGCAGTAGGAACACCTCTAGCAGTAGTAACGACAGAAACAACACAAGCAGCGAGAATGATGGAAACGATAGAAACATATTTCTACTGCCCTTCCATTTGTCCACGACGGGATTTGGACTCATGACCTATTGCCAACTTTTAATATCCCAACTGCCAGGTATTATCATTTTTTAATGTTCGGTGGCCTAAAAAAGAGCTCTAATCTTTGTATTTACTTTTCATCATATTTCATCTTTTTCGTCAATCTATTTATCAACACATTCATTATCTTTAAACGTGTATTTATTCTTCTTCTATCCCTGCTTCATGATGATGGAAGAAGGTATAGTGTTATATCAAGTGGTTGATTTTCAGCTTGTATCTCTACGTTTATGCGTAGACCGTATCGTAGACCTTATCGTAACTCTTCAGTTCTTTACCCTGATCTGTCAATAAAACCAGATCTAGGCCCAAAATTCTGAGAAAGATTAACAGGGACCCGTCCCATGGTCTAGTTCGATATGTTTAAAACATATCAATTGCACATAAGAGAGGGCTTATAAAATGGTAAATGAAATCTTATTTTGTTCTTAATGTTAGTTCGTTGTAATCTCAAATGTAATCTGCTTGTAATCTCATTCTGTTCTCAGTGTAAGGTCATTGTAATCGCAAATGTAATCTCATTGTGTTCTCAATGTAAGGTAATTGTAATCTCATTGTAATCTCAAATGTAATCTTAATGCGTTCTCATTATATTGATGTTACAAGTTTGATTTTACTTTATGAGTTGTGTTAAAATATAGAGCCAATCCTTTACGTGTTGTGTTAAAATCCATATATTATATGATCGAAGGTATTTAGAGTAATAAATCAAGTGATTTTAAGATGTCTACCAACTAACGTTAGCATTATTTTAATGTAGTAACGATCTTTAACGATTCCCGTCAATAAATGAATACTCAACTATCACGTTCCTTATAGCAGTAGAAACACCTGTAGCAGCAGCAGAAATGTCATAAACAACTCAAGTAGCATAACAATGGACGTTCATAGCAGTAGAAACACCATGGTTAGTACTGATAAAGCAACTTTCTACTGCCCTTATGATTAGTACTATTTCAAGAATATACTACTGCTTATAGACGTAGTCCGTTTAGTACTGATCGATTCAATAAATTATTTAACTAGTTTGCATGAGGACAAAGAAAGAGATGGCTCAAAGAAAGAACTTATTGTTGGAATATGCTTCACGTACATGATATATAGTTATATGGCTAGACGCATGTGACCCTAAAGGGTCACACACTTATACATCAAACACCATTAAATATATATAATATAATTAGTGTAATTATATTATTTATATAAATTAACCAATTAAAGTTTTGTGTTAAATTAGTATGAAACTTAGTTGGTGTGTCAAAAAAGAAGAAATAAGAAACAAAGGAACCTAAGTGTAAAGTACAATATGGTAACAAGGGATAATTAGGCAAGCTAATTAAAAACCCTAATTTCCCTTTGACCCATATACACGGCCGCATAAACACAGCAAAATGTTGTGTGTGTTTTGGGCATAAAAGACTTCACACGTACAAAATATGGGGTGGGTAGGTACACGCATAAACACACCTTTTGATTGGTTTTGTTTTGGACGTACATTGGTTCTTACGATTTGCTTAAGGGACTACATCCTATTTGGTGTTCTTGATATGGTGTAGTGTGGATACCATTAGAGGAATTCTACCTTGAATTCTTGGAAATCTTCATCCTCATTCGTTGGTGTAATCAAAGGTTTCAAGGGTATGATTTTCATCCTAACTCTTTGATTTTATTTATAGTTTAATTGTATTAATCAATATTAGATCCGTTATTAGTGATTTATAATAATTTCCCGCTGCGTTTTACTTGATTAAACCCTAAATCACTAACAGTGGTATCACGAGTCATTATATTGATGATATAATTAACTAATTTTTGTAAAGAGTAGCAAAAACCAACTTTTTTGGTCTGTTTTTAATTCCGATCGGACGAAATAAAACCCTAGGGTTCTTATTTTTTTTCGCAATTTTAAAAGAAAA
This sequence comes from Calendula officinalis, assembly GCA_963853835.1. NCBI lineage: Eukaryota > Viridiplantae > Streptophyta > Magnoliopsida > Asterales > Asteraceae > Calendula > Calendula officinalis. Next base: position 43,274,688 of record OY970824.1, on the reverse strand, counting down.
AGGGTTAAAAGTATGATTTTTTGGAACCCTATATGTTACTTGTTACAAAAACCCAATTAAAAAATTAATCTAGTTTATTAAATTTTTCGATTATTTGGCTTGTAATTACTTGTTTAATTTTGTTTTTAATATGGCAAAACATGTATTTTTGCCATATCCCAAGCCAAAGCCTTGTCAATTGTTGCTTGTTTGTGCAAACCGATGAAAACCTAGATCGTTTGTGATTGAATGTGGTTGTGTTTGGTTGTTTTGGGAAAAGCCGTGTTTTTGGCTTAATTGTTGTATTTGTTTCATTTTTTTCTTTTATTTTTGGTGCCATTTGTGGGGCAAATTTCATTGTAAAAGTAATTAGAATAGTTGTATTTTGTTTCTTTGTACTTTGTAATTTGTTGACCAAAGGTAAAGAAAAGATGAGGACAACACAACAATTTTCGGCACCTCATGTGCAGCTGCACGAAAACAGACTTTCCCGGAGATTGGCTATTCCGTTAGACCGGAAACCACCGCCAAAATTTCCGCAACTCGGAGACCTACAACTTTACAGAAGGCGGGGAAGACCACCGAAGATTCCTTCAGTGACTTTTCGGGCCTTGAAGTCAGACTGAATTTTCTGGCAGATTGCATTTTTTCACAAAATGATGGTTTCTACTTGCCCATGAATGTCATGGGGCAAGTGGGAGCCCATTGGGTTTATGTAGGCCAGTTTGGGTTCATGTTGGCTCGTCCCCTAGTTTGACCCTTCGGTCCGTCGTGATGACTCACGTGACCGAACCTAGGATTTCATCGGTCGAGGTTTGCACAAAATTTGTTGCATGTCTTATTTATGTTTGTGGTTGTTTTCATTTCTATTAGATACAAGTAATAAAACAATTAAAATACGATTTTAGACACAAATATTCAAATATCCAAACTTTTTATCATCTATGATTACTTGTTAATCATTAATGATTAATTTTTAATCTAAACTTGTATTTGAGATTAAACAAAGTTTAAATACGATTTGAACTTACACGTTAATGATCGTTACATGTTTTTACCGTTTATTAACCGACTTATGAAGTGGTATGAATGAAGTACATGATTCATTCATATCTTAATAAAATTTTATCTTAAAATTTTCCATACCTAAAATTTAAGTCACGCCGTCCAATCGGTTGAAATCACTTGCTTCTATTTTTGAATTCACGTGAGACGTGGTTTGAATTTAGATCCGAGATCATTATTCTCTACGCGTGAGACCTAGATCTATTTTGACATGATTTCACATTGGATGACTTCATCGAGTTAACGGTGAGACCTTGACTCGAGGCGAAGATGCGACAAACATGCCACTTGACCCTAGATGCTTGTTCACTAGGTGCCATGAAGTCACATACCTCTAAGAGTTGCACTAGTAATGCAATTGTTGATCGTCACCTACCTATTGGATTTATCATCCCTAGCAGATCAACTGATGCGGTGATAGAAGCTCAATGGGATCTTAGCTTTTAATTAAAATTAATTGGGTAGTTAATTGATTAAAAGAAATTATTATTGAAAATACTATTTTTTGAACTTTGTGTGTTATACAGATAACAACAACAAATCAAAACCTAAGTATCTCCACTCTAAAATCAGTTATTGAAAACTGAAACTGACTAATATCAACTTTATCGACTGATATCGAACTCTAAGGATTGTCCTTAGAGATGAGAACAAGTTGATACACCTATAAGAGGCTTTACCTGAGGCACCTCCTGCCAATTCTTCTACTGCTGTTCGTCAAGCCTTACCGAAACGTTTAACGAACACCAAGAAGTCGCTATCCTATGCTTATGAGCATGAACCTCGAGATTCGAAAGAACTTCGAGGAACTCACAACATATGACATGATAAGCGAGTTGAAAATGATATTTCAACAACAAGCAGAACTTGAACTGTTCAAAACAGTTAAAGCATTAAACGCTTACAAGCATGAGGACGGCCAATCAGTTAGCACTTACATCTTAAATATGAAATGCTATACTGATCAAATGGAGCGTCTTGGTTACCCATTGCCGCAAGTTCTTGAAATGAGCTTGATTCTTACCTCACTATCTAAGGACTATGACTAGTTTGAAAAGAGTTTTAAAAGTACATAGCATGGGGAAGACAATCGTTGATAACATGCTATGGTAAAACTAGTTGAGCAAAGGTTACCCAATTATTTTCTAGGAATCAGGGAAAGTAAAACCGCAAGCACAAGGCAAGAGTCTAGGTAAGGGTAAGCTAGTTTACTTTTCCAAACCTACGATTCCCCCACCTGCTAAAAAGGAGCACCCTGCAAAGGATATTTCTTGCCATCATTGCTATGAAATCGGCCATTGAAGGAGGAATTGTCCTGCCTACTTGGCAGAGTTGATGAAGGACAAATGTGTTCTGGCTAGCACATTAGGTATCTTCATTATAGAACTCTAAACTTTCACTAATGAATCTCGAGTGTATGACACTAGTTGTGAAACTCACATTTACACAAATGTGCAAGATTAAAAGTGAATTATAAAGCTAAAAGAATGGAAGCTGTGATCTAATCCTTCCTAATGCGTTAATTATTGTTTTGAACAATTGTCAATTATGCATTGTTTAACTTTATCGTTTGTTGAATAATGATTTATTCAAACTATTATGGATTATGATATAATGTTTTATGAAAAATAATATGTTTTTATAACTATTCCTCGTAATAGTATATTTGAAATTGATATGCATGATCCATATTGAAACGATAGTTCTATATACAAATGTAGCACTCAAGAATCCAAAACGGTTTGGATTCCATTTACCTAGAGCATTGTCATCTTTTCCACATAAACGAGAAATGCATTTTAATACTACAACTGGACGGGTTTTTTTAACAATGATTATGAATCATTTAAATGCCTCTCTTGTATATTATGGAAAGATAACAAGAAAGCTTTTCTCCCATGTTGGCGAAAGTGCTGAAAATCTACTTGGACTCATACATTCTTATGTATGTGGCCCTTTTACAACTTAGACTAGGGAAGGTGCCACATACATTCACTGATGATATCATTCGATGTGGTTATGTTTACTTGATTAAACATCAACATGGAAACTTTAATATATCAGTCGCTATGGTTATGTTTACTTGATTAAACATAAACATGAAATCTTTGAAACGTTCAAAGCTTTCTAAAGTAAAAGTAGAAAATCAACTCGACAATACCACAAAGGCTTTCAGTCCTGATTAAGGATGAAAGTACATGAGTCAAGAGTTTCTGGACAATCCAACACATTGTGAGATTGTCTCACAATTCACTCCTCCATACGCTCCACAAGATAATGGTGTTTCTGGAAGGAGACATCGAACCCTGCGTGACATGGTTCGATCTATGATGAGTCCTACTACTCTTAAATTATCCTTTTGAGGGGCATGCACTGAAGTTTGCTGCTCGAATACTTAATATGATTCCGACCAATGGTTGAAAAGACACCATATGAGATATGGCATGGGAAAGTCCCTAATTTGTCTTACTTGAAGATCTGGGGTTGTGAGGATCTCGTGGAACGAGACATGCCAAACAAACTTGAGCCCATATCTATCAAGTGTCTCTTCGTTACTATTTTACTACCCACCCAAGAACAAATTGTTGTTGCTCAGTATACAAAGTTTCTTGAGAACAGTCTCATTTCACAAAGCAAGTGGGAGCACTATAGACTCTGACATGATTCAAAGAGAAGATGCACAACCTTCTGGTAACACTAGCAAATATCTTAATGAGGTGAACATATAGATGTTGGACCACATGATGATATTGTTCCCATTCATAGATCCGCAAGGACACCTCATGCACTTGAACGAGATAGATTCATGTCGATGCTGAGGAGCAAGTTTCGAGGATCATTATGAACCCCCTAACTATCAAGTTGCATTATCGAAATTTGAATTCGACGAATGACTTGAAGCTATGAATGCGAAAATGTAACCCGTGATAGACAACCAAGTTTTGAACTTGGTTGAGCTTTCTCAAAACAGTAAGACTGTTGACATGGATGAAAATATACACACATATAAATCTCTTCTAGTAACAAAAGGTTACACTCAATCCTACTGGATTGACAATGATGAAACCTTCTCGCCTGTTACTACAGACATTAGGATTCTTATAGCCAAAGTAGTGTACTATGACTACGAGATTTGGTTGATGATGAAATCAAAACGTCTGTTTCACCTAAAACCCAAATTGAGCATGTGTATATATGAAAGCTAGTGGGAGCGTTGTTGTTTCTCAAGTCATACATGTTGATGACATGTCACTCATGTGAAACAATATACCAATGCTACAAGATGAAAATCCTGGCTTGGAAAATGTTTTGACATGAAGGATGATAAGAATACGACATACATACTTGGAGTAAAGATTTATAATGATAGATCAAAGCGGTTAATTGGTTTTAGTCAAAGTGCTTACATTGACAAAATTCTAAAAGGTTTAGAATGGTACTCCCAAACGAGGAAGTCCTCGTATGCCACACAATGTAAACTTGAGTGAGACTCAAGGACCTTCCACACCTGATGTGGTGAAGCGAATGAATGTAATCCCCTATGAATCGGCTATTTCATTCATCATGTACACTGTAAGGAGCACTAGGCGAAATGTAACGTCCTTAGGGGACCTTACTAGAAAATACCGACAGAATCCACGAGAGAGTTACTGGATTGATGTTAAGAACACATTGAAGTTTTTAAAAATACTGGATATATGTTCTTTGGTTATTGTGGAGATACCAAACTGAAACAAAGTATACTTGCTATACTTATGCAGGTTTTGAAATAGGTCGTGATGACGCTGGATCCTATTTACGAAGGTTCACTACACTCGAATGATTTATCGAGATATGTGAACTTCGTACTCTTAAAGTTCAAACAGATAACTAACTAGCTGATAGTTTATCGAACTCAATGTCTTGTACTAAACATATTGAATATGAATGGAACGTTGAATTTCGACAAGCTAGTAGTTTCATGTAAATCTGTTTTAGTATTTGGATAATGGAACTATGAGCAGTTTGTATTGAAATAAATTGATATATTTGATATGATCGTTTTTATATGAATATCTACTGTGTTCTATATTTGCATGTTTATCCTTGAATATTTACTGCGTTTTATATTCTAAATTGTCCATTGTCATATTAATAATATGAGAATATTATTAAGACAAATCTGAGGGCATTGATGACATCATCTTAGTATGACTAAGGATGGTTAAATCAAACCCACATGTTGTTCATTGTGATGCACAATTGGACTGACCCAAACTATGAGAAATCACTTCCTAGATTTATGTCACAAGTGAATCTCACAAAGGCATTGTCGCTTATCCTCTGACTTGAGATGCAAGCTGGTTTGTGTATCTGAAGTGCCAAACTTTGATGTGGTTAAACGCTGACCTGAATAAGGCTGCTATAACAACCATCTTCGGGTTTGTCATTAAGCGTATATCAAACACGTGTAGTCAATAAAGAATTTGTTCCTCCACATGTTTGGATTAGATACTACTGGGCTCCTCGATGATTTGAATAGATGCTTGTACGGCCGTACCCAAAGGTAATCAAGATGAATCTTGATTGGTTTGGTAATCTACTTCAATGTATAGATCGAGAAACATAATCGTTGAAATTTTAGATTGACATTAATCCTTGTCTAAAATTCAACATGGTATCAGTAACAAAAGGATAACTGATTGAAAAACTTTGAACCTGGACTTTTCTAAAAATCACTCATATACTTCTAGGGGCATTGGCGGGTTGCTAGACTCTAACCTTTGCTTGTATAACTACTTGACTGTTATGACATGCGCAAGTGGGAGCTGTTGGAATATGCTTCACGTACATGACATATAGTTATATGGCTAGACGCATGTGAGCCTAAAGTGTCACACACTTATACACCAAACACCATTAAATATATATAATATAATTAGTGTAATTATATTATTTATATAAATTAACCAATTAAAGTTTTGTGTTAAATTGTTAAGTATGAAACTTAGTTGGTGTGTCAAAAAGGAGAACTAAGAAACAAAGGGACATAAGTGTAAAGTACAATATGGTAACAAGGGATAATTAGGCAAGCTAATTAAAAAAACCCTAATTTCCCTTTGACCCATATACACGGCCGCATAAACACAGCAAAATGTTGTGTGTGTTTTGGGCATAAAAGACTTCACACGTACAAAATATGGGGTGGGTAGGTACACGCATAAACACACCTTTTGATTGGTTTTGTTTTGGATGTACATTGGTTCTTACGATTTGCTTAAGGGACTAGCATCCTATTTGGTTTTCTTGATAAGGTGTAGTGTGGATACTATTAGAGGAATTCTATCTTGAATTCTTGGAGTTCTTCATCCTCATTCGTTGGTGTAATCAAAGGTTTCAAGGGTATGATTTTCATCCTAACTCTTTAATTTTATTTATAGTTTAATTGTATTAATCAATATTAGATCCGTTATTAGTGATTTATAATAATTTTCCGCTGCATTTTACTTGATTAAACCCTAAATCACTAACACTTATCAACCATGCAATAAATTTCTCGGGGTTCGTTCGTCAGAGATATTTGTAGATATTGTAGTCATTAAAGGGATTTGAGAAGAGTACAACTTTCAAATGTATCTACCGCCTAGCGAGAGTTGTCAGGACAAGAAAGGTCTTGTCGTATATGCAGTCAATATCTTAGTTTTCGTAAAGGAAAAATATGTGTGGATATTGAGTACACCAAGAGATTTGCTTTCGACATAGTAATTGTTACCTCAAAAGTATTTTAGTCTAATCATCATTTGCTTTATATCTTTGAAATATATTAATTAATTTGTAATATAATAATTAATTTGTAATATATTAATTAATTAATTCGTAATTTAAATGTTACTTTTGTGTCAATCTTAGATATCAAATTTTAGCAATATCGACTCGTATATGTAAATTTTACATTAGCTTTTAATGTATATTTATTTTTCGGGTTTTGTTGTTCAACCCTGTACATTACGGAGTATTAATTATATTTAACAAATTTAAAATGTATCTACAGCCTAGTGATAGTTGTCAGGACAAGAAAGGTCTAGTCATATATGCAGTCAATATCTTCGTTTTCGTAAAGGAAAGATATGTGTAGATATTGAGTACACCAAGAGCTTTGCTATCGGCATAGTAATTATTACCTTAGACGTATTTTAGTCTAATCATCATTTGCTTTTTTTCTTTTAAATATAATAATTAATTTGTAATATATTAATTAACTAATTCGTAATTTAAATATTACTTTGTGTCAATCTTAGATATCAATTTTTAGCAATATTGACTTGTATATGTAAATTTTATATTATCTTTTAATGTATATTTTTTTTTAGGTTTTGTTGAAAAACCCTGTACATTACGGAGTATTAATTATATTTAACAAATTTAAAATGTATCTACCGCCTAGCGATAGTTGTCAGGACAAGAAAGGTCTTGTCATATATTCAGTCAATATCTTCGTTTTCATAAAGGAAAGATATGTGTAGATACTGAGTACACCAAGAGCTTTGCTTTCGGCATAGTAATTATTACCTCAGACATATTTTACTCTAATCATCATTTTCTTTTTATCTTTGAAATATATTAATTAATTTCTAATATATTAATTAATTAATTCATAATTTAAATTTTACTTTGTGTCAATCTTAGGTAGGTACCAATTTTTTGCAATATCGACTCGTATATGTATAATTTACATCAGCTTTTAATGTATATTTATTTTTTAGGGTTTTGTTGCTAAACCCTGTATATTACGGATAATTAATTATATTTAACACATTCAAAATATATCTACCGCCTAGCAATAGTTGTCAGGACAAGAAAGGTCTTGTCGTATATGCCGTCAATATCTTGGTTTTCATAAACGAAAGATATGTGTAGATATTGAGTACACCAAGAGCTTTGCTTTCGACATAGTAATTATTACCTCAGACGTATTTTAGTCTAATCATCATTTGCTTTTTATCTTTGAAATATATTAATTAATTTGTAATATATGAATGAATTGTAATTTTAATTTTTCTGACTATCCCCATTGGTAAAGGTTGGGTTGCGTCAGCCACTTAAATAATATTAAAAATTAGAAGAGGTCACGAAAAGGTAGTGTTCAACCCCCATCTCACCGATGGGGGTAGTCACAAGACCAAGTCAATATAAAGGGTCACCAAGCTTTTCAATTTTAGTAATTTATTACATGACGCGTACTTTTCAAGAAAGACACAAAATACATTACTTTATAAGTTAAAACTATAAAATTTGGTTTTATTAAATGCTCGTTGCTTATAGAAAAGGTTTGCTTTATATCTTTGATGGTTCGTTGTGGTTACCTATTACTCGTATCGTGCCATCGGTCAATCGGTTTGTTTGTCCATTGGCGATGATGCTTCAAGTTTAGTCATTTAGGGTTTAGGGTTTCTTGTTTGGGGTTTAGGGTTACTAAGATAACTTATTACGGTTTATGGTTCCATCAGTCAATTAGGTTATTGGTTCGCCGGTGATGATGTTTCATGGTTGGTGGTTCATGGGTCAAGATGGTTCGTGGGTTACTAAGGTCACATATTACGGGTTATGGTTCCATCGGTCAATTAGGTGATTGGTGCATCGGTGATAAGGCTTCATGGGTAGTAGTTTTGGTGCCATCGGTCAATTAGCTTATTAGTCCATCGGTGATGATGCTTCATCAGTATGGGTGGCACTTTATGTCGGGTTCGGGTTGGTAGGTCGTCCCATTTAAATTATCATTGACCCGAACCATGACTTACCCAAAACCTTTTTATCCGAACTCAAACTTGCATATTTCCCTGTTCGTTTTTTGTCGGATTTCATGTCGGGTCAGAAATTGTCACCCTAGCTAGTACGTTAGTTGTTTAGGGTTTAGGGTTAGTTGTGTAGGGTTACTAAGGTCACTTATTACTTACGAGTTATGGTGCCATCAAACAATTAGGTAATGATGCTTCATGGTTAGTTGTTTAGGGTTTACGGTTATTAAGATCACTTATTACGGGTTATGGTTCCATCGGGAAATTAGGTTATTGGTTCATCGGTGATGATGCTTCATGGTTAGTGATTCAAGGGTCATGATGGTTCGTGTGTTACTATGGTCACCTATAATGGGTTATGGCGCTATCGGAAAAATAGGTTATTGGTTCATTGGTGATGAAGCTTCATGCTTAGTGGTTTAGGTGCCATCGGTCAATTAGGTTATTGGTCCATCGGTGATGATGCTTCATCAGTATGGGTGGCAATTCATGTCGTGTTCGGGTTGCTAGGTCGTCCCATTTTTATTATCATTGACCCGAACCACGATTGACCTAAAACTTTTTAATCTGAACTCAAACCTGTATATTTTCTTGTCGGTTTTTGGTCGGCTTTCATGTCGGATCAGAAATTGTCACCCCTAGCTAGTACGTTAGTTGTTTAGGGTTTCGGGTTAGTTGTGTATGGTTACTAAGGTCACTTATTACTTACGGGTTATGGTGCCATCGGGAAATTAGGTAATGATGCTTCATGCTTAGTTGTTTAGGGTTTGGGGTTACTAAGATAACTTTTTACGGGTTATGGTGCCATCGGTCAATTAGGTTATTGATTCATTGGTGATGATGCTTCATGGTTACTGATTCAAGGGTTATGATGGTTCGTGAGTTACTATGGTCACCTATTACGGGTTATGGTGCCAAGGTACAATTATGTTATTGGTTCATTGATGAAAAAGCTTCATGCTTAGTGATTTAGGGTTTACGGTTTTCTAGTTCATGAGTTTTGATGGTTCATGGTCTATAGCAAGTACGTAGTTCATGGGTCATGAATCATGATGGACAAGGGTTAGTGGTTCCATGATGGTTCGGACCTGTGCGGACCATGCTGGATTAAAAAACTAGGAAATGTATTTAATTAATAAAAAAAGAATTCATTTTCACACCACATTTTTTGATGCATCCACCACACTGTACAAGTATTCACGCAAATTGTACAAGCGTATAAAGAAATTATCGTGTTACACAGTTACAACACTAGTTAATACTGCCAGCTATGTTGACTATATTAAAGCATAACCATGATAGTTGGTTGACATCATTCACCTCTCTTCACATTTACTCTCTTAAATATTTTCCCATTTTTCCTTGTAGTGAATGTCAACGATGTTCTTTTTTTAATGGCAGTTTTGTTATATATTTCTCTCTAAACCTTATGACCTTATCCTAGATCTTATCATAACTGATCTTAGATTAGACTAATCAACTTGCCGATAGTGTCTGAAGGTTTGACCCTGGAACGGGAGTACTCATTAATTTCTTCACCGATAAAGAACAGATTTCCAGCTGAGAAAAAGTAGCCACATCTGCAGCATAGAGTGCTTAAGGGCATACAGAGACCAAAAACCACATCTACAACAAAATCAAATTACCGATACGTTTTCGCTTTCTTTTTTATGATTCAAAGAGCCTAGCTAGTCTTCATAGATAGGTGAATTTACTTTGTTGAAGATGTGGTTTTTGGTCTGTTTATGCCGTTAGGCACCCTTAATGCTACAGATTTGGCTACTTTTTTCTGAAATCTCTTCTTTATCAATAATGAAATTAACTAAAGGCAATATGAATTTTTTTTGATGAAGTAAATATTTGCTACCTGGGATCATATCTTAACTGATCACAACAATTTGCCAATGGTGTCTGAAGGTTTGACATTTTCGCTTTCTTTATGATGATTCAAAGAGCCTAGCTAGTCTTCATAAGCAGGTTAGCTACGTCCCATGAATCATCTAAATGAAAGCGACAATAGATCGGTGGTTTGATTATATGAAGATGTGGTTTTTGGTATGTTTATTTCCTGAGGAACCCTTGATGCGATAAATTTGGGTACTTTGTTTGAAATCTGTTCTTTATCAGTGAAGAAATTAACTAAGACGGTATGCATTTTTTGATGAAGTAAATATTTGCTACTTTTTCATAGATTGAGTTGCATTCTTATTTGTGAAGAAATCAAGTAAAGAGAGTATCTGATGAAGGATATATTTGGTTTTTGTATTTTAGTTTATTTCCTTCTGACGTAAACTTCGTTCTGATAATAACATTAATTTTATGTTAATTTTATCATTTATGTAATATTAACGTTAAAATGTAGTAAAATATTAAATGTTTTATTGTATCTGAACAATTTATTATATATTAAATCTATGAAATTATCTAGTCAAGATCTTCTCTCACGAAATTTGGATTGTAAATAAGTTCGTATTATATTTTGATTTAATATATAGTGTGGAGCGAGAAGGAGGGGCTAAATGAAAAAGGAATAAAAGTAAAAAGATAATCTTACACCCTAGTAGCCACTATTCAGTGTGTAGGGTTTCATTACATTGATCGACCCATTTGGCCAACCACCTAGTCAACTGATTCGAACCATAGACTGATAAGAACATGAACTTGTTCATATTGGTTGAACTAACTAGCTAGTTTAATCACTAAAACAAAACTGAGATAAACTTAATCCTTTAAACCTAGAGGATTGGGGATGTTGGAAATCGAGACTATATTAACCAGAAAAGAAGCTTGTACGAAAAACTCGAACACACAGACACACTTGTGTGTGTTCGTCGAACTAACCATGAACCCTAGGGTTCTTGGTTCGACTTCGAACAAGGGGGAAGGAAGGAAAAAGGGTTTTCAAAATCATACCTTAACTGCTTAAGATTAGTCCACTGGTGATGAACATGACAAGAAACCTTCTAGCTGGTTGATGCTACGATCCTTGATCTTCAAGACTTGAAGAAAACGAAGAACGAACGAAGAACACAAGCCTTGTGTTCTTGGCACTATGGTCGGCCGAATTTGGGGAGGAGGGAGGCGAGGGTTTTTCGTAGAGTGTCTAACACAAACAAGGGAACTCCAAGCTTTCTATTTATAATAGAAGGATTTTCACTTAGGGCCCTTGTAGTTTAATTAAGCTTAATACGTAATTAAACTTTCTCCTTTTACATTTTCAACCCTTATAGTTTATCTATTTATTATTGTTGCACTTAATTATTAAACACTATGTATAATACACATGTAATATTTCGGTACAAATACCGAAATATGTATACACTTATATTATACATTTAATAATTAATTATATAATAAACATTATACAATTTAGACAATAATATTATCCAAACACTATATGATTTAATTGCCATAAATCATATTATGGATAATCTATAATTAACACATTGCATATTTACTAAACTAGTAAATGTACAAATACTTGTATTAATTAGTTAATTAAACTAATCTAGTAATAAGTTAAACTTAACTTAATACTTATTGATTTATAATGACTATTATAAATCATTCCTCTCCAAGTATCATTGCATAACTTACTTTAATTATATGCACTCACCGGTGTGACACTTAAGTGTTTCGTAGGCATGGATGTGTCATCATAGGTTGACTAACTGTGCACATAATTCCCACAGACTCCCACTTGTGCAAGTTCGTAACCTTAGATTGATGGCACTATCCTGCAGCGGCCCCTAGACCGGCAATACAAGATAACCAACCCCATAGAAGCTACTTTGTAACCTAATTATAGTTTTGGAGAAACTCTTTAATAGCGTTGCCTAGCAAAGAACACTCCGTCTTTACTTCTTGGGTAACGTATTAGGCTTATCCCTTGCAGCACGATATTTGTGAGAGCGAATACGAGCATGGTAGAATTCAACTCCTCTATTCGAAATCATTTCTTGACCTCTTGATTCAAACTGTGTGATTACGACAAAGAATAAATCAGTTCGTTTGAGCACGACCGTCCATTCTATCATTTTTCCATAATGTCAAGGGACCCATAAATATCTCTCCAAAAAAGGAGGTGCAATTACCATCTTGTTATATTTCGATTTGAGACTACGAGTTCCTCTGTATCAAGTAAGGCCTCGTATGACAATCCTTTCACAGAGTGTCTAAGACGAACCAAAATACATTAGTCATCGTATCCCAAACCAAATACCTCAGGTTTAAGGACATCCTTTGTGATTAATACTTTTGAACTTTTTCAACCACGAAGTATTATCACGATGGTCAATCCAATACTTGTCGACACGACAGAATATCACCGATATTTGGTTTACAACAAAAACTTGTGTAGCTATCTTCGAGAAAACTCGAATCTCCACCAAATATCGCGATGACGTTAACGTCCCATCAAGGTTCCCACCAAGACGGCTAGTCACAGATTTATACCTTCTGAATAAAATAACTTTTATTCATGGATACTTTAATACATATGAAGTCTGGATAACAATGATACTAATTCATGTATCATTCCTAACTGGACATAGATACTGAATTTTTATTGGATCATTACTTATCCTTTGTGTTTTTGTTGATTACTTAATGACTTTTATACTTGTAACTTTATCACTAATTACAATTTAGTTATTTATATTAAACTAAAGACATAAGACGAGTATTCGAAAATACTATAACTTGTGTCTTTGCTAGATTTGGTTCTTATAACATTAGAACACATTCTAGTCTTGTCTTTTATAAAATTCGGTAAAAAATAGGAAGATTGGAAATTAACTCCTTAGTTTCTTAAATTTATAAAATTCACCCTGCAACTAAACTTCTTTTAGTTACTGATTTGTAGATATATTATTACTAGTTAAGGAAATACCCTTAAATGATTAATTTATTCACTAGACTGTGAATATCCTATTAGATTTCCAATAATTAATCACAAGACTTGTGAACATGCTATTAGGCTTGCAATAATCTAATTTGCGATCATTTATTATTTCCTTTAACTTTTGGCTAACGACTTGGTAATTACCAGTTGATAATATCTTACTAACTTGCTAAGTTGATTAAATCCTTTAATGAATATGTTAGTCATAGCTCCCACTAACTTTTATGGAAAATAAGTATTTCTTAAGCTATCACTTTGACTAAGTCAAGACTTTGACTTTCTTTGTTAGGAACTTATAGTTTAATATTTTAAGAATTAATCAATCATCAAAGTCATCCTTTGGATTTTGTGAATATCCAATATTCATGTTTGGGGAATCATGACTTTCATTGAACATTGTATCTAACAAGTATGAAACACTTGTAATGATACTTCTAATTCTTAAATACTTTAGTATCTTTTAAGAACTACATTTAATGCCAATGTCATATCTTGGATTTCATAAATGTCCAGTATTCCTATTAGGGAATTATGACTTGATTAAATACTGTATTTATTACAAGTATGAAACACTTGTATTAATACCTTTAGTTCTTAAATACTATAATATAGTTTGACCCTTTTAAGAGTTTATTTAATGTCTATGTCATCCTTTGGATTTTGCGACTATCCAATATTCCTTGTTAGAGAATCATGACTTTATTAAATTCCTTTATCACAAGTATGAAACACTTGCAATAATACTCTTAAATTCTATCTTGATTATAACCATTATAATCATACTATATTAATACTAATGCTTTAAAACGTTAGATTACTCGTAATATACTTTACAAGTATCTTTAAGTGAATAGTAAGAAGTTTGGTCGTGTTACCTGAGGAACTAGCAATTCCTCCACCACTGGCACCCTTTGGACAATTCCTTTTCCAATGTCTGACCTCGCCACACTTGAAGCACCGAATCTCGGTCCTCACTGTGTTAGGATTTACCTTCTTGACCTTTTGTTTGACACCTTTACCATTTGGCACTCCTTAGTTAGGATTGGTTTTACCCTTTTTCCTTTACCACCATGCCCTTTTCTCTTCTTTCCACTATTGCTTCCATTGCCTATCATCAGATGATCCTTAGACTTGGACCCCAAACTTAACTCAGCGGTCTTGAGCATTTAATGTAGCTAAGAAATGGATTTCTCCATATTATGCATATTGTAGTTGACCACAAAAGGCTTGTAGTCATCAGACGATGAGTTAAGTATAGTGTCTGTTGCCATTTGCAACGGTATGGGGTGACCTAGTCTAGCAATGTGATCCATGTGCCCTTTCATTTTCATGACATGGGAGCTCATCGATGTTCCTTTGGTCATCTTGCATGAGTTGAAAGCTCGATTGATGTCGAATCTCTCAGGATTAAGTTTATCTCAGTTTTTTACTTGACAAGTTGGCTGGGTCTTGAAATGAATCCCTTAATTGCTGGATCATCTCATATGCTGGCACATCGACTGCATCACTGACATGCTTATCATAAGCTTGCCTCGTTTCAGCTCTAGCATTTGCGGTAGGGACATTTGGCAAAGCTCTTTCAATGACATACCACTTTCTCTCATACCTGAGCACAATGCGAAGATTGCGCTCCCAATTGAGAAAATAAGACCCAGCCAACTTGTCCTTTTCTAGGATTGAGCGTAGCGAGAGATTGTTAGTACTCGTCGTTGTGGTTGTTGCTGCCATCTACAAATCAAACTCAGTTTAATTAGTAATCAGCAATAAACATCTCTAAAATATATTATAAACCCATAATTTATATTATAGACCTAGGATCCATATTTCACATTCTCGCCGCAAGGTTTAGGCACTTCCCGACGAGACATGTTATTTATGGTAGGTAACATCCTTACCAATCGCACCAAACTGATACGATTCCTAGGGGTCGTAGAATATATTGACTGTTAACTTACTACAACTTTGTACATTTCTAATTACAATAAAGTCTAGTATGTTTAATTCTACTCAAGTACTTTTTAGGCTGGGACTCCCGATTATCACCAAAGTAGATCATACCATAAAAGACAGTGCGATGTTCGGCGCTGGGACTCCCGATTATTACAGTTGCTTACGCACCCTAACACTCGCAATGATTTGAATCCATATCTAAGGTTATTTCTCCTTACAATATGAATATCGTTGAACAAGTGAGGTGTTCCATTAGGTGGGTAGTACTTAGATCTAAGATTTTCTTGGGTTTGTTTAAGTCTTGAACTAAACTTAAACCTTATTCCAATTTTAATCATTTTAAAATGTGCGACTTGTATACTCAAGAATTCTACAAGACGCCTTTTTTAAAATCTAAAATATCTTTCTTTTAAAACGTATAGTTTTAAATTTATATGACTTTACATGTGAATCTAAAACGAGGTGTATAAAACGTTTTTACTAAGTTTTGTGAGAAACATTTTCTTTATAAAACAAACTTGTTTTATTTACTTGAAAAACTTAAACCTTATGTTAAACTTTAAAATATAAATTTTAAATTCCTTTATGACTCATGAACTTAAGGCATAACTGTAGTTTAACGCATCTCGTCTTTCATTGTTTAATAAATTATTAAACCTTTATTTTAACTTATTAGGTTTGCCCAAAATCATGTCCTAGGGACATACTTATAAAACTTTATGATTTTCTTGCGTAGCTCCCACTAGCTCCAACAATTATGGTGGAACTTGAGACAAGCACAATCACCGGTTTTTTACTTGGCAAAACTTAATAATGAACTTTATTATATAAAAACTATACATAATAATTCTAGTTTGTTTGAACCATTCTTATATCTAACTTATGCTAGTTAAATATAGGTTATAAAGTTTTCGTGTTATTTAACTCTTGATCTTTTAACTTGTATTTTATATATATAATTTACTTACTCAAAAACTTATAATATTCCAATTAGAATATTACATTACTTTAATCTAATATATTTTAACTTAAACTAATTAAAATACATATAAACTAAGTTTATCTTTACAATGCATCTCCCTTTTTTAATATTTATAAAATTTTGAAGAATATGGGTATATGTATTGTTTTCGAAAAACATATAAAAATACGACTTGTTAATTTTAAGACTTTAAAATTAACCCTTCCTTTAATCCTTATTAACTTTAATTAACTAAACCCTAATCTTGTTTTTAATCAATTAAAACTAGGGTTTTAATTTTCATGATAAAAAACATCATCTTTTCAAAAAATTAAATCTAATTAAATCCTAGGATTCAAACTAACTAGTTTTTATCCTTTAATTCTAGATTTTAGTTTTGAATACTTATATTAATTCTAATCAATCCTATCTAAACAATTATCTTTGTTTAAATTCTATGATAGATTATAACTTTAATAAATTTATTAAAACATTTTAATATAAACCTCTTAGACAAGAACTTTGTCTAGATTTATAGGCTTAAAAAACTAGTTTTAATAAACTCATTAAAACAATAATCAAACCTTCTTAAACATAGACTTGTTTAAGTTTCTAGGTTCTATATTATGATTTTTTAATTAATCATCTTAACCAATTAAACTAAACTAGTTTAATATTCTTGGTCCTAGGGTTCTTTAGGGTTTCGAAAAAACAAGGGAAAGAATCCTTTTGACCAATTAAACTAAACTATTTTAATGTTATTGGTCCTAGGGTTATTTGCTTAATTTAGAAAAACAAGGGGATGGGAAAGAATCATTTTGACCAATTAAACTAAACTAGTTTAGCATACTTGGTCCTAGGGTTCTTTTCCTTTTTCGAAAAATACAAGGAAAAAAAACTTGGAACAAAAACTAAAAACTTTGAAATTAAATAAACAAAAAAAACTTTATTAATCTTGTTTAGATTTCGAAACCAGTGCTCTGATACCACTGTAGGGTTTCATTACACTGATCGATCTATTGGGTTAACCACCTAGTCAACTGATTCGAACCATAGACTGAAAAGAACATGAACTTGTTCATACCAGTTGAACCGACTAGCTATTTAATCCCTAAAGCGGAACTGAGATTAAACTTAATCCTTAAACCCTAAAGGATTGGGGATGTTGAAAATCTAGACTACATTAACAAGAAAAGAAGCTTGTACGAAACACTCGAACACACACAGACACTTGAGTGGGTTCGTCGAACTAACCAAGAACCCTAGGGGTTCTACGTTCGACATTGAACAAGGGGGGAGGAAGGAAAAAGGGTTTTCCAAATCATACCTTAAGTGTGTTGGATTTATGTGCACAGTTAGTCAACCTATGATGTCACGTCCATGCCTACAAAACACTTAAGGGTCACACTGGTGAGTGCATGTTATACGAGTAGTTATTATGCAATGATACTTGGAGAGGAATGATTTATAATAGTCATTATAAATCAGTTGAGTATTAAGTTAAGTTTATTACTAGATTAGTTTAACTAACTAATTAATACATTTACTTGTTGAGTAAATATACAATGTGTTAATTATAGATTATCCATAATATGATTTAAAGCTATTAAATCACATAGTGTTTGGATAATATTGTTGTCTAAATTATATAAAGTTTATTATATAATTAATTATTAAAAGTATAAAATACAAGTATATATTTCGTATGTATAATACCGAAATATATAATGTGTATAATACTAGATACTTAATAGTTATGTGCAATAATAATAAGTAGTTAAACTATTAGGGTTAGAAACGAAAGTTAGGAAAGTTTAACTAAGTATTGATCTTAATTAAACTAGAAGGGACATAAGTGAAAGTCCTTCTATTATAAATAGAAGGCTTAGGATTCTCTTATTCCACTTGATGCCTTAACCACGAAATTCCCTCCTCCCTCCCCCTTGATTTCGGCCGAACTTAGTCCCAAGAACGCAAGTATTGTGTTCTTCATTCGTTCTTCGCGTTCTTCGAAGATCGTTCGAGTTATTCAAGAATCATTGCAAGAACCGGCTAGAAGGTTTCTTGTCTTGCTCATCACTGGTGGACTAATCTTAAGCAGTTAAGGTATGAATTGGATAACCCTTTTCCCTCCTCCTCTGTGTTCGAATTCGAACCAAGAACCTTAGGGTTCTTGGTGTTCGACGAACACACACAAGATGTGTGT
The DNA here is from genome assembly GCA_963853835.1 of Calendula officinalis. NCBI lineage: Eukaryota > Viridiplantae > Streptophyta > Magnoliopsida > Asterales > Asteraceae > Calendula > Calendula officinalis. Next base: position 43,255,849 of record OY970824.1, on the reverse strand, counting down.
GTGTCCGAGTGTTAGGTCACAACAACCCTGGTTTATAATGTTAATTGATAGATTATTATACTTAGAGAAATATTAGAGTGATAACACAAGAATATAGTCAATGTATAAATCCACTAAGTGTGGCTTGTTGCGGAATAACAAGACCACTAATCAATTACAAAAGATGTGAATGTGTAAAGTAAATTGGTAAGTACTCCTTTGCAAGATGATCTCTATTTATAATGTTATAGAGATCTTACATAATGAGCAAAGGAGTAACCAAAGGACTAAGTAAGGAAAATGACTAAGAACAAGGGATTTGATCTTAGTCCGTTACTATACTGAGTATCACTCAGTCCTTCTACTCAGTATCACTATCTGATACTGAGTACTGATACTGAGTTCCAATACTGATCACTCAGTATCAGACCTAAACTTAGCTATATTATTCTACATATTAATCAAAGCTAGTCTAGATTGTTTTGTTATCTTAAGATCTAAAGGGGCAAGGCTTTTTGCCTTAACAATCTCCCCCTATCTAATGATAACAAAACAATTCACAAAGAGATAAACAAAAATTACAACAGCATAGGTAACAATATCTTCTTCTTCATTTGCTGTTGATGGCTTCATTTTCATAGAAGACTTCTTGTTTGATGTGGACAAACTCTTCTCTGCTTTTGAGTTCATCCCTTCTGCTATTCAGTACTGCAACAATCTTCTTTCTGAACCAAGAGTCTTCTTTCTTGGTGATCATCCATTTCAGTCCAACAAGGTGACTGATTTGAGCTCTTGGTAGATCTTCTTCAGAAATGAAGCACTCTCTATCCTCTGAGTCAGTATACATATATCCAGAAGTTGGATATATGACACTCTTTTGATCCTGAAATACAAGGTTAGGAGGAAGAGGGTACTTTCTAAGATACTTGTATGTATGGAGGCATTCTGGTCTGTTGTTTGAGTAAGCCTCAGTCATCACACTGAGTGTTCTGTACTCTATTTCATGAAGTAAGTCCTTCTCATAACATACTGCAGCTACTGCACAGATCTCATCCAAGACTATTTGATCATAGGTTGATTTCTTTGGAAGCTCTTTGATCAGTCTTGTGATCTTCACCCAGTCTTGAAGACCAATTCTTTGAATATCGTGAATAAATATCTTCATGGGGGGACTGGTTAAGCCAGTAAAAGTGATAGTAATTCTTCCTTCTTTGAGCTTCACTTTTACTTTATTGACATCCAGATTTAACCAATGTATCCCCCTTACATTTTGAAAAGTTTTGGTCCTCAAGAACTCCTTTCTTTGTTCCTTATACTGAGTCCTAGCAGCAACCATATTCCAATAATGTTGAATATGGTCTGGACCCTTTCTTGAGATTCTATGTGAAGGACCAGGAGTATCAGTATCTGGGTCAGATTCTGGTTCAGTTTTGACTCCCAACTCTTGCTCATATAAAAATCTTTCTTGTTCTGCCCAGAGTTGTTGAGGAGTCAGTCTTGGAGCCTGCTCGGTATCACTGTCCCTTGTAAGAACAGATCTTCTTTGTCTTGTTACCAGAGGAGCAGATTCCTCACTTGATTCAGAAGAAGTGAGAACAGCATTGATAGGTCTTCTTGATAAGGAGCTCCTTCTTCTAATCACCAGATTTTCTTGTTCTTCATCATCCGAGGATGATGATGAAGAACTTTCTTGTTCTACCAGATTTAGTGCATAGTTTACTAAATCTGGTTCTTCATTTTCATATCAGCAATAGGCCAGATGAAAGGCCTATATACCACAATTTGTAAATTATTCTCTTCAAAAGTTTGCTGTGGTTGGTCAGTATGAGTCTCCCCCTGAGCAGATGGCTCAAGTGGGTCTTGAACTTGTAATTCTGACCTTGTTCTTTGTCTTCTTCTCTCATACTGAATGCGAAATGGCTCAGTATGAGGGCTTTGCTGATGTTGTTGTTCTTGTTGTGGAAGTTGATCTTCATTCAATCTTCTTCTTTTCTCCCCCTGAGCAGATGGCTCAGTTTGATCAACCTCAGTATCTCTTTGTCTCTTCTCCCCCTTTTTGTTATCATTTGATGAGGAGGGAAGAGGATCAGTATCACCACCCATGTCCCCTTCAGGTTGTTCAAGAGTAGGGGAGGGCATGGGCTCAGTTGCAGCATCAGTATCACCAGCACCTCCTTCTCCTTCTCCTTCTTCATTGTGATCACCATGTGAACCTGGTGGAGTTTGTGGAGGCTGCTGTGGTTGTTGAAGGAGTGATACTGACTGTTTTATGAGGTCAATATCACCACTCATCTTGTCCATTCTGGCTAGTATTACATTTTGAGTTTGTTGGATTGCCAGAATGTTCTGCATGATTGCTTGCAGAGTCACTTGGTCTGCTGCAGCTTGAGATGGCTGAATACCCTGCACAGATGGTGCTAAAGAAACAAAAATATAAAACTGGTTAGAATGAAAGGTTTATCAAATAGAATTGTGGTGTTGTTTAATTCTACAATCATATAAACAGAGTTTGTGAAGTCTGTATTTCATCTGGTATAGGATGAAATATTGTGGACTTGTGCATAGCATGTGTAAGAAGATTTTAGTAAAGGTGAGTGTGAAAATTTAAGTAGCTCAGTATAGGATAAGTCACATTTACTAAAAGGTTTGGGTGTGGGAATTCGAAGCATGGGATGTGCTTCTTGTTATTTTCAATGTTTATCACTCGGTATGAGAGTGATAACAGAAATGTGGCTAAACCCCATTGGATATTTTTGGATTATGTGGCTTAAGGGTTTGGGATCATTTCTTGAATGATGCTACCCAACTCAAAAATAAGTTGGACATCATTCAAGCAGCACCAGTGGGTGTCAGTATGACATCAACCACCATTGTCTCTTTAAATGTTGAGACAACTGTAGACTGACAATGATCAATTTAGTGTGCTCAGTATATGAATTTTGCATAGCAGCAGTGGGCTAGCTATGTTGGCCATAAGAGGATATATATTTGAAAGATCGTTTGAGACTTTGGTCAGTATTGAGTTGGTACTGGCCAATACTTAGTCTCTATTTGGGAATGAAATATATATATATATATAAGTTTATGGCTTTTAGAAATTCATACCTGAGACTCTGTCAGATTCCCTTCGAGCATCTGCAGAGGTCGGTGCAGGATCATGTGTTTGTTGATGTGCAGCACCAACATCTTCAATACCGACCCCTCTGTCATGCTGAGCACCTTCCAGTGCAGTTTGTGCATATTGAATCTCCACATCAAGAGGAACATGAGGTTCCTCAATGGGTTGAGCAGGTGGAGCTTGTTCTGGACCTGGAAGGTCAGCGGTGGCTGCAATAAATCTTTGGGCTTGAATAGATGCAGTTAATGATGGAACATTTGCAGGCTGCACCTCCTCAGATGATAAGTTGCCCATAATGATAGGAGAAACATTCCTTCTTCTTCTGTGAAGGACCAGTGGTGTGTCTTCTGAGGACTCAGTTTCACGATCGGTTTCAATATGAGGAGCAGCAAGATCTTGTGCAGGTGGAGAGATAGATGGTTCTTGAACTTGTGGGACATCCTGCATCTCAATATCTTGACCGGCCTGTGCTCCATTTCCACTATTATCATCATCATCATCATCATCATCATTGTCTGACTCAGTATCAGACATATCTTCTTCATCATTTATATGTTCTTGAACAATGGCCCACATAGGAGGACTTAGAAGAGGTTCTCCTTCTCTTGGTCTGTAAAAGAAAATCTTCTCACTGAGTGGAGGAAGATCAACTCTTGGACTGTGAAAATCATCATAAATCTGTGTGGGCATTGAGTGTTGAAAGATGAGTGATAGAAATCTGCAGAAAGGGACATTGCATTCCCTTGTGTTTGCTCGAACCAGTGTAGCTAATTCATTGAAAATCAGGCGAGCATAATCGATATTTCTTCCATAGTACAGAGCATGTACTATTTGCATCCCAAATTCGTTTATTTGGTCCAAAGCTCCCGTCTTGTGGGTCATACATCGAATTATTGTTGTGATAAGAATACCCCACATAGGACCAAATTCATTTCTTTTGATTGTGCCCGTGGTTCCTCTTCGACCCAGAAAGGGCAGTACAGAGCGTGCCTCTGATCGATCAACAAATGGGTCATACTGAGCTTGGGCGGGAAGTCTCAGTGCTTCACGAATGATTGCAGTAGAAACAAATGCCCTTCTTTGATCTCTAATTACCCACCCAGCAATCATATCTGGAGAATCGAGTGTAGCAGAGTACCAAAACTCGCATAGCATTTCTGGGTAAATTGCTCTAGGAGACAAGGTCAGTGCACGAGCAATTGGGCAATTTTTCAGAAAAGTCACAATGTTTGTGAACTCTTGGCATGCCCAGGCTTGAGGAATATTGAAATTTGCTGTGATGTTGTTCCTCGCAAACCTGGGTACTTCATTATTTCGGAATTGAATTTCCGATTGAACTTCTGGAGCAAGAAAAGTGTAATTCGCCATCTGTGATTTTGATTTGAAAGAATTTGCTTGCTAAGAGAAAGTAAAATCGTTAATCGCAGAGAGAATTGAAGATGAAAGAAAGAAATAACAGTTAAAAAATTTGAAGTAAAAATAAACGGTTATTTATAGGAGATTTGAAAGATAATTAAGGTATTGGGAAGTAAAAACGGCTGATTTGACTGCCTTATCCTCTGCCAACGGTAACTTTCTTATTAAGAAAGGTTACCGTTTGAGCAGTATAAGGATTAAGCTCGGTGTAAGAGCCGTCATACCCCAATACCGAGTAAAAAAAAAATTTAATTAAAAAAAATTTTAAAAAATATAAAAACAATTAATTTACTCTTGAAATTAATAAAAAAATAAAAATTTTAAATTTTGATGATAACAGACAAGTGATACTGAGTGGTCAGTATCAACAGGAGTGATACTGAGTGCTCAGTTTTAAAGAAATTTAATAAAGATTAAGGATTCAACATACCTAATTGCCCTAGTAGATACATAAACCTTTCCTCAGGAAGAGGTTTAGTAAATACATCAGCCAATTGTTCATTTGTGGGTACATAATCTACCTCAACCTTACCTTTTTCCACATTATCTCGAATAAAATGGTGTCTGATATCAATGTGCTTGGTTTTGGAGTGATAGACTGGGTTCTCTGCGATAGCAATAGCACTCTTGTTATCACAATGAATAGGAGTCTTATGAAAGTTGAACCCATAGTCTAAGAGTTGATACTGCATCCATAATAATTGAGCACAACAACTTCCTGCAGCAACATATTCTGCTTCTACTGTGGAAGTTGCTACCGAATTTTGTTTCTTGGATGACCAGCCAACTAATCTTCCACCTAGGAATTGACATCCCCCACTTGTGCTCTTTCTGTCCAATCTACAACCTGCAAAATCTGCATCTGTGTACCCTTCAAGGTCAAAGTTTGAGTCTTTGGGATACCAAAGACCCAGGTTAGGAGTACCTGTAAGATATCTAAAGATGCGCTTAACTGCTTTCATGTGTGATTCTTTAGGATCAGCCTGATACCGAGCACACAAACATGTAGCAAACATGATATCAGGCCTACTAGCAGTTAAGTAAAGTAAGGAACCAATCATACCTCGGTATGTGGATTGACATACTGGTTTACCAGTTTCATCCTTACTTATCTTATCCTGAGTACCCATAGGAGTGTGCATGGAAGATAAATTTTCAAAGTTGTATTTCTTTAACATGTCATGCACATACTTACTTTGATTTATAAAAGTGCCATCGGGCTTTTGTTCAACTTGTAAACCAAGAAAGTAAGTAAGTTCTCCCATCATACTCATCTGATACTGAGTTGACATTATCTTAGCAAACCAGTCACACATTGACTTGTCAGTGGAACCAAAGATAATGTCATCTACATATATCTGAATGAGTAAGATGTCAGAACCTTTCCTTTTTGAAAATAAAGTTTTATCAATTTTACCTCTTGTAAACTTATTTTCAATAAGATACTCAGACAAGGAGTCATACCAGGCTCTTGGAGCTTGTTTGAGCCCATATAGAGCTTTATCAAGCTTGAAAACATAATGAGAAAATTTGGGATCAACAAAACCTGGAGGTTGTTTAACATAAACTTCTTCTTGTAGTTTTCCATTTAGAAAAGCACTTTTGACATCCATCTGATAAACTTTGAAATTTTTAAAGGCTGCATATGCAAGATACAACCTAATAGCTTCAATTCTTGCAACTGGTGCAAAAGTTTCATCATAGTCAATGCCTTCTTCTTGCCTGTAACCTTGAGCAACTAACCTTGCTTTGTTTCTGATGACAACACCATCCTTGTCCATCTTGTTTCTAAACACCCACTTAGTACCAATAATAGTTTTGCCAGAAGGAGGTGGTACTAAGTTCCAAACTTTGTTTCTTTCAAACTCTGTGAGCTCTTCTTGCATAGCCTCTACCCAATCTTCATCTAATAAAGCTTCATCAGCTTTCTTTGGTTCAATGGTAGATAGAAAACTTGAGAAAAAACAAAAGTTTGCAGTTGCTTGGGTTGGAAATTCTAATTTTCTTCTTGTTTGGACACCTTCTTCAATAGGACCAATAATGTTTGAGTGTGGATGGTCTCTGTGTTCCCTTAAATTGTTTCCTAAGGGAGCATTTGAAATAGGATCAACAATATCTTGTTGATTTGGTGTGTTGTCTGTCTGATACTGAGTGGAATTCTGATCAGTATTAGACAGTGCAGGTTGCTGTTCATCTTCATTTTGCAGAGTTGATGTGGATTCTTGTGAAGTGTTGGATGTTTCACCTTCTTCATAAATAGAGTGGTTCAGATCATTAGTTGGAAACTCAGTATGGAGGTTCTCTGATATGGGAACCTCAGTATTAGTCTCATTTGAGTGATACTGAGTTTGAACTTGATCAGTTTCATTAAACTTATTAGGAATAAAGTGTGGATGAAACTTAGACTGTTCAGCAATGGAGTGTTCTGGATTGCATAGAATATCTATGCCACTTATGTCTTCACTTGCTGAGGTAGAATGCTCATTCTGATCTTCATCGAATGTGACATGAATGGATTCTACAATCATCTTGGTTGAGATGATATACACTCTGAAAGCTTTGGAGTGTGGAGAGTAGCCCATGAACACACCTTCATTTGCTTTGGGAGCAAATTTATTGAGATTTTGTTTTGTACTGAGTACAAAACATTTACACCCAAAGATGTGGAAATATTCCACATTAGGAATCTTGCCATTGTATAACTCATATGGAGTCTTCAGATGTCTTTGGACTATAGTGGCTCTATTCTGATTGAAGTTTGCACAGTTTACAGCTTCAGCCCAGAAACTCAGTGCCAGTCAAGCATGGCATAATAAAGTTCTTGCAGCTTCAATCAGTGTTCTGTTCTTTCTTTCTACAACACCATTTTGTTGAGGTGTGTAGGCTGCAGAGAAGTTTTGAATGATTCCTTTTTCTTCACAGAAATCTGCTAATACTGAGTTCTTAAACTCAGTACCATGGTCACTTCTAAGTTGCTTGACCTTGTTGCCTTTTTGAAGTTCCTCTCTTTTTATAAAGGCAATGATTTCTGTTGTTGCATCTGACTTAGTCTTGAGGAAGATGACCCAAGTATATCTTGAGAATTCATCAACTAAGACTAGAGTATAGATCTTTTTGGCCAAAGATGGTGTGCTGATGGGGCCAAAAAGATCCATATGTATCATAGTAAGAGGTTCATTGATGGAATGATTGACTTTAGATTTGAATGAACTCTTCTTCTGCTTGCCCATTTCACATGCTGAGCATAACTTATCTTTTGAATAAGTAATTGTGGGCAATCCTCTCACCAGTTTCTTCATACTGAGCTCGTTGATATTTCTAAAATTGATGTGAGAGAGTTTCTTGTGCCATAGCCAATGTAATTCTGGCTTGACTTTAGAAAGCAGGCATACTCGAATAGTTGGGTCTATTTCAGATAGGTTGACCACATATACGTCTTTTTCTCTTCTAGCAATGAGTACAGGCTGCCCTTTATCATTGTAGATGATTCCTGCAACCTTTCTGAATCGAGCTTCATTGTCATCATCACACATCTGGCTAATACTGAGCAGATTGTGTTTAAGACCCTCTACATAGGCAACTCTTTTAAAAGTTATGTTGCCTGCCTTGATCACACCATAACCTCTTGTCTTTCCCACCGAGTCATCTCTAAACTTGACAGAAGGACCCTTCTCTGGAGTATAATTGAGAAGGTATTCCATATTGCCTGTCATGTGTCTTGAGCAGCCACTATCTAAGTACCACTTTCTGTCACCCTGCACAAGACACAAAATAAGAGTTAGTTCTTTTTAGGAACCCATTTTTTAATGGGACCTTTGGTGGGATAAACACAATTTGACTTGATCTCTTTATGTGGAGAGGTCGGTATCACTTCAGGGGTAACTTTAGAAGTTTTCTTTGGTGATACTGACTTAGTTTCTCTCCTTTTCTTTGGTACTGAGTACCTAGGACTTGAGAGATCAGTCCAGCATTCATCTCCCTTATGACCAGTATGATGACATCTATAACATTTCCTAGGTCTATTTCTAAACATATTTTCATATGGTATTTTAGAAAAATGTTTCACTTTTGGTGGGTCAGTATGAACGAGTTTTGCAAATTGTTTACTTAAAGATTTGACCTGATCACCAAGTGTTTTTAAAACATTAATTTTGTTATTTCTAATAGATGTATTAACATTGTTTTTAACTGGTTTAGGAGATGGATGATCTGGTTGCTTATTTTTATTTGGCAGAGAAGTCTTTCTAATTTTATTAGTGGTAGACTTCTTGTCTTTGCCAACCAAAGACCTAGTTGAAGTTGTCTTTTGTTTATCATGTTTTGAAGGAACAACTTTAACAGGTTCTTTAGATGTCTCAGTATATAATGTTTCTGTTCCTGCAACTTCTGTATTTGATAAAACATGTGAGATAGAAGTTGTTTTATTATCATTATATAATTCAAAAGTTGTTGTATTAAATAATAATTCAAAAGGTGGAACAGCAGAAGTGTCATACTGAACTATTGGTAGCTCGGTATCAGAAATTTCTGTTATTTGAAATTCAATACTGAGTTCTTGTAGCTCAGTATAGCACTTTGAGCAGATGGAAGGACCAATAGGTTTTTCTAAAATTTCATTTTCTTCATCATCTGACTCAGTTTGACATCCAACTTCACATAAAGTTTTAGCTTTTACAAAATTAATAGGGTTCATAGTAGAAAACTCTTCAAATAAATCAGCAAAATTGTTCCTGTTTTTAAATTGAGGATCAACACCAAGTGCAGCCCTCACATTTTCTGGAAATTGTTCATTTAAACATTTATTTAATTTTATTGAAGCATTTCCCCAAGATTTACACTGTTTTTCAAATTTCTCTTTTTCAAGTTTGTGTAAATGAGCTTTATCAGCTAATCTTTGGTTAATGTCTTTTAAATCTGAAAAATTTAGTTCTAAATCTTTATATTTTGCTAATTTATCCAAGTTTTCATTATTTACCCTTTCAAGTTCTTTAATTGTTAATTTTAAAGCTTTTTCTTTTTGTACAGAAGTTTTAAGATCAACAAGCATATACTCAAAAATCTTGGTTTTTTCATTCACTGAATAAGTTTGAAAGGAACTTACCTTGTACAACTGAGTGGAATCCCAATCAGTATGAACACTCATCCTCTCAGCCTCTTTGATATCCTTTTCAAAGGAACTCTTCAAATCATCTTCAGTGAAAGCCATAAAGGCTTTATTCTCAATCTCTTCTTCATCATCACTTAATTCTTCATCCATCCAGGCTTCTGAGTAAAGTGCTTGATGAGGTGCTCCATTTCCTTCTGCCCTCTTTCCCTTGCTCCAATTCATCAGCTTGACCTATTTGTCTCTATATCTTTTTGCACGGTATGCAATCTTGTCATTTTGGTCAGTCTCAGAAGACTTAGTATGACAATTTGCAGCAATATGTCCAGGCTTTCCACACCTATAGCACAGACCTGATCTAGGATCAGTATTAGAAGTGCTAACACCAAGCCTCTTCTTCTTCAACTGATCCAGCTTCATAGACATGAGAGCCATTTGAGTTTCAAGCTCTTCTGCCTCAGCATCAGCAAGATCAACTTCTGGTTCATCTGGCTCAGTCACAGTATAAGCCTGTTGCACAACTAGAGCCATACCAGTGGAAGACTTGTCAGTTTTCTTCCAGTTGATCAGTCTTGCAGCATTATTCTCCTCATGATTCAACATTAGACCATACAAAGTTTGAAGAGTGTATGACTCAATGTTGTTAGTAGCATTGACAGAGTTTGTCATGTCAAGAAATTGTTGAGGAAGACTATCCAGGAACTTTTGAACAAGCTCTCCTTCCTCTTTCACAATGCCTACACTGATTAAATCATGGATAACAGTATTGAACCTGTTATAGAGAGTGGTGATGTCTTCATTTGGAGTTGAAAAGAAATTTTCATATTTCCTTCTCATGTTGCTTTTTCTTTGCAACTTCACCTTTGCTGTACCTTCATAGGTGACTGATAGGCTATCCCACATAGCCTTTGCTGTTGGCAATTTCATAATTGCATTAAGTATCTCTTTTGTAACAGCATTACCAATCACCCCTTTAGCTCTGGAGTCTAAAGCATACAACTGACGGTCAGTATCAGTCCAGTTGTGCTTTAGTTTAGGTACAGATCTTATGCCCTCAGGAGCATCATCAGTAGCAGCAACCGGTTCCACAGTTTGTGGAATGATGGGACCATCATTTAGCACAGTGAGCATCTCATGGTGAATAGATTCAAGATACCACTGAGCTTTGAGCTTCCATTGATGGAAGTCTTTTCCATCAAAGATGGGTACTCCCTTTCCAGACATAACTGGTGCAATAATTGTAGACATTTTGGATTTTTGAGTGTTGGAGGGATAGATGTAGGAAATGGCTGCCAGGGTTATAGATCGACTAAATAAAAGATTATTTAGCCTGCTCTGATACCAGTTGTTAGGTCACAACAACCCTGGTTTATAATGTTAATTGATAGATTATTATACTTAGAGAAATATTAGAGTGATAACACAAGAATATAGTCAATGTATAAATCCACTAAATGTGGCTTGTTGCGGAATAACAAGACCACTAATCAATTACAAAAGATGTGAATGTGTAAAGTAAATTGGTAAGTACTCCTTTGCAAGATGATCTCTATTTATAATGTTATAGAGATCTTACATAATGAGCAAAGGAGTAACTGAAGGACTAAGTAAGGAAAATGACTAAGAACAAGGGATTTGATCTTAGTCCGTTACTATACTGAGTATCACTCAGTCCTTCTACTCAGTATCACTATCTGATACTGAGTACTGATACTGAGTTCCAATACTGATCACTCAGTATCAGACCTAAACTTAGCTATATTATTCTACATATTAATCAAAGCTAGTCTAGGTTGTTTTGTTATCTTAAGATCTAAAGGGGCAAGGCTTTTTGCCTTAACACCGAGTTCTTCATACAAGCTTCCTTTCTTGTTAATCTAGTCTAGATTTCCAACTTCCCCAATCCTTTAGGGTTTAAGGATGAAGTTTAATCTCATTTCCGCTTTAGGGATTAAACTAGCTAGTTGGTTCAACCGGTAAGAACAAGTTCATGTTCTTATCAGTTATGGTTCGAATCAGTTGACTAGGTGGTTGACCCAAGTGGTCGATCAGTGTTATGAAACCCTTCAGTGGTATCAGAGTGTTGATTTAAATATCTAAAAAAGATTAATTGGTCAAAAGGATTCTTTTCCCTCCCCTTGGTTTTTCGAAAATAAGCAAAGAACCCTAGGACCAAGAACATTAAACTAGTTAAGTTTAATTGGTCAAAAGGATTCTTCCGCTCCTATTTTTCGAAATTCATAAAAGAACCCTATGACCTAGTATGTTAAACTAGTTTAATTGGGCAAAAAGATTCTTCCCTTTGATTTTTCGAAACCCTAAAAAGAACCCTATGACCAAGAAAATTAAACTAGCTTAGTCTAATTGGTTAAGATGATTAATCAAAATCATAGTCTAGAATCTAGAAACTTAAACAAGTCTATCTTTAAGAAGGCTTGATTATTGTTTTAATGAGTTTATTAAAACTAGTTTTTTAAGCCTAAAAATCTAGACACAGTTTTTGTCTAAAAGGTTTAGATTAAAAATGTTTTAATAAATTTGTTAAAGTTATAATCTATCCTGGAACACAAACAAAGATAATTGTTTAGATAGGATTGATTTGGATATAAACAAGTATTCAAAACAAAATATAAAATTAAAGGATAAAATCTAGTTAGTTTGAATCCTATAATTTAATTAGGATTTAATTTTCGAATAAATGATGTTTTTGATCATGAAAGTCAGAACCCTAGTTTTTATAGATCAACAACAAGATTAGGGTTTTATTAATTAAATGTTATTAAGGATTAAAAGAGGTGTTAATTTTAAAAGGTTCTAAAATTAACAAGTTGTATTTTTAAGTATACATATATTTCGAAAAAGTGCACATATATTTTTCGAAATTTTACAAACATTTAAAAGATAATATATATTAAAAGATAAAAAATAGTTTATACGTATTTTAATTAGATTAAGTTAAAATACATAAGGATAAACTACTAAGTGTAATATTCTTATTAGAATATTATAAGGTTTTAAGTAAACAAATTATATATATATAAAATACAAGTTAAAATGGAACATTAAAAGAATTGTTATTTTGATCTATGAGATTATAATATAACTAGCTTTTGTATATGTTGTAAATATAATTAAAACTAGTATGTACAAAGTTATAATCTCATTATAACTAGAAATAGTATAAGTTAAGATTATATTATTAACTAAAAAATGTACAAAGTTATATATTAATATTATAAGGTGTATAAAGTTATAAGTTATTATAACTAGTTAATTATACAAGTATAATATAAGTACATTACGAGTTATGTAAAATACTAGATTAAAAGATCAAAAGTTAAATAACAAGAAAACTTTATAACCTATATTTAACTAGTCTAAGTTAAGTACAAGAATGATATAAACAAAATAAAATTATTATATATAGTTTTTATATAATAAGTTTATTAGTGTTCACCAAGTATAAACCGGTGACTGTGTTTGTCTCAAGTTCCACCATAATTGTTGGAATTAGTGTGAGCTACGCAAGAAAATCACAAAGTCTATAAATGTGTCCTTAGGACATAATTTTGGGCAAACCTAATAAGTTAAAATAAATGTTTAATAATTTATTAAATAAGTGAAAGACAATGTGTGCTAAACTAGGATTATGATTCAAGTTCATGAGTCATAAAGAAATTAAAATTCACATTTTAAAGTTTAACATAAGGTTCAAGTTTTTCAAGTAAATAAAACAAGCAAGTTTTATAAAAGAAAAGGTTTTTCACAAAACTTAGTAAAACGTTTTGTACACCTCGTTTTAGGTATACATATAAATCGCGCAATTTTTGAAACTATAAGTTTTAAAAGAAATTTAAAAAGGGCGTCTTGTAGAATTCTTGAGTATACAAGTCGCACATTTTAAATGAAGGATTAAAACATGAATAAGTTTTAAGATTTAAAAAGGCGTCTTGTAGAATTCTTGAGTATACAATTCGCACATTTTAAGACCTAAACAAACCCAAGAAAATCTTAGATCTAAGTACTACCCCCCCCCCCCCTAATGGAACACCTCACTTGTTCAACGATATTCATATTGTAAGGAGAAAGAACCTTAGATATGGATTCAAATCATTGCGAGTGTTAGGGTGCATAAGATTCTATGATAATCGGGAGTCCCGGAGCAGAACATCGCACTGTCTTAGATGGTATGATATACTTTGGTGATAATCGGGAGTCTAGGCCCAAAAAGTAATTGAGTAGAATAAACATACTAGACTTTATTGCAACTAGAAATGTTCAATTAGATTGTACAAAGTTGTAGTAAGTTAAAAGTCTATACATTCTACGACCCCTAGAAATTGTACCAAGTCTTGGTGCGATTGGTAAGGATGTTACCTACCAGAAATAACATGTCTCGTCGGGAAGTGCCCAAACCTTGCGGCGAGAATGTGAAATATGGATCCTAGGTCTAAACAATTAATTATGGGTTTATAATATATTTGTTTAAAAGATGTTTGTTGATGATTACTAATTAAACTGGGTTTGATTTGTAGATCCCAATAACAGCCACAACGACACGTACCAATAATCTCTCACTACGCTTGTTTCTAGAAAAGGACGAATTGACTAGGTAAAAGTTTCTCAATTGGAAGCGTGATCTTCGGATTATGCTTAGGCATAAGAGAAATGGAAATGTCCTAGAAAGAGTTAAACTAAATGCCCCTGCCGTGAATGCTAGAAATGAACCAGGACAAGCATATTACACTTGTAGAGCGTTCAACTCTTGCAAGATAGTTAAGGGATCATCAATGAGTGCTCACGTCATGAAAATGAAAGAGCACATGGATCATCTTGAATGACTAGGACTAGAGATGCAAACGGGTACGGGTAATAGCGGGTACTGCAAAACCCGTACCCGTACCCGACCCGCTATTCCTATACCCGTACTCGCCCCGTACCCGGTCAAATCCCCATCGGGTTTGGGTAGAAAAATCCCCGTCGGGTACGGGGAACCCGACGGGTACCCGTTCAATTACAAAATTAAACAATATAGCTAAAACATTTTATACTCTTAGTTAGTTCAGACTTATTTCGTTCAATACGTAATAGACTAACGGGAAACGAGCCAAATTTTAACCATTATTAGATTGAGCTAATGACATATTAAATGTTGGGTTAAGTTTGGGTAGTGACTAATGGTCTAAACCTGTATTAAAAAAATTATACATCTTCCCCTATATATGCAGGTACATTCGATTTGGTTTTGACATGTCACCACTATGCAGCTCTATGATTCGTCCTTTATTCCACGTGTAATTCCAGGGTTGGTCGACTGATTTGCTCACAAACACCACAATACGTTCTCCACCACCTCATTCAACTGCTCCGATGCAACCCTAATTCGCCTGCAAGAGATTCTCGAACAAACAACCTAATTCATATTCCCCTGCTACCTGATGAGAAAAATACCATCGCCTTATCCAAAGTAAGAGGTTCAACCGGTGACCATAAAGCCTTCTCTTCGTAAAGCCCTTGAGGAAGCCGTGATTTCAGTGAAGCCTTCTTATTCCTCTGATGCAGCCATGATTCCAGCTTCTCCATCATATTAAAATCCCAAACAAAATCGGTTACATGTTATAGAATCCACAATTCCCCCTTCCCAGTACGAACTTTACTCAGCTGCAAGTCTTTGTTGGAGGCGATGTCTCCGACTAGGGTTACTTCTTTATTCCTCACTACTTTTATGTTTAATCAATTAATAAGCTGATTCTAATCTGTTACAATTCATGATGGTATCAGATTTGTTTTAATTGTCTCTTCCGTTGAGTTTTCTTTTCATCTGTTCAAGCAAAAACATAAAAACTGAGAATTGGAAGTATAATCCATTACAGGGTTTACTTTTCTAGGAATCTCCTCTTTCTTAATTTCACTTTTTCATGTACTTTTTTTGTGTGTATTTGACTGTTTAAATTAGGTTTGATGATAATTATTGATCTTGATTATTGATCTACAGATGAAATTTAGAGTATTACAGTTTGAAATTAGAAAGTTTAACTGCCAACTTATATGTATTTAGACAAACATACATAAATGATACATATGTGTACATACATCTGTAAATAGATACATAATTATGTATATATATGACTGTACAACAGAGTACTGCAGTGAATTTTATAGTAGGATCTCATGTTTGGGTTGAAGATTTAGAGGAAGCATGGATTGGTGGGAGAGTAACAAAGATTAATGGTCAAGAAGCTGAAATCGAGACTCGTGATTCCAAAGGCCTAAAAAAGGTAAAATTAATTTTAAAAACACAATGTTTTTTAACGATATATTTCGACTAAATGTTGTTTAAATAAATAACATCATTACAATTTTTTTTAGGTTGTTGCTAAGTTATCAAATGTATATCCAAAGGATATGGAAGCGCCAGCCTGCGGTGTTGATGACATGACAAAACTATCTTATTTACATGAGCCAGGAGTTGTGCAGAAATTATGAAGCAGATATGAACTCAATGAAATTTATGTAAGTAACCTTTTAATCTTAAAAATCTATGACTATTTTGTTTAATATTAAACCATTATTACAGACTAAAAAATGGAAATATTCTAATTGCAATAAATCCGTTCCAAAAACTACCTCATTTGTATGGTGGTCATATGATGGATGAATATAAAGGAGCACCATTTGGAGAATTGAGTACCCATGTATTTGCAGTTGCTGATGTGTCTTACAGGTCATTTTCATTTCTTCAAATACAAAAATTTGCATTTTAGAGTAATATATTATGCTTATTTTCTCTAATTTCAAGAATATTTAACTTTAAACTATTCACTTAAGGTAACATTTAATGGTAAAAAAAATCCTAAATTATCGATCTTAACCGGTTCAAGCTCCACTATATTTCATGTCATGTGTCTATGCATGACATGAAATATAATGGAGTTTTTAACTGATTAAAATCGATAATTTTGGTTTTTTACCTTTAAATGTTACCTTAATTGGATAGTTTAAGGTGGTAAATTCCTGAAATTAGAGAAAAGAATAGTATTTTACTCAGATTGAGAAAACAAGCATAGTATTTTACCTCATTATGCAATTTTGTAACTATATTTTTTTTCTTTTTGAAATTAGGGCTATGGTAAAAGAGGGAAGAAGTAATTCAATTTTGGTCAGTGGTGAAAGTGGAGCAGGTAAAACTGAGACAATAAAAATGCTGATGAGATATCTTGCTTATTTGGGTGGAAGGAAAGTAACTGAAGGCCGTTACTTATGAACAACAAGTTCTAGAAGTATGATACATGACGTATAGTTCTATTTATAACTAACTACTTAATTATAATTAATCTGTACTTTATCTCATTAATATTATCTTTATTATTATTAATATTGTAATTACACTTATGGTACCCTTGTGATTGCAGTCGAATCCAGTTCTTGAAGCATTTAGCAATGCTAAAACTGTTAGAAATAACAATTCCAGGTGACTTGCTGTTTTTTTGGTAGGCTTGAAACTTTACAGATTAGCGGTTATTAAATTAATTGAATATTTTCTTATATTTTATACTTTTTTCAGTCGTTTTGGAAAATTTGTTGAGATCCAGTTTGATAAGCATGGAAGAATATCTGGAGCAGCCATAAGAACTTATCTTCTAGAAAGATCTCGTGTTTGCCAAATAAATGATCCCGAATGCAATTATCATTGTTTTTACCTTTTATGTGCAGCACCACAATGGGTGTTTTTTTATAAAATAATTTATAATCATTATACTTTACAACCTTAATAAATATTTTATTTTTTAATCAGGAAATTGAGAAGTATAAACTGGGAAGCCCAAAATCTTTTCACTATCTCAACCAATCAAAATGCTATGAATTGGTTGGTGTTAATGAGGCCCATGAGTATCTTGCCACAAGGAGAGCTAAGGATATTGTTGGAATTAGCAAAAAAGATGCTGATTCTTCAATTTTAAAGGACGATAAAGCTAAATTTCATCTAAAAATGAGTGCAGAACTATTTAGGTGAATTGTATAAAATTGTGTTAATTTTATATAAATTAATAATGAATTTAATAAAATATATTTTAGGTGTGATGCTACGGGTTTGGAAGATGCATTGTGTAAACGAGTAATGGTAACTCAATGAAGGTTTTGAGCTTTGCATCTTCTTTAGGAGGCCATGACCCTCTTTTTACATTTTCTTTGTCACAGCAGCGACCTACCCATTTCTCTCTGTGTGTGTGTGTGTGAATCTCACTTAGAAATTGGCCTTTTCCTCAAGATATGATATATCTCTATGTGTGTGTGTGGGCTGTTAAATGACAATTTTGTTTGGTGGGTTTGCAGGTTGGCATTATATATATTGAGTGAAAGACTGGTTCTCAAGGAGGTTAGTAAAGAAATATTTATTTAACACAAGGGCAAGCACAAGTCAATTGGACGAGGGTTAATAAAATAATGGTTACATTAATTAATCATATTACTAATTCTTCATTTTATATACAATACATACTTGATAATACAACCCCCGGATGTATCTCCAATTTCTTAATTACATAAGGCAATAAAGCTTTGTGAAGATGCATTGATTGCAACTAATCCAAAATATACTACTCTTGATAGCAATTTAGAGGTAAAGTATTTATTCATGTATCAAAAATTATTTGTCATCATTTCAATTATAGTTTGTTATGTTATTTCAACGGTATCAATATTTTTATTATTTTTCTATGTATATCCCGAAGCATGCCCGCCCAGTCGGGCGGGCTTTGAAGCTAGTTAATATATATATTCGGGTTGGGTATAAACGGTGCGGGTATTATAAAACTCGTACCCGACCCGTACTCGCTCTCGGGTATAAAATTTAAACCCAACCCCCCGACCCGTAACCCGTTTAGACGGGTAATACCCGCCCCGTAAGACTCGGGTACCCGCGGGTACCCGAACTCGCGGGTCATTTTTGCATCCCTAACTAGGACACCAGTACCGTTGCAGGTAGAAACAGTAATGATACTCAACTCATTGTCAGATGACTATAAGCCTTATATAGTTAACTACAACATGCATAATATGGAGCAATCCATTGCTGAGCTACATTCCCTGCTCAAGACTACTGAGTTGATTTTGGTGACCAATTTTAAGAATGATCTCGTAGTAACCGATGATGGTAGTGAAAAGAGAAAGAGGCGAAGAGGAAAGATAAAGGGTAAAACCGATCTCAGCCAAGACGTGCCTAAGGGTAATGGAGTCAAACAAAAGGTCAAGAAGGTAAAGCCAAAGAAGACAAGGACTAAGAATCGGTGTCTTGGCAGTGGCGAGGGTCAAAGGGTAGAAGGCAATGCAAGCTCCTCAGTTGACTTGACCAACTTCTAGATAATCGCTTTCTACTTGTAAAGTTTATTACGAGTGATCCAAATTTTGCAATCGTTTATTGCAAGAGGTGATGGAAAGTGAGATGACCTAGCATGAGATGATGATCCCACATGCACTTTGATCTTAATCTTAATAATTCAGTATTTTTATTTGGTTCATGAAACAAATTTTATTTTTGAGATAAATCTTTTTTTATTATTATGTTAAAACTCGGTTTTTGATTTTATCTGTTTGAATCCATGAACGAATTATTTTTAATCAATATGCATATGTGATGGTTATACTAGTCAAGTTTGTTACTGGAATGTTATTAGTATGACAAGTTTTTTCTTCTTAATAATCTTATGCTTTATTTGGTTGAATGATGAATGATAATATATTAAAGAGCTCATTTGCTTAGATACTTAGAAAATTAGAAAGTTCTTATAACAAAAGTATTCAAAGAATTTTATGGAAAGGACAAGTTCAAAGTTTCATTGAACTTATTTAAAACATCTTAAGTAAAGAACATTACTTATGATGGTAAGTTTTAAAAGGATACTAGTATTAATATAGTATGATTATATTGGATATAATCAAGATATACTTTAAGAGTATTATTACAAGTGTTTCATACTTGTGATAAAGGAATTTAATGAAGTCATAATTCCCTGATAAGGAATATTGGATATTCGCAAAAATCCAAAGAATGACTTAGACATTAATAAACTCTTAAAATGGTCAAACTATATTAAAATTATTTAAGAACTAAAGGTATTAATGCAAGTGTTTCATACTTGTAATAAATACACTATTTAATCAAGTCATAATTCCCTAATAGGAATGTTGGATATTTATGAAATCCAATAAATGACTTTGTCATTAAATGAAGTTCTTAAAAGATACTAAAGTATTTAAGAATTGGAAGTATCATTACAAGTATTTCACACTTGTTAGATACAGTGATCAATGAAAGTCATGATTCCCTAAACAGGAATATTGGATATTCACAAAATCCAAAGGATGACTTTAATAATTGATAAATTCTTAAAAGATTAAACTATAAGTTTTTGACCAAGAAAGACAGAATCTTGACTTAGTCAAAGTAATAATTTAAGTGATGCTTATATTCCATAAAAGATAGTGGGAGCTATGACTAACATAATTCATTAAAGGTATTAATGCATTTAGTAAGTTAGTAAGATATTACCAAACAAGATATTACCAAGTCATTTGCCAAAGAGTTAAGAGAAATAATAAATGATCGTTAATTAGATTATTGCAAGCCTAATAGCGTGGGCACAAGTCTTGTGATTAATTATTGCATATCTAATAGGATATTCACAGTCTAAGTGAATAAATTAATCATTTTAGGATATTTCTTTAACTAGTAAGTATCTACAAATCAGTAACTAAAAGAGGTTTAGTTACAAGGTGAATTTTATAAATTCAAGAAACTAAGGAGTTAATTTACAATCCTCCTATGTTTACCGAATTTTATAAAAGGCATGACTAGAATATGTTCTTATGTTGCAAGAACAAAATCTAGCAAAGACAAAAGTTATAGTATTTTTCGAATACTCGTCTTATGTCTTTTGTTTAATAGAAATGATTAAATTTTAATTAGTGATAAAGTTACAAGTAAATGAGTCATTAAACGAACAAAAAGAATAAGTAATGATCCAGTAATAATTCAGTATCTTGGTCCAGTTAGGAATGATACATGAATTAGTATCATTGTTATTCAGAATTTGTATGTTTTAGAATATCCATGAATAAAATATATTTTATTCAGAAGGTATAAATCCGTGACTACTCGTCTTGGTGGGAACCTTGATGGGACGTTAACTTCATCGCGATATATGGTGGAAGATTCGAGATTTCTTGAAGATAGCTACACAAGTTTTGTTGTATACCTAATATCGGTGATATTCTGTCGTATCGACGAATATTGGATTGACCACCGTGATAATACTACGTGGTTGAAAAGTTCAAAATTTTTAATCACTAGGATTGTCCTTAAGCCTGAGGTATTTGGTTTGGGATACTATGACAACTGTACTTTTGTTTGTCTTAGACAATTCTGAAACATGATTGTCATACGAGGCGTTACTGGTACAGAGGATGTTGTATTTTGAATCGAAATGTAACAAGATGGTAATTGCGCCTCCTTTTTAGGAGAGATATTTATGGGTCCCTTGACATGATGGAAAACTGATAGAATGCACGGCCGTGCTAAAACGAACTAATCTGTTCATAAAATCTAAAAATATGAATAAAGTTCATAAACAAAAATGTTACTTGTTGTAAGCAAATATATTATGAAGATAATAAAAAATTCGTATGATCCAACAAATATATTGTTGTTTTTCTTAATCCAACAATAAAAAACAATATGTTTTCCATATCTATTTTATCTTTCAAGTTGTATAAACTAAAAAATAAACATATTGGTTCAAGAAAAACTTACTTTGCAATATGTGGGAAGAACATTCTTTAATGATGAACGATGAACGACTTGGAGCAAAGTGCTGATAACGTGTTGTAAGGAAAATTAGCTAGCTCAACTTCAGTTAGGATCATAACAAGTATTCTCATTAGACGTATAAGTATGATACATGGTACAAGAGAGACAAGAGATACAAGAAATGATACTACATAACACCTCTATTTATATGGTGAAAATGGGTATACTAATGGTTTTACACTTTATGTACATAAAGTGTACTTATGATGGTGTTAAATATTACTCAACAACGAGTTACAACAGTCTTGGAGTTATCTAGAACAATTTTAAGAGGACTCGGGCACTTGATTTCATTTTCCTTATAATTATTATTTAATTACTTCTAATGAATAGTATAATATTATTATTTTAATATGATAAATGTGTATACAAATATTAAGCTCGCACATTGTAGCGAGATTTTATAGCTTTCATTTTCTTAAGCGAATTATGGTATTTATGAAAACATATAACATTTATCAAATTGTAGCAATGTTTAAAAGGTATATTTAATAAAAACTAATTATAAAAAGCCGACATATTAAGTTAACATCTTAATTAACACATAAATATAAGGCCAAAACGCATTTTAGTACCCTGAACTTGACTAACTAGGTTCTGTAATATCCTGAACTATTAAAGGTACAACATGGTACCCTAAACTTGACAAAACGGTCAATTTAGTACCATAAGTCACTAATTTGGCCTTGTTTTCTCACGAGATTTGCTTCTAATATCAATATATTGAGATGAGCGTATATTTTTTAGTCCGTCAAAAGCCCCAACGAAAGTAAGTCAAGCGAAAAAACAAGGCCAAATTAGTGAGTTAGGGTACTAAATCGACCATTTTGTCAAGTTCAAGGTACCATGCAACACCTTTAATAGTTCAGGGTAGTAAAGGACCTAGTTTGCCAAATTCAGGGTACTAAAATGCATTTTGGCCTAAATGTAATGAGTAATGATGTTTAGTCCTACCATTTGGTCATACTTATAGTCCTACTCATTAGATCAAGACATGTGTTAAAATCAAGGGATGATATTAAGAGAGAAAATTAGTGAAGTACACATGTCATCCTATCAAGTTGGTAGGACTATAAGTAGGACCAAATTGTATGACTAAATATCATTTCTCAAATATAATAGTAGTTATCATGTAAAATAATTTTTTTATATGACTCACCAAAGTATCTAATATTTTTTATATTTCAAATTGATAAAAAAAAAAATCTGAAATAGTGTAATATTAGGCTAGTGTTGATTGTAATTCAATAAAAAAAATTAATGGTGGACTTTTTAGAAAATAAATACTTTATTTTTCAAAATAAAGTGAAATAATGAAGATATAATTCTAACTTGTAATGTATTTAGAAAATAATTTAGAGATAAAAGTAAAGATATTTATAAAATAATTCCTATTTTTTAGTGAGTTTTGGAAATTTTTATAGAACTCTTATTAGTGGAGCTTTTCACCTCCATCACAATTCACATATTTACCCATATTTAATGGAAAATGATAATATCATTAACAAGTCAAATCATGTATTAATTTTGTACAATAATTAATAATTGACCCCTTTATTTTAGAAATCATCCTCCATTAATAAAAGTACAAACGATTTATGCATGTAACTACTTATTAAAGACAGCCCTAAGGGCTGCCATTAACAAAAGCCGTAGTTAATAAAAAATAATAATTAACCAATCATCTTTGAATGAATAATATATTAATTTTGAAGTATTTTTCTTCTTTTTAACGACAAATCTTAATCTATACTTCATTTCTACCTATGTCCATTACAGAACTTGAACCAACGAGGCAACGATCTTAATAACATTACAAACTAAATAACAAATGTACCATTGCAAGAGATCTTTGGGATATGATCATTAGTTGGTGGAATATTCATACTATTGACCCTACCCGTATACTAGACATCTTCAAACTTTCGGACCACGTCAAAGGCACGCCTCAAGAAACGTTTTGAGGTGGTATTTCTCTCGGCTCTTTGGCTCATTTGGAGATACGAGAACGATATGAATTTCCGCTCTTCCAAGCCGCGGAAAGAGTTGCTTGGAGATAACGTCAAATTTTATTTTTGTTATGAATAAATAGTAGAGATAAAAACGTTAGCTTAAATTGGGTAGATTGTGTTGAGATGTCCCACATTGGACAAGAGATGAACCAGTAATGTGCTTATAAGGGTCCTGGGCTACTCCTCTTACAACCAATTGGTTTTAAGATGGAACCCCACAAACTGACATGGTATCAGAGCAAAGTTCACCCGTAGTTGGTCAAACGGCCACACGGACCCCACGTAACCCGTAAAATATCCACGTGTTAGGCGCGGAAAAAAAATGACGCCACACGTGAGGGGGCGTGTTGAGATGTCCCACATTGGACAAGAGATGAACCAGTAATGTGCTTATAAGGGTCCTGGGCTACTCCTCTTACAACCAATTGGTTTTAAGATGGAACCCTACAAACTGACAGATTGGAATACTAACCCTTATCATATGTAATTCTTGTTTTCCTTCCCTTGTAACTTCTTTTTTCCTAGCTCCTTGGCGTTTGCCGTTAAAAATAAAATGTAATAAGAATTAATGTATCATAAACTAAATAACATTATCATTCAATTAAACTTTAATGTAATACTTCCCATTCTCCCAATACTAAAGTAAAAGGGCGATGGACACGTGGTGTATCACGCCGATACTACTTGGGGTCTTTTGGAAATCTCATGGCCTGTTCATCTTCTGCTTGAAAGGCCCTAGACTTTTGTATTCGTTAATGTCCAGTATCACTACTTGAAAACATTAACAGAATGGAGCTTGTGGGTTCTTCAGAGCAGGTTTGTATTCGAAGTTACCAATTTTTATGTTGTTCGATCAAAAAAAGAAAAATTATCAAATGTTCGTTTATTTATAGAGATTTGTGAGCCCTTATCCGATAGGAACACACTTCTATTTGATGATTAAAACCCAGGATTTCGCGTAGCAACTCTTGCATGTCTAATCATTTGAAGAAAATTTTGATTTTGACCAGAAACTGAATATCAGTCTAACCGGTTATGGTTAGGGTTTTTGGTCCAATTCCACATCTGTAAATTGAATTGGAGTCAAACTGTATGAATTATTACTTTTTTTAGAGTTCTAATTTATTTGTTACCCAAACGATGAATATTTATATATGTTACATGACAATCCAAATAGGTACTATATTCATGCTGGTTATGGATTATGCTAAGATTTCCATGTATTTTTTGTTGATTTAGGTTTTTGTATCTCAGACATGTGGTGATAAAGGATTCACAAATGCTTTTGTTTACTGTAATGAGTGTCTGAATATTCCCATTCACAGGTACGCATTGTTATTGTTATTTTTGATCTGTTATATTCTTTCATAATGAGGATTCTCATTATACATTATAACATGTATCAACATTGCAAAGCTTGAGTCATTTCACCATGATTAATCTAGTTGGTTATTAGTAAGATTGACTGGACTAAGATTTAATTATTAGTCATAGATAATTCCTACTCTTCGTCTGAAATAGGCGAACATTAAATACGTAACTTCAAATTTGTTTATTTTTTATTTTTTATTTTTTATTTTTGTTTTTCAGATACTGCTTAAATGTGGTGCCAAAGACATTTACTGAGGTTGTCATTTGGCATTGTGAAGACTGCAAAATTAATGTTTCTAAATCAGGAGAAACTCCGATGAAAAATTTGGATGCTTTCAGTCCCCGAAGTTCTTTGAGCAATAATGGTACGATATATCGTTCTATTTAAATATTCGTTATTTTTGGTACATTAATTGGGTCATATGTGTGTTAATTCTCATGAAAAAGGCATCATTTTAACTTTAATGTTGCATGTAAGGGTTACTCAGCATATGAGCCGAAAAAACTGAATCAAACTGAAAACCGACCGGAACCGAACCGAATTGAAAACATGTAATATGTTCGGTTTCAATTTTGAAAAGTCATTGTTTTGGTTTCGGTTATATCAGTTTCGGTTGGGTTTTCCAGAAAAGGAAGAGAATTTGGGCTAAAGGGGACGGAATCCGAACCAAAACCAAAAACATGTAATCGGGTCGGTTTTGGTCTTCAAAATTCATCGTTTTTTGTTTTGGTTCTATCGGTTTCGGGCTAGTTCGATTTGGACTCTGGACCTTGCTCAAACCTATATGCATGTATACGTTTTTGGCTTTATGCTGAATTACCCTTAAAAAGAATAAAGAAACTTTGGTGAGACAAATCAAGACGATCACTTTTTTTGTGGTGGCAGAATAGGCAAACACACTTTATGTAGCTATTTCATAATAGTTACATGACTATACATAGTCTATTAATACATGAATAAACAAAGGTCCATATATACATGAATGGAGCTTTCTCTATTTGTATTTGAATAGACTATTCATGTATGAGTGTACCTTTGTCTATTCGTGTATGCGTAGACTTTATATATTAACATACCTTTGTCTATTCATGTATGTGTAGACTTCATATATGAATATACCTTTATCTATTCATGTATGAATATATGACCTTTGTAGACAGGTCTATTCATACATGAATATACCTTTGTCTATCTCATGCATGAATGGACTTTTGGTATAATTTGACTATTGTCTATTCATTTCAATATATATTCATGTTCAATAGAGTAAATTCATGTATGGATGTACAATTGTATATTCATAACTTCTAATATTTTTGGGTGAATTTTAATATTAATTTATGTAGATATAATTGAAACGGTACAACCAAAAGAGAATAAAGCAAAATAAAAAATAATGAGAGATAAAAGATGTCTAGAAAATTGGTTGAGGGGGAGAATTTCTATATTCACTTGTCAAGGGGGAGAAATAGACATTCTTATGTCAAGGGGGAGCATAACTGCTTTATGATTTTTGAAAAACAACTGTCGAGGGGGAGCATTCTTTTATAATCGCTACATTCTGTTTCGATGCTCCTTTCAAATTTTTTTAATTATCAATATGGAGTATAAATTTTTGTAATATCCGTAAACGATCTCATTACCAATCTCAATTGGTACTGATTGCATCTGTTTATTACAAATTTTCTTATTCTATCTTGATAATAATTATTTTTTATCAAACAGTTTTTCAACCTCTTACATATTTACAATCACACAAGGTTATCAATGTTGAGTATTAGCTTTTGCAATATTCGTAAACGATCTCTTTACCAGTCTAGGTTGGTACTGATTGCATCTGTTTATTGCAAATTCTCTTATTTCTCATTGCTACATTTGTGTTCCTTCATTGTTAATTTCTTTTCAATTGTAAATCAAATTTTTCTCCTTTTACATACAAATTTCATTTTTCAAAATTGATACTCAATAACAAATATCTTTTTACTCATATTGAGTTGTTGACATCACATTCTCATAAATTCTTTATTAATCAGTGATACTCAACATTCCAAAATTTTTATCTCACTTTGTGCTCACAATGATGTGTTCACAACGTAGGATACAAATTTTTGTCATATTCGTAAACGATCTCTTTACTAATTTCGATTAGTAAAGATTGCATCTGTTTATGACAAATTTTCGTCTCTTGCGTTGTGTCTCAATTTTTCAAAACTCTGATTTTGCACTTAAAATTTTCATTTTTTTTAAATGACTTGTTTGCAACATTCAACACAATTTGCTGTTAAATTCGTCGATCTCTTTACTGATTTCAATCAGTACTGATTGCATCTGTTTTTCACACCATCTTGGATTGATTGTTCTAACTATTTTTCAAACGATTTTCATACTTAAACGATCAATGGAGAATTCATTTTTCATTTTCTCCAAAATGTTCAGATTCAATTCTGACTTACTCATATTCTCACACACTCAAAATCGTTTTTAATGCACTGTTAGATCCTTGATCTTTGTATATCCGTCGATCTCTTCTTTGCACACGTTCAGAGAAGATTGCATCTTTGTAAGTGGTATACTTCACTGATCTTTGATATAACCAAACAAATTGATCTCTTTTAAATCTCAAATATTTGATTAACCATGTCTTTAATCATCGTGTTCGTCATATCCGTAAACGATCTCTTTACTGAAATTTTTCAGTAAAGATTGCATCTGTTTATGACTTCACGTGATTATTGATATTGTTATTCTTCATTTTTCAAATATTTTTCTCCAAGATATTTAGATCAAAACAATTTTTCAGTGGTCACTTCATGAGTACTATATGTTTCTGGTTCTCGAGTCTGAAGCTATCCTGTCTTGGCTCTCGATTTACACCGACACACAATTTCCTCTCTCCGTTTCCACAACGTAACTATTCAGCTTTATCATGAGGACCCTGGTCATGATCCTCATGAGGGGGAGAAAAGAGCAAGAAATAGTTAAAATATCGGATGTATAACTGAACAACGTCAAAAAGAACCACAAACATCCCATCAAAGAAGAAACTTCATAACACATGTACTCAAATCAACTGCAAAATCAGAAACGTTTTAGATCAAGTGATTAAGAGAAAGAGAAAATGATAATCAGTGAACTAGATAGAAAAACAAGTGAAGAAGAACAAAACCGAATCATCAACATAATCTCTCTCCAAAACCTCAACCAACTCACATCTAAAAGCTTAACCGTTCAAATCATTCCTACCAAACCAAACACACACACACATCCAAACCTTAACCGTTCAAATCATTCTTTACAAACCTCAAAACATCATTATCAGAACTTTTACGTGAGAAAAGGGTAATTGGCCAACATAATAATTGTTTGTTTGAGGGGGAGCATAACCGTTATAAACATGTTACCTCAACAACAATTATCAAGCATCATAGATCGACATAAAGCCACAAACTTTAAGAAAAGACTCCCGCTGCTAATCTCTCTATTAATGTGGGTCTTATTTTTAGTCGATCTATATGTATCTTCAAAGTAAAGTCTTCAAAATACTTCTTGTGGTTGAAAAGCTACAAGAAGTATTAGTTTTCACAGGTTAACAAAGCTCAAGCTGATCCTGATACATCATCATTCAACGAAATATCTTCCAGGTGCAGCTTTAGCTAAAGATGAAGACTTCGAAGATACGCTTCCCAGACTATTGTTACAAAGGGGGAGATTGTTGGGTCATATTTAATTGTAATCAATAGTCTAGGGACTAGTTATGTAACATTGCATATTAGTTTGGTTATGCAATTAGGACTAATCTAGACAATTAGTGATAGGTATATTAGGACCATGTGTAATCACTAATTGTAACTTTTGCCATTAATCTCATTTCAATTTCACAGCAATTGTTCTCTCTACCATCTCTCTACTTTCTCTCTCTAAAAGCCCTAATCTCATTCTTCACTTTTCTAGCCAAAATCATCATCCAACACCATCAAATGGATTGAATCAGTGTTATTGTGCTTTTCAATTGGTATCAGAGCATAATTTCATCTTGAAAACGATCCAATTCCATCACTTGGTGTTAAAAACAGAAGATCAAGAGGGTTTTTCAAGGTTTTTGAAGAAAAAAGGGGTTTAAGATCAAAAATCAGATTCAAGGTACTATTTCTTGTTATTATGGATTGAATAGCTTCATTTTGTTGATATATTAAGCTTAGAATCAAGTTAGGATCGAATCTAATCCATTCTGATGAAGAATTTGGATTTTTAGGAAAAACCATTAAAGCTTCAAAAAACCCTCTAAATTCAAATTTTCGAATAGATCTAGGTTGTTTTTGAGTAAAATAGTAGTAGTGGATTGAAGGAAATAGTTTTTGGGTCATTTTGCAAAAAGAATCAAAGTTTTTGGCTAAGAAACGACCATTTTAGGATCAAATTAGTGGGTTTTTCTGTTCTGTTCGTCACTGTTCTGCCAAGAACAACTTCGGCCCGAGAACAGTAACAAGTTCGGCCCGAACTTCAACCCAAAGTTCGGCCCGAACTTCACCCCGAACTTCGGCCCGAACTTCACCCCGAACTTCGGCCCGAACTTCACCCCGAAATTCGGCCCGAACTTCGGCCCAAACTTCTACACAACTTCGGCCCGAACTTCTACACAACTTCGGCCCGAACTTCTACACAACTTCGGCCCGAACTTCTACACAACTTCGGCCCGAACTTCTACACAACTTCGGCCCGAACTCTTTCTACACTCGCGTGACAAAAGGGGCTGTACTGTAACGGTCATAACTTTCAGCTCGGGTGTCCGTTTCGAGCCCACGAGTAACCAAATCGAAGCTAACGACGAAGGCTACGACGTGATAAACAGCCGTAGGCGGTTTACCCAACTTGCCGGCCCAAAAACGCTTGTTTCGATCGCTTAATTTGCGTTTTTGTGATTTTTCGGTCAATTTCCAAAGTTCGTTTAGCCCCAGTTTCTAACCCGATCGTCGTTTTTCCCTAATTCGAAAATCTTAGGCACATTTAAAGTGTACTTTATCATCTGGAATAATCATTTTATGATTTCGGTAATTTTGAATTTTTGAAGACCAATTCACGGTCTACATCACATATTCTATTCCAGAACCTTCTCATTCTTAAAATTTTCTTTACCCCGTGTCAATCAAAAATTCCCGTGAATTGTTCTTAACATGACTACCAAAGAAACACTGTCTGCCGGGCCGAATGCCCAGGAGGATAAACAGTGCATTGCCAACCTGGCATTCATGGCAATACCAACTGAGGCTACAGCTGTGTTAGGCATTCCAAAAGATGATGAAAATGAGGTACTTTTTTCCTTTGACTCTTTTCTTTCTGACCCAGACACTGACAAATCAGAGAATTCCTTGTTTAATAAAAAACTTTTACTTAAAATTGATGAGAAATCTCAGTTGACGAAACAAATTACTGTTTTAGAATCTGAAAAAGCACAACTTTTAAATGACTTAAGTCAATGTTCTCTTCAATTAAAACAAATAAACAAGGAATTACAAAATCAGCTGTCTACGTCAAAATCTTCTTTTCAATTTAAGATTTCTGAATTACAAGAAAGTTTACAACAACAAGTAAACACAACTAATGAATCAAATGCACAAATCTCAAAATTAAAGGCAGAAAATTTAACCTTTCGTCGCCAACTTGAAACTCTTGTTCCTCAAGTAAATCAAATTAATAATTCAAATCAAAAGACACAAGAGTTACGACAACAGTTGTCAACATTTCATGCTGCTCACACCAGTGAAGTAAATCGTCTAAATCACATAATTAATACAAAAAATCTTGAAATATCAAACCTCAAAATGATGAAGACGGTCTCAAATGACAAAGACGACTCCAAGCAGCTGATAACTGACTTAGCTATCCAACTCAGTCGAGAGCAAACATGGATGAAGTCGGCTGACATAAAGATGAAAGACTACCAAGATAAGTTGAAGACAACTGATACCGAAATTCAAAAACTAAATGAACAAATCACAAACATTACAAACAATTTTAAAAAGGAAATCGATGAACAATCAGCAACCATACACAGTCTTACTGTCAAGAAAGAAAATGCTGAAGAACACATCTCTAAACTAGAGCAGACGATTGTGAAAGCTGGCCACACTGAACAAACGATAAAATTAAATCAGCCAAAAGAGTTCAGATCTTTCAAATCAAAAGTAGGTCTCGGCGCTGAGAACTCCCGTCCTCTGGAAAAAGCTGCTGATGTTGTTCCCACACTATACAATTACGATTACATGAACTTGGGAATATGGCAAAGCTTTCTTCATATGCCGGACGAGGAAGCAGAAATCGAGAAGTTCAACAGAGAAAAGAAGGAACACGCTCAAATCAGCTTTAACTATTCTGAATTGAACTATACATATGAAAAGAATAAAGCAAAATTTGAAAACAGTGAGTACTTCCGGATTGTCACTCCAGAAGAATTTTCCATCTCTGAAAATGAAGTTTTAAAACAAACAATTGAACCAAAGCTTTATGTTCCACCATTGATTTTAGAAAGGAAAATTGTCCAACTTGAGTCTGAAATTGATGAAACCCACAAAGCCTTTGACAAAGAAAAGGAAAATCTTCAATCAAAAATACATAAATTAGAAGACACGATTTTAAAATTAAAATCAAACCCTGATAAACATGTTTTTCAAAATTCTAAATCTTCCTTATTAGGACCGGCACCAGTTAATCCAGTTCCAACCATCTTGAAGAGAAACTCTAATTCACCGGTCTTAAATGCTTCCAATAGAAAATTAGAGTCTCAAAGTGAGAAATCCAAGAAGCCCAATGGAGTCAAAGGAACCATGCAGTCTAAGAAGCCTATTTCGACGAAAACTAGTATTCTTAAGAAGCCTAGCGAGCTTAAGAAGACTAAACCATCTATGTTCTCAGTTCCTTCTTCCACTGTCAAAAATAACAGTAATAACTCCAGACATGTGAAAACTCCTGCTACGGCTTTTAGAACAATTTATGATGCTTCTACGTATCGTCCTGTTCCTTCTTCTCCTGATTTTGATGTTGTGTTTACTAAAACTGATAAATTTGGTACAAAGAGATTGTTTGATAAAATCACAAAGAAACAAATCACTCAAACTGACGATCGATTTTTCGTTAGATTAGATGCTCCATGTGGTTTGAAAATCAATGTTTTCCATAAATCTGGTAAAATTATAAAATCATGCAAAACATGTTTTCCACAACCATGCAAGAAATCTATCTCTCGTCCACCCAAACCTGATCAAAGAGGTTCATCTTCACCAGTTTCCAAACAGACAAAGAGTTCTTCCAAAACCCCACCAAACTCTGATAAACATTCGTCTGCTCGTCGCCAAGTCTTTCGAGGAAATTCCGCACCTAAGCCAAAGTCTTCAGGTTCCTCAAACAGCGACAACAAAAAGGCGACCAAATCTACAACATTTGTAAAATACACTTGGATCAAAAATGAAAAATCTCATTGGATTATCCAATCCTCTGAGAAATCTTTAAAATGGGTCATCAAATCCACAACCTCTGAACGCCTCCTTGCAGTTCTCCAAAGCTCTAAATTGATCATAAAAGAATTCTACATAAAACATCGGTCACTAATCGTATAGGACCCATAGATAATTGGGTACCAAACATGTTTTAATTGTTTTATGTAGAATTTCGGAGAATGACTTATACACACATCAGTGTATAACTCGCGCCACATCAGTGTATAACTCGCGCCACAAAAGAATGGCTTATGCACATGTCAGTGTATAACCCGCGCTTCAAAGCAATGGCTTTCAAGTACATAAGCTTGAAACCCGCTCTTAACCAGTTTTACACGTAACTATAAAAACTCTTTCCCACCTCTTTTAAACAGTATACTTTTTCATTACTTATATTTTATCGAGGGGGAGAAATATTAATTCCAGGGGGAGAATTAGTATTTCTAGGGGGAGAAACTTTCAAATATCAATACTTTTATACCCGTTTGAATTTTTTTTAATGATACATTTTTTTATCAAAAGACAATACCTTCCTATGGTTTGCCAGAACCGGCCTTACCTTCCAAGGGAAATATTTTTTAGCCAAATTTTGTAAATGTGAGGGTATATGTCTAGGGTATAGATTTAGGTGAGAGTAAGGTGATGTGAAAACATGATAATATCAAGAAAACACACCTTTGAGTGCATCCAAACCGTTCTTAAATCGGGCAACCTCACATATTTGTGATCATTCATGTGTTGAATGTTTCACCAGTCTTAACTGGCCCAGTCAAGCATTTGCACTCCACCACCAACCACTCAGATTCCTCTTAATAGGAATTTGTTTCAATTCATTAGGGGACGTAGCACATAATCTATCGACTACTCATTTGGAGTATGTTGGTATTGAAATTTTAACCTTCTGCCCCGGGTTACGTCTTCATTTGAATGCACAATGTGTCTAGATCTCACCGCCAAATATTTCCAATTTAAGACACATACACTATTGAAAATGAATCTCTGTGTATTCATCGGAACACTCATAGTGGCATCACAATCTGGTGTTTCACGAGGATTGAGTGGAAATCCTGCTAGAGCTAAAATCGCGCCAACTCTAACTGCAGGTCACACATTTGAATCAACGGTTGTGCAAACGACTATCGATTCATACCGTGTGTTAACGGATACTCTATGCGAGTCCGGTATTTCCTTAATTGTTCAAGTTGCTATGCCTAAATTTTTCCATCTTAAAGGCAACAACTTATGCCGGAAACACATACATTTTCCGATGAAAAATCCATGTTATTCCTACAACGTAACATCATATATGCTGATAAATTGCACATGAGTGTTATAGTTCACTCTCAAATTACTCCTATGATCTGCTATAACCGGCATGATCTTCCCCAGGAGCCACCTACAATATAGGACAACATGTAAGGGTACATAGGTCTAGGTGAGCAGAATCAAGTATCACGGGATCTTGATTGGGGTGCGCTGAGATAAATTTGAGAGGGCGAATGTAGTATGGGGTGCAATTCAGCAAAACATGGTAAAATGAAATGAGGGTGTAGTCGAAAATGAAAAAGTAAGCTTGAGTGAGGAGGGTGTGACAGGGTTAAAGAAAACGAAAAACCCTTCCCAAACTGATGAAAAAGCCGGGTTGCCACGTCTCTATCAGATTGCATGTGTTGCTCTCTGATATTGAAATAGACATCATGGACCCAGTGATGCAATGCACAACCCCCCAGCCACTCAAGTATTTCTTAAAAAGTACTTGTTTCATTTCCACGGAGACTATCTCATATGCTATCGACATCTCACTTGGAGATTGTTGATATTGAAACAGAGGACAAGCCTCTCCAGTCCTCGCCTTTGTTTTTCCACTAATTGAGTCTAGAACCGATAAACACTTTTAGGACACAAGGCATAATACCAATCTTATCTTTGTGATAAAGCCGGAACATTCATAGTGATACCAACGTTCTTGGTATTCCACGATGATTGAATGGAAATCCCACCAGTGCTAACATCTATTCCAACACTGAACGTAGGTCACACAGTTTGTGTAACTGTTGTGTTAACGGGTAATCTATGTGATCCCGGTTTGCCCGACTTAATTCGATCATTGCGATTAAATGCCAAATGATTTGATCGGATATCTATATCATCATCTTTGGTTCGGTTTTCGATTATACAATGTGATGTATCTTGATTCATTCAAAAGATGCATAAATCATTCTTCATCACATTTTGTATCCATGGGCTTAGAAGATTTTCTTCATTTCACCTCGACGAACTTCACATTTTTCATGATGATCCCGATAAATCTTAATCATCATGAGGGGGAGAAAATTTAATAAGAAGTTCAGATTATGAAGAAAAATGCTTACAAGACTTAAGAGAATATATTAGCACAGTTTTCTCCACATCAAAAAGACATATGCACTAATTAAGGGGGAGTAAACAAGAAACCGAAGAAGATCCGTTGAGAAATAATTGTTTGTTTGAGGGGGAGCGTAAACTTCATCAATGTTTTATCCTAAACAACAATTATCAAAGTTCATAAATCGACAAAGACACAACTTCATCAAAAGACTTCCGCTACAAAACAACTCTATCCATGGGTCCACATTGTCGTCGATTTACATGAAATAATTTGTGAAGAAAAAGAAATCGTCTTATCCTCAGAAATTTCTCACAAATTCTCAACATTTCCATTACAAATCTTAAACTGACAAATCATTCTATCCAAACCACGAATAACATTTGGTCAGAACAAAGGTTTGCATTTAGAGCATGAACCTCCTTCATACGTGAGAAAAGGGTAACTGGCCAACAGAATAATTGTTTGTTTGAGGGGGAGCGTAACCGTTATAAACATGTTACCTCAACAACAATTATCACATCATAGATCGACATAAAGCCACAAACTTCAAGAAAAGACTTCCGCTGCTAATCTCTCTATTAATATGAGTCTTATTTTAAGTCGATCTATATGTATCTTCAAAGTAAAGTCTTCAAAATACTTCTAGTGGTTGAAAAGCTACAAGAAGTATCCGTTTTCACAAGTTGACAAAGCTCAAGCTGATCCTGATACATCACTATTCAACGAAATTTCTACCAGGTGCAGCTTTTGCTAAAGATGAAGACTTCGAAGATACGCTTCCCAGACTATTGTTACAAAGGGGGAGATTGTTGGGTCATATTTAGTTGTAATCAATAGTCTAGGGACTAGTTATGTAACATTGTATATATGTTAAGTTTTATTTAGGAAATGGTCCTAACTAACAAGGAATTAAGCCATGGTATAAATACCAAAGTGTAAGGCTCAATTCTTTAACTTTTTCCATTAATCAAATCTTCATTTCCAGCAATTGTTCTCTCTACCATCTCTCTACTTTCTCTCTCTAAAAGCCCTAATCTCATTCTTCACTTTTCTAGCCAAAATCATCATCCAACACCATCAAATGGATTGAATCAGTGTTATTGTGCTTTTCAAAGATCATGAAGGAGATGTAGGACCATCAAAGAAGAAATCGACCAAAGTAACAAACGTAATTCAATATGATGAAAAGCCCAATTACTCAATGAAAAACAGATGCTCACCAGAATCACTCTTTGCAATCGTGCAAGGCTTAAGCAGTGTACAAAAAGAATGTGTTAGGAATATGGGATTTGGTATTATGCTAAAAATTAAATTGACACATGTGCCGTTGAAGCTTTGTTTCAAAGTTCTTCAAAAGTTTAATAGTGAAAACATGACTATTGAACTACAAAATGGAGATATTCTAGTAACAAAAGAATCTGTTAGTGAGATGTTAGGAATACCGATTGGTGGAACAAAAATTTCAGACATGACTTATGTTGCTGATGATAATGAAGAAAGTTGTATGTTTGAATGGAAAAATCAGTTTGAGAAGATTGAATTGCTCAGATTAACAGAGTTGAAGAAGAAAATTGTGCAAACAACAAAAGCAAATTTCAACTTCAAAATTAACTTTCTTGTTTTGTTTATAAATACTTTTTGTGAGGCAACCTCAATGGGAAAGTGCAATTTAGTACCTTTATACAAAATAACAAAAGATACAGATATTAGCACAATTGATTGGAGTGATTATGTTCTTGATTGTCTTTTAAGAACAAAGAAGATTTACAAACCGTTCAAAGATACATCATACTTCTTTGGTCCAGCTGCTTATCTTGTGGTACGTCAATTATTTTTGTATAATTGATCAATTCTCTTATTACTTTTATTATCCTTGAATTTAGTCACTTGATTACCTTGAGATTACAGTAGACTATTTTTTATTCGTGCATGAATATGCTTTTTATGTATGAATACATGAATAAACAATTGTCTATTTATTTATGAATAAATAAAGTATTGTCTAATTATGTATCAATTTGACTATTCATTTATGAGACCACTGTTTAGATATGAAATAAACTCTTTTAAGTTCATGTATGAATCAACCTTTATCTATTCAATGTTTATTCGTGTATAATTTAGACTATTTTTACCATGAATGAATATACTTTTGTCTATTCATAAATAATTATATTGATTATACTTTAACTAACTTCTTAAATATATTATGCAGTTAATGTATGTTGATCATATTAAATTTGATAATCTTGAAGTTTTAAGAGAACGTCCAACAATTTGTCATTTCATTGGACATCTGAAAAAATAAGATTTGTTGAAGACACAGAGGTTGAGAATGGAACATTAGGTGAAGGAGAGTTTAAAGAACCTTATGTTGAAGATAATTCTGATGAGGTCATAATATAGAATATAATATAGAATATTCATATATGATTAAATGAAATTAAAAATAGAAAGTGATACATTAATACATGATTTACTTTTTTATTTTATTATATATATCTTTTTTTATTGTGCAGGTATTGGAATTAAAAAAGACAAAATTGCTTTATAAATTTGAAAGGCTTAAGGAAAAGTTAAATTTGACATTAGATGAAGCAATAATGCGCTACAAATAAAGGATTTAAAGCTTCAAAGTGGAATTTGAAGAGCTGAATCAAATTATAAGAAGAAGAAGATGATGATAATGAGGAAACAAATATAAAAGAAGATAATGAAAAAGAAACCAATATGAAAATTCTTCTCAAACTCTTATATTTATAATTTTAATTTTGGTAATTTCATTGGTTTATGTTTCTTGATTTTGTTTATCTTAACACATGATCCTTCTTATATGGTATCAAAGACATGGAGAATTGTTATTTGATATTTAACTCTTTCTCAAGATAAATATATTTGTTAAATTTAAGATTTAAAAAAGACGTTAATAAAAATCAATCGATAGAAGAATATGAAATACTAAAAAGATTTAGATTCTTCATTAATGGACTATTCCTAATTTTAAACGTAATTCAAGGGTGAGCATTTGCGCTGAAAAAACCGAACAGAAAAGCGACCGAAACCAAATCGAATTTTTAAATCAAAATTCAAGCCACATAATAAAATTTAAAATTTTTTAAAAATCAAAATTAAACGTAATTCAAGGGTGAGCATTTCAGCGGAATTTAAAAATCTTTAAAACATGTATATAATAAAATTTCCCAAGTATAAGTGATTAAAAATGGTCCCATCTCATTAATAAAGTAAAACCGACTCATGGTCTTTTAATGCGGAATAATAAATGTGTTCAAAAATATGTTTGACTCAAAACGTAATTTAATCCAATTCTAAAACATTAAATCAAAATGCACCTCATCAATCGTTGACCTTCTCTTTGCCATTGATAGTACCTGAAAAATGGGGGGAATGTTTGGGGTCAGCCACCGCTGAGTGAATAATATCAAAATAAACAAATAACTACAAACAACTCAAACCACATAAGTGATCCCTAAAGACTCTACTCAATTCTCAATTATTAGCCTTTATTGACGATCTCAACGTCGCCTCTGCTTTTGCGCCACGCCACAGCACCCCTTCCAACACCCTCTCTAGGTGCCCCGCAGTACCACTCTGACAGTCGTGAAATGTACTTGGCTTAACTCTGGGAAGAGTTGGCTATTAATCTCAAATATAGTTAGTTATTTTTATTACGTGTTGACTCGACAACGGGTACTCATATAAAACTAACAACTCAAAACATATAGCATATCTCAAATGCATATCAACTCATAATCAAGTCTCAAGTACTCAGATAAATCGTACAGTCAAAACTCAAGCTCAATCAACAACAATTCACGACATATAGCACATAATCATGAATCGAAAGTAAGTACAAGTTTATAGTGAGATTACCCACCTCGAATAGACGTATGTGTAGGAAAACCTTGTAGGATTCACATTGCGTAACTTGAATCTTACATACTTGATCTCTACTAAACAATGGAATCACAAGAGCTAAGAGATGATTAGTATATGAACAATACCTCTTGAATTCCTAAAGAATGATCCACCTCTAATGCACCACCTGAACACGCTGCAAAACCGCGTTGTACCAACACAAACCGAAAAACCCTATAGGGTTTCGGTCGACCTCGGCCGAGAGAGGAGAGGGAGAGGGAGAGTGTTTAGGGTTTTCTAATGTGCAAGTGAATCAACACCTAAGCCTTAGCCTTAGTCCCTTTATTTATAAGGGATTAAGTTACCATTAAGTCCTTTGAGTTTAATAATGATTAATCTCATAATTAAACTTCCTATTAACACTTTAAACCATTGGACTTTTACTTGTTAATTAATTAACTATTAATAAACTGTCCGTTAAATATTTAACCTAATATTTAACCTTCCACTTAAATAATAATTAACTTATTATTATTATTTATTCTGTTCTTTATAATTAACTTAACTAGTTAATTATTCCACACAACTTATTTTATTCGGTTGTCCATTATTGGGTGTGTAGTGGTGTGACCCTTTAGTGCCTTATAACATTGGACACGATGACACGTGTACTTGACCGTGCACATAAATCCAACAGTATGCTCCTAGATATAATTAGCACCAAAGAGCGTCTCTAATCAGGTCCTAGAAGGTCCTACATAAAACAAGGGACGGTCATAACTCTCAACCAGCTCACTAGATTTTACTCAAATATTTATAGTAGTTAAATGACTCAGAGGGCTAAAATTCATCAGAAGACCACGTAACTCGAATCCAACCAGAAAGGGCTCAAAACAGGCTTACAAGACAGAATAGTTGCACCGAAAAATATTCTGCGACGGCTTACAAAAGCAGCGATATCTTTTAAACGTAAAATTATATGAAAGAGCGGTCAGCAGCAACGGAAAGAGGACTCATTAAACTAGAGACATACGCAGGCCAAAAATTCAGAAACGTATTTTAAGTGTGACAAAAACGGACTCAAAGTCAGACTATACATTCTGACAAAAATTTCATACATTCTGACAAAAATTTCAGCATTACGTTTAAAACTCGTTTTGAATCCCGACAACAACCCGCTTATTCCCGAGATACCCGACAGCCCCGAAATCACTTACTTTCACAGAAGCTCATATTCCCTTAATCTTAGTACATAATGGACATAAGACCGAGCCCTCAATGGCTAGATACATCCCCTGTCAAAACTTCACAATAACAGCAAATTAATCTTGATAATAGAAAGGAATCAAATACACGAAAGACAAGCAAGTAGGACTACCGAATGGGGTATGAATTCTGCTCGGATGAAAAGTTGCACAAAGAATTGGTTTGCTCGGTGTCATTAACCTCCTGTATCACCACTGCTCTGTCCTTGCTCATCCATAGCCAACAAGAACTCCACAGGGTTAACATTCGGTTTGATAATACAAAGGAAAACAGGGAAGGATTACATGCTTACCACGTAGACTTAACCCGGGGATTTAACACAGCTCCTGCTCGAAGAAAAGAAGGAAGAATCACACGATTTGCAGAGAGGAACTTGGTTGCTCAATGAAAGAAAACAATGGAGATGCCTTGGTTGCCTCTACTTGGTAGGGGTGTTCATTAAACGGTTTGACCCGAAAAACCAACCAATCCAAATGATATTGGGTGAAATGGTTTGGCTTATTTGGGTTTGGTTCGGATTTGTGGATGTACCCGAAATAATATACTGGTTTATGGATTGGATTTGGGTTCAAAAATCCTTATTTGGTTTACACCCGAATAACCGAATAGTACAAACGAGATTTAATATTTATATAAAGTATACTGTATAATATAGAAACTTTTCAATCAAATACTTAAAATATGAGACATTTAGTAGGTTTATTCTTATTATTTTGATCTCAAGAGTTGTGGTTAAGATCTCGGAGATTCAATATGGTGATGATATGTTTTTAATCTCAGTTTGAAAGTTTCATTCTCAATTTTTTGGTATGTGTTGAATCTCTATGTTGTCTGTGTTTAATAGTTTTATGTAGAGTGGCTTGTCTTTAATATTTGGATTTTTAATGTGAATCAGTTTTCATGATTTCAATTCAATGTTACTCTTTATTTATTTATTTGGATTTATAGAGAACCGATCCAAATAACCCGATTACTTATTTGGTTGGTTTGGTTTGGTTTTAATTAATTCGGTTTGGTTATTGGTTGGGCAAAAATATTTTTAAAAACCGAATAACCCAAACCGAATAACCCTACCAAA
Organism: Calendula officinalis; assembly: GCA_963853835.1. Lineage (NCBI taxonomy): Eukaryota > Viridiplantae > Streptophyta > Magnoliopsida > Asterales > Asteraceae > Calendula > Calendula officinalis. The sequence continues at coordinate 43,214,904 of OY970824.1, read as the reverse complement.
CCGTAAATCGCCCGAACGTACACCCCTACTGCTTGGAACGAAACTAACAAAGGGGAGAGTTGTGACTTGCGCTGAGTTGTAGAATAGGGTTAGGGGGATTTTTCGGAGATGCTAAGGCAATTATGAGAGAATGGTGTCCTAAATTAACAACACTTAATGTGTAAGTCAAACAAGGCTATAAGCCTTCACAATTTCGGATGGGCTAAAGCTTAATCGACAACTTTGACATACGAAACCATCGAAACACAACAAATTATCAGAATGAATTGGTCTAAGCAAACACAAATATAAAATGAAAAACTGATTTTTTGTGAGCCTTTACGTCTCTATGGTCTTCTGATGTCTAGTCGCTAAAGCCTCCTTTGTGGAGGTGTAGTTGAACACCAAGAAAGCGTGAACATTATTTATGTTGGGTACTTGTTTCAAAATGGTAAAAAAAATGGTAATTAGTTTTTAAGCCAAATTCAGTTACCTTTTTCACATATTGGTATTTGGGGTAATAAGGCTATAAGGCCGGACCAGAATTTTGAACACAAAAGAGAAGGAAAGCTAGCATCGTTAGCTCACTCGGCTAAAACGAAAGGAGACGAGATCAAGGCCTTGTCCTATCGGTTGGCCTCGGGTTTGAATCACATACGACATGCTCGGGAAAACTTTACACATTTACTAGATTGATCAAACCTCACAATTAATTAACACAAAAGAATAACCCACTAGTTATTCATAAGTAATCCTCGTAATTAATTATCGAGAATCAAATGACTCTTGTCATTAAATAAAACACCGAGTATTTAATTTACTCGAATTAAATACACAATAAATCACATAACACAAAAAGGTATCAAATAAATAACATAATTTATTTAATAAAAAGTGACTAATTCAATTACAAGAAAAATTGAGGCGTTACAGTTTCGATTTTGAAAATTCTTCGTTATCGGTTTCGCTTATATCGGTTTCAGTTCGGTTCGGCCGGTCTTCGGATAAGGATGAGCATTTGGTCAAAAAAACCAAATTAAATCGAACCGGACTGAAATCGAACGGAAACAAAACCCTCCGGTTTTGAAAATTCATCGTTTTTGGTATCGGTTCGGTTTTTAGACCTAATTAGGAACTTTGAAGAATTAGGTTTTATACAAACTATAAAAATTAAAGAAGAGATTAACAATGAATGGAGATGATATCATATGACTATTCAGTTAATATGTATTGTCCTGAGTTCAGGTAATTAGATAATTTCCTTTAAATTTATTTATATTATATTATGTTTTTAATGTTAACTAGCGGGTTTAACCTGTGCCTATTTTACCGATATTCATACAACATTCAAAAGATTATTTTATATGGAAAAAGCAAAATATGTGTTCAAAGATATCTCATTTTGAATATATTTTCGATGGCATAAAAGTATCGTATACTTTTATCTGAATTTTGTTATTTAAAATAAAATGCTTATCTTTTTGGGTGATCATAATTTGAAAAACTATAAATAATTTGAAGAGTACTTATCACAAATGTATAATACTACTATAATAATTTGAGTACTAAGTTTCTCAATTGAAAAGGTTAAATAAGACATAGTGTGTGATAAGTACTCTTCAAATTATTTAACCTTTTCAATTGAGAAACTTAGTACTCAAATTATTATAGTAGTATTATACATTTGTGATAAGTTTAAAAACAACAATATAAGTTAAAACAAAATGATTATTCCAATATCTAATTCTATGTAAACATGAAGCAAATTAACAACAAGACAATATCACAGCCACGTATCAAAAACCTAAATCAAATTAACATCAACATAAAGTCACAGAGGCGTGTCATTAGGTTTGCTTGTTAGTCAACAATTGCAGCGGGAGAATGTTGGGTCGCTGAAAAGCATCCCTCACTGAAGGGATTTAATTAAGATAAAAAACCAAATAGTTAGAAGAAAATCTAAGGATTAGTTCCTCAGATTGTGGAGTAACTGAATCTGATCAGTTTGGATTTCAGTTACCCAGCTACACTATCTGACCAACCATCTGAAACAACCATCAGTTCCCCGTGCGGAATCAGATACTGATCAAAACTGTTAGTGAAGGTCACTGAAGCTGAAAGCCATCTGAAGAAGCATGAGTATCCGAAGACTCATGGCGATCTGAAGCGTACAAAGGCATGAAGTTTCAGTGTCACAGAAAGACACAAGTAAATCACAAGTAAGTGTGTCACCGATAAAGGGAATATATGCAAATCTTCTAGAAGATATCGGCGATCACAAGACGACAGAAAGTACTGTCAGAATTCCGTTAGTAGTGCTCGTCGCATTAAATATCCTCTGCACCAATGGAATTCTCAGACATGGATTCGATCGATCATTCCTCTGGCACCACGTTTCCCAAGTCTATAAATAGAGGACTTAGCGATCGAATTCGGTGTGCACCCAACATGTCTACACGCTGCTAAAATTACTCTAGACTTTATCCTTTGAGAAGAGTGTAAACAACCAGGAATATCTAAGTTACTTGATTTGAGAATTGGATCTCTGTAATGAAGATATCTAGTTTTGTGCCTGATCATTTATTGATCAGAACTTGTCTTAGATAGTATTCGTTATTGTCTATTTCCTGCAAGTAGTTTAGTTAGAATTTGTTCTTAGCTATTCCGCAAACTACTTGCTGCTTTGGTATATCATTATTGATTAATAAAGAAAAGTTTAAAAAGTGTTGAGTGTTGCCTTAATTTTTATTTGGTCTGTGAAAGCGTATAAGTGCGTTAATTCACTTATCACGGGACTAACAATTGGTATCAGAGCAGGACAATTAATTCATAATTGTTGATCTGCTTACTTACTAATCAAGATGGGTGAAAATTATATCAAATGAACCTTGGTTCGAAGACAAATGCCCCTATTTTCACCGATGATGATTTTGGTATGTGGAAAATACGTTTTCTGGGATTTGTCGAACATCAAATGATATGAGACCAGATATTCTTATAAATGGTCCACACATTCCAAAAATGTTCGTTCCAAGCACAACTATTTCAAAGAAAAAGAAGAAGGAAGGAGATGGTAAAGACGAAGAAGAAAAAGAAGACGTGTCTGACATTGTAGAACCCAAACCCAAAGATCAATGGTCAGAAGCGGATTAAAAGCTAGTGGGTTTAAATGCTGAAATCCGGTTTCTCCTTCAAATGTCCCTTCCGAATCACATTCTCATCACAATAAAAGAATGTAAAACTGCCAAAGAAATATGGGACATCTTAACAACATCCTATGAAGGAACCGATGAACTCAAGGCTAGCAAGAAAGCTATGCTGAACCGAAAATATGAAGCTTTCAAGGTCATCAGAGGTGAAACACTCGACATGTCATACAGAAGGTTCACCATTCTCATCAACGAGTTAAGGGAATTTGGAATCAACAAGGAAGTTCAGGTGCTGATGTATAAGTACTAAACCCAAGGCTTCACATTTTACAAAAATCAGAGTATTGAAAACATCCTTTCAACCCGACTCTTTGGTCACCTAGTCAAACCTGAAAAGAATCAACGAAATGAGGGATTAGCATAAGCAAATTGAATGAACTTATAAACATTAAATTACACAACCACAACAATTTAAGATAACACCCTTTGGAAATAACACCCTTTGCAAATGGAAAATAACCAAAGGAGCGGTGGTTCGGCCGAACCTGCAACTGTTGTTGGCCTAACAATAGTTTACCAATAGCCATATTTTACTTGGTACAGTACTAGTGCCCCTTGACCTACCCGTGTCCAAGGAGTCCTAATCGTGTTATCAATATCATATGATGCCAAGCCCCTAACTGAACAAGCTGACCTCTTTCCGTGTATCATGCCCATATAACAAATAATTAACACATAGCAGCCAATTAACCAACACCCGAATCGAAAAACAAGTTCTGCAACCAAACAACATGTTCGAACCAGAGTTCGCGTTGCGAACCCTGGTTCAGGCCACGGGAAAATCTCCGCGTTCACGAAAACCAATCCGTGTTCCAAGTTCGTACCCGCAGAACTTCCTACTGGTGCTGAAATCCAGCATTTTTCTGCACCAACCCCAAGTGGAACCCAAACCATTGCAAGTTATACTATCTAATGACTATAAATCCACTCACCTTAGCAAAACCTCCATTACCTATTAGTCTTATATTACTGAGTTATTTTGCCCTTTCCTGCACATACAATTAAACACTCGAATTAGTACCTGTTTGACCCAAAATGTGTAAATCTATTCAATACACCATAATGTCATAACAACTAGTGCAATAACCCAAAACATGTACTTAGAATCCTGCAAACTGACCATTTGACTCACTAATGTCAAACTTGACTCATTCTTGCACAAATGATCCGTTTTAAACAAAAATACCCAAACGGGTCAAAAGCCATTTTAGTACCTCACCATACTAACTAACAAATTAACATACACCTCAGTTATCAAGCTCTAAGTATCAATTCGATTAGATAAAATTTCCCAGATTTGACTTCTTATAAATTCAACCAAATTAAATTTAAAGATTTTTGTTTTATCTAAAATCCCACCAATTATCAAAATTCCAATTTAGCCAAACACTAAGGCCCCGTTTGTTTTGACGTAATCCTCCGTAATTGTAATTCAATTACATTACGGAGGGACATTTGGATGTACTTTTTTCGAAATTTAATTACGATGTAATTTCGAATTACGATATTCGTTGTAATTGAAATCTGTCCTAGCACCCTATGAATTCAGTTACGGTCCTTTAGTGATGTATGCTTCATATTTTAAAATCGTTTAAAAATTAAAAAAATTAAAAAAAATAAAAAAAAACAAAATAAAATAAAAAAATAATTTTTTTTTAAAATGAAAAAATTTTAAAAAATAAAAAAATTTTAAAAAAATAAAAAAACTAAAGAAAATAAAAAAAAATTTAAATATGTTTAAAAAAACTAAAAAACAAAAAAAAAAATGAAAAACTTATAAAATATGAAACAAAAGTCTAAAAAAGTTAAAAAAAATGCATAAGTATGATTTCAACTCTAACTCAAAATTTTGGTAATCAAACGCATGACCATATTCAATTACAACCGAATTCAATTCCAACAGAATTCAATTACATTCCGGAAGATTACATTTAGCCAAACGCCCCCTAACCTTTAACTAGAAATTTCTATGATAGTTTGTCAAAATAATAGTTTCTAATCAATTATTAACTCAATCAAGTGTCCATTTTGACTTTAAACTTCAGATTTTGAATCTCACCAATTCACCTAATTAGTTACAATTATAGAGAGAGAGTTGTTTTTCGATATGCTAGAACAACTGCAACTCTATCCTTTTATAGGCAAAGATAATTATTCCGGGTGCGCATTGGGCCCCATAGACGAATAATTCAATCTTGCTTTTAAAGGACTTAGTGGAAGACACACAATACCACTACCTAAAGATACACACATACTGACTCTTAACAAATTATGATTAAAACATCAATTACGATCCAAATTATAATAGGTTAACCTTAACCAACTAAAATTAACACAAAACCCCATTTCTTAAAGTTAGGGTTCTTCCAAAAAATCACCATACAATGAATTCAACTAGTAGATAAGATGTTCTATTACTTCCTTAACACCCAAAACCCTAGTTAATTCAAACAATTTCACCAAAACCCTTAAGAACATAAAATCCAAGCTTCTAATCATAAAGAAATCAGGAACCCTAGTTGTTAAAGATGAAATCTTACCTTGTAGACCACAAAATTGAGGTTAGGCTTCGAATTCTCCAAAGATTGAAGTGAATCTTCAATTGAGAAGAAAGATCAAGAATCAAGAAGTGTGTGTGTAGTGTGTGTATGTCGTACGTGAGCTAGAGAGTTTGAGACTGATACTGAGAAATGAAATTGATTTCTGTTTTAGCCCACACACTCATCACGTGTCCAAGACTAGGAGGCTCAAATTTCATTTCAAACATTATAATACTGAAACTATGATGATTAATTTGAAACGCTAAACGAACTCAGTTTTAAAAACCGAAAATACTGCTAGAACCCTGGTTCAAAAGCGAACTCAGTTATATAAGAATCATTCTAATATCTATATATCTCAGTATTCATTAATTTTTAACTCCGTGGTTAACAATACAAAGAATTCAAATAAAATTTAATAAAATTCTATAAAATAGAAAATAATAAATAATACTTACAAATACTATTAAAATGTTAGGCAGGGTCTCGGGATGTAACAAATCTCCCTCCTTAGGAGTTCCCCTGAATCACTACTCGATCAAATTAAGCCGGGTAGCGATCTCTCATTTCCGCCTCGGTTTCCCACGTCATATCTGCACCGTGACTGTGTTTCCATTTAAACAAAACCTTAGGAATCTATTTTTTTCGCAACTTGATTACCTTCTGATCTAATAATTCCACCGGTTCCTCAACTAACCGTTTCTTCGAATCAACCTTCAATTCCCGAACCGCTAATACTTGATCTATATTCTCGGGATTACATTTCCGTAAGTAAAAAATGTGGAAAGTATCATGAATACCCCATAACTCGGGTGCTAAATCAAATGTAACTGACTGATCGTTTACTACCCGCGGAATACGAAACGGCCCAATATATCTCGGAGCTAATTTTCCCCGTTCCCTGAATCGAATTACCCCCTTTTAAGGTGAAACTTTTAGATATACCATCTCATTTACCTCGAAAGTCACCGGTCTTCGTTTCAGATCCGCGAACATCTTTTGTTGATCACGAGCAGCTTTCAACTTTTCCCGAGCAATCGCCACTTTATCCGCCGTCATTTGGACAATCTCGGGACCCGCAAATTGTTTCTCTCCCGCTTCTAACCAACACGTGGGAATTCGAAATCGTCTACCATAAAACATTCGTAGGGTGCATACCAATACTTAAATGATAGGAGTTGTTATAAGTGAATTTGATCAAAGGTAGGTGAGAATCCTAAGAACCACCATACTCTAAAACACATGTGCCTTCATAATGTGTCACACCCCGCCACAAATGAGTTTTGTCATTTAAAATGTTTTGCAGAAGAATGGAGGTGTAACGTTCATGACAACATAGGAAAAATTAAGTAAACAAACAACCACGCAAATAACATAATGAAAATGGTTTACTTTCTAAAAATGGAAATTTTCCAAAAATAGTAGTTTCTTAAATAGTAAGTTTTGAAAATGAGAAGATAGTTCGTAAACTTAATGTACATTCATGGTTCACGACAATCCACTGCTCATATCCTCCGGTCTCACTGAGCTGTTAAGTTACCTGAAAAACATGAGTAAAAGGGTCAACAAATAATGTTTGCTTATGGATATAATAATGGGCTAAAAGAGAAATGGAGAGGGTTCCTTTGAGAATTGGAAAATTTTTGAGAATGTGAGAATTTTTGCAATCATACGTGATTACACTATGTGTATTCATAGGGTAATCATCCTTGATTACACATTAATCATAAATGATTATACAGGGCAAATGTGCCCCCCTTAGCGCCACGCGGCAGAATTTGCCGGGGCGTGAGCCTCAAATCCGCCCAGATCAACGGTTGATATCTATTCTCGCATTCACACCCAATATATTACTCCCTCGGTCCCACAAAAAAATTTACATTTCTCCTTAAAATTTTGTCCCATAAATTTTTTTACATTTCTCAAATTTGGGAGGCCCACCTAATAAAATAATTAAATTTTTTTTTTGAACGGCCAGTTAATATGTTAGCGGTTCTAACCTAGACAGTGACATCAACAAGGGGCAGTATGCCTTCCCTCGAACCCTCCACTTATGGGGAATAAACCCACCACCATTTTGTCCACGCCAGGACTTGAACCCACAACCTTGTGGGACAACTAATCACCTTGATACCGCTAGGCTATAAGCCCTTTGGTATAAAATAATATTATTACCAATCATTCCACTAATAAAACCCTTTGTCTCTCCAATCTAACCTTATATTTTAATCAAAAGTATTACAAATGACCACAGCACTAATTATCTCCTAAAAGATTGTGCCCAAATGAAATGTAAATATTTTTATGGGACGGAGGGAGTAATTCTCAAAGCAACTCATTCCTATATATATATATATATATATATATATATATATATATATATATATATATATATATATATATATATATATATATATATATATATATATATATATATATATATATATATATATATATACAGGGTCCGGATCCGGTGAGGACTCTTTCCCGGTGAGGACTGCGAGGACTCCAAAGAAAACACTAAAAATGATCCAAAACAAACTTTTTTAAAAAAAAAATTCTTTTTTAAACTTAAAAATCGCAGCCTATAAGATCCCAAAAAGAAAAAAAAAATTTCAAAAATGATCCAAAAATAAAATAAAATGGATCATAATAATGATCCACAAAAAAATATGGATCATTATTATGATCCACAAAAAAAAGTGGATCATAATTTTTTTTTCAATTTTTTTTTTTGTCAAATGTAGTAATAATCATGGGGAGTTATATATATTTTTTTCAGAATTTTTTGAAATTTTTTTGAGGTGTCTTCGTGATTCCTCACCGTTTTTGGAGTCCTCACCGGATCCTACTTCTACTTATATCTTTACTATATTATAAAGCATTTACCCCTTCCAATATTAGCAAGGCTGAAAATTCATCCAACACACTTGCTAATTATAGAGTTAATCCATTTAGAAGAAAAAAGGATTTGCAAAGATTCGAACCCACCACCTACAGGTCATTTAACCACGCCAAGACCACTCGACCAAGCCTTCGAAGCATTGAAATTCCTAAACATAATACCTATATTTGCTTTTGGAAAACCAGTGCTTTGGGAAAACCAGCCAACAGAAATAGCTATATTATCTGTAGCCCATTGGCTTCGGCCCATCTGGTCAAAGTATTATCCGCCTGTTCCATCGTTATCCGCCTATTCCATTTCTACTCCTCGATTCTTCTTCCGGCTCCTCGATTCTTCAACCATGACCATCCTTCAACCAGTCATGTTCAAACCCTTCCTTGATCACATACGAAATCTTTCACCCTATAAGTGAAACACATTGTTGTGAGAAACCTACGATTCCATATGGACGATATCTCTAGCAAAAAATTTGAGGTTAGTTTGTTAAATTGAACCAACTTCCATTTTATACAATTTGAACATATAATTTCAGAAATGTATTTCATTTCAGTTTGCAGTATTCAGAGCCGGTACTAAGTTCAACTTGAGGTATGTTTTGCACTCTTATGATTCTTGAAATGTTATTTTTGTTATGCATATTATTAGTATTCTTAATGTCTAACCGAATTTTTGTGGTGCTGTGCTAATCTCATCAGAATTTATGTGTGCACTCTATGTGTTTGTGTTAATGCCTGAACCAATTTTTGTGTTTCCTTCTTGTAGTCAAGGTGTTTTGTGCTTTCGGAATTTATGTGTGCACTCTATGTATAATGCATTTACCCCTTTCCATAAATTCGTATTATTTTTTATTAATGATATGTGTGACAACTCGATATTTCTGGTATGTAACCTCATTTCATTTCTAGAACTTTCCTTATTTAGAAAGTTTCTACTTATAGACATTTCTATTTTGGCATTCCTTATACACAACAAACATTCATATTTTACACCATACATTAGTGTTTGACTATTTTAGTCAACACAACATTATTACTTTCTTATGGTGACACACTTTGAGCTAAATCATTTCTAAAACAACAAGTTTACCGGTTAAACAATAAACGTAACGATTTAAATGAACGTGACTCGAATGTATGAACCATCCAACTCAACACCAAGTCTAGACCGACCATCAAATGTGGCCGGCCTCCTAGACCTTACTCGTGACCCTTGAACGGCCGAACCACCAAGTGTGGTGATGCCTATCTCTTTTCCTTTTGATTTGTTTGATCTTATCCTCATCTCATTTGAAAGAGTTGTACTTCTACTCAAACTCTACCATAAAACCCTAGACTCTTACCCTATTTAAACCCCATTACCGAATTCATTTACCCTTTGTTGATCCCGGCCGCAAGCAACATCATCATCATCTTCGTCGATCCCAAGCTCCACTCGAGCATCTTCATTCGTTTCTTGATCCGATCGCAAGGTATACCGATTCCCTATATGAATTTCATTTGTTTTCTTGTTTATTCGGTCCCTAAACTCGAACCCGAGACCATGGCCAAGGCCATATGGTCTCGGCATACGTCCCTACCCTTAAACCCGTAGCATGCTGCATGTATATGTCGATTGTATGCATGTTTATGACCGTATACATTAGGGGTATGTTTATTGTTTGTTTTGATACCTAAATCCGTGACCTAGAACCCTAGATCGTGTCGTGTGCATGCTAAAACCTTAGATCTAGAACCCTAGTACCGATCTAGACCCATGAACCCTTGAACCAAGTCGACCTAACCGAACCTAGTCACAAAACCCGTAGGGTTTTGGCCATTCGGCCAACCCTACGTCAAACCCTAGCCGAGCCTCATCAAACCCTAACCCTAATTGACTTTCATGGTTGACTATTGACCATTTGATAGCTAGATTGACCATCGTTGACTTTGGTTGACCAAATTATAGTATGCCCTAAACCCTAGCCGAAATCTAGAACCCAAGTGTTGACTTTTGTTGACTAATTTTGACTAATGTTGACCAATAAGTCAAACCGGGTCAAGGCCGGATCTTGACCCAAACCGATCAACCCAAACCCGAATACCCAATCGGGCCAAGGCCCGTACTTGGCCCATACCGATCTACTTTAGTCCATCGGGCCCAAACCTTGATTGGACCATTAGTATCCAAGCCCATTTGGACCAAAGCCCAAACCTTTGGCCCATACCCAACCAAGCTGAACCCAATTGGGCCAAGCCCAATTCAAAGCCCAACCTAAGTGGACCTAAGCCCAATAAGAGGCCCAAGTGGCCCAACCCATTAAGCCCATTAAGCCCATTAAGCCCATTAAGCCCAATAGGCCCAATCTAGGCCCAATAAGCCTAACCCAAGCCCATTTCATTTCATATCATTTCATTCGAGAATCATTTCATTTCATGTCATTTCATTTTGGAGCCTATTTCATTTCATTTTATAAAACCCAATGCATTTCATTTCATTTCATTTTTTTAATCCAAGTTCATTCGATGTCACAAAACATATAACATAACATAACATTTAACGTATATCATATATCTTATATCGTATATAGTATCGCCTGTGTTAGCTTAGTCTAATAAGTAGTTAAATCAATTAGGAAGCTAGGAGTCTCCCGAGGATTCCTCTGTCTTAAATTCTTGTCGCTAAGCTTTGCCAGGTGAGTCCACAGACCCCTTTTACTCTTTTACTGTTTTTATAAACTTTGGGGTGGAAAACATAAACACAACTGCTACTGTTTTACTATGACTGTACAACAACATCTATACATTTTCATTATCGCGTTGGCATGACAAACAATTATTATACCGGACTAAGGTTACCAGCAATCATTAACTAGTGGATCTAGACCATGGATATGCAGATAGTACTATTGGCTGACACTCATCCTCCCAACGAACGTTTGATCATTACTTGGTTTATCCAAGACATCTCCGGGAGTGTATATCCATAAAATAACATAACATACTGGAGTTGAAGTGTTGATTGTGGACTTAGGGGTTGGTATATTAACTCAATAGACTAGCTACCTGTTGGGGATAACAGTTCATGCGATGTCAAACACAACATTTTGTTCAACACTTTTTCATAAACATAACTAGTAGTTGTATACATTTTACAACTATACTAAACATTTTCATACTTACTACTCATATCATATGAGTGTTGAACCTTATACATTTTCAGTCATAAACCATTTTCATAACAAACATTTTGAGTAGCAAATCACTTTACTCTTATCATAAACATTAACCCTGTGGATTCACTCAACATTATTGTTGACCCTTTTACTATTTATGTTTTTCCAGGTAATTAGGTGCAGTGGAGTTTGGAGGATATGAGCATTGGGATTGTCGTGAGCCATGATTAAAACATTAAGTTTACGAACAATCATTTCATTTCAAACAATTTCTATTTTAGGAAACTTGCTATTTTTGGAAACTATCTACTTTTGGAAAGTGAAACAAACCTTTATTTTTCGTTATTGCGTGGTTGTTTGTTTACTTAATTTTTGCTATGTTGTCATGAACGTTACACTTCCGTTCTTCCGCAAAACATTTTATGAAGTAAAACTCATTTTTGGCGGGGTGTGACAGAGTGGTATCAGAGCTTAAGTTATAGTGAATTAGCAAGCCTAGTCTATAACTACAAAAGATTTTTGGGAAAAACAAACACTTTTATAAAATCAAAATAATCATGGCATGCTCAGTCTCATATCCTGAAGTTCCATTGCTCTTAGTTTAGAACATTTGCCTTAGTTAGTATTGTCCTAGTGTTATAGCTAGCATATGTCAGCAAGCCTTACAACTTCATAATCTAATAGACTTTTATGCGTCGTGTTTAGTAGAATGTCGCCTGCTAGTGTCCTCGATATCTCATATGACTCCGATAGTGATCGTGATGCTGCTGTTCCAGTAGTCCCAGTTCCTGTTGCTCCAGTGCCAGCAGTGGTACAACCTCTTGTTATCCCGTGGCATCGTCGCCCAAGAAGACGTCCCTTTCCGATCATTCCTAATGGTCCTCCTACTCCAGCTCGTGGTCAGCGTCCTATTGTCTATCGTAAGCGTGAGGGCGGTATCATTTATATATGTTCGCCTGCTAAACCCAAGCGTGATATTGTTCCAAGAACTCCACGACGTCGAGAACCTGAGCCAGAAGTGATATCAGAATCAGAACCAGAGGAAGAATCAGAACCAGAGGAAGAGCCAGAAGAAGAGTCAGAGCCTATGGAAGACTCTGAGCCAGAAGAAGATGATTAGTCATCTACCTATCGTCTATTTGTTTTTCTATTATTAAATTTTATGTTTAGCTATTTCAGTATTTTTGTTCTTTAGTATTGGCAAATATGCCCTACTTATAAAACTATTATGTATTAGGAATGTGTTTAATAAAAGTGATATTTTAGTAATTTCTATTGTTCTTATAATTGTATTTTCTATACGTCTCTTCTACTACTACTATAATTACGACTATTTATATCTACGTCTACTACTACTATTACGTCTATTGTATATCTACTCTTTGATCCCTATTATAAGTACATATTTTCCTTATAGTCCTCCTATATTATTCACTTCTTAATTTCTAGTCATATTATTTGTATCAGCAATTCATCAATGGCTCGAGGAGGAAACGCTGAGACTGTCGAACAAATGGTGGAACGCCGTATCGCTGAAGCAATGGCTCAAATGAACGCTGAAAGTGGAAATGCCGCTGGTGCATCTAATGTGGGAAACAACGGTATATTATACGACTCCATGAAAGAAGATTCATTATTTCCATCTTATTTTAAACTTATTACTCATTTTCTTTCCTTATTTATTTAAACTTCAGATTCCCATCGTCAAGGTCAATCCTATAAGACCTTTACGTCCTGTCATCCTCCGACCTACTCTGGATCTGAAGGTGCTATTGCTATCATCCACTGGATTGAGAAGGTGGAATCCATTTTCAGTGTTATTCAATGTGCCCCTGAGAATATGACGAAGTTTGCTGCTAGTACGTTGTCCAAGGAAGCGTTGTCCTGGTGGAATTCTCAAGTGCAAGTCTTAGGTCGTGCAACTGTTGATGCTATGACCTGGGATACGTTCAAGGATCAGTTAACTCAGAAGTTTTGCCCAAGGAGAGAGCTACAAAAAGTTGAGGTGGAACTATGGAATCTGTCCATGGTTGGATCTGATATTGTTACCTACACAACTAAGTTCCAAGAACTTGCTCGTCTCGTTCCTCATTTGGTTACTCCTGAATTCAAGCGAATTGAAAAGTATCTTCAAGGTCTTCATGATCTTATTCGTACTCATGTTATTGCTTCTGAACCGACAACATTTGAAGATGCTGTGAATCGTGCAACAAGGTTGACTGATGATGCAATGAGAAGTGGATCGTTCAAAGACAAGCTAGTGGTGTCTAGCAAATCTACTGATAATGTGAGCAATGAAAATGGAAAGCGTTCCTATGACAACAAACATGATCACAAAGGGAACAAATATCAAAAGACTAAGAATTATGCAGCCTCTACTCAGAACAACAATCGGTCTAATTCAGATTCTAAGTCATATGCTGGAAGCAAGCCCTTGTGTAACAGGTGTAACTGGCATCATGATGGTCAGTGTGAGAAATGCTTCAAGTGTGACCGCTGGGGTCATAATTTCAGAAAGTGTTCGTCCAACAATCCTCCTAAGAATCCTGTCTGCTACGAGTGTGGTGATTCTAACCATTATCGTAACCGTTGCCCAAGACTTCAGAACAACAATAACCAGAATGGCAACAACAACAATGGCAATCGTAATAACAATCGTAACAACAATCGCAATGCCAACAACAACAATGATCGTCAAAATGGTCGTGGTCGTGCATTTGTTATGAATGCTCAAGAAGCTCGTGAGAACCCTGATACCGTCACTGGTACGTTTATCGTCAACAATCATTTTGCTTCTATTTTATTTGACTCGGGAGCCGACTTGAGTTTCGTATCGACCGACTTTAAAAGTTTCTTAAATCTAAATCCTGGTCATTTGAAAGTGAATTATGAAATCGAGTTAGCAAATGGCAAAGTTGTTAGGTCTAGTGAAGTTTTTAAAGGTTGTAAGCTTGACCTAGATGATCACATTTTTGATATAGACCTTGTGCCTGTAGAACTAGGTAGTTTTGATATCGTCATAGGGATGGATTGGTTGTCTAAAAACCGTGCTGAAATAATATGTTACACCAAACAAATCCGAATTCCCTTATCCAAAACAGAAACATTAATAATTCAAGGTGAACAAAGAAACAGAAACATAAAAATCATAACTTCTATGAAAGATCAAAAATATCTTCGTAAAGGATGCCAAGCCTTTCTTTCTTGCTCATGTCGTTGACACAAAGTCCAAAGATCGTATGATTGAGGACATTCCTATTGTTCGTAAATTTCCTGGTGTATTTCCTAGTGAATTTCCTGGACTGCCGCCTCAGAGGCAAGTTGAATTTCGTATTGATCTGATTCCAGGAGCCGCACCTATCGCGCGTTCTCCTTATCGTCTTGCACCGTCTGAAATGCAAGAACTTTCATCGCAATTACAAGAACTTCTTGATCTTGGTTTCATTCAACCGAGTTTTTCGCCCTGGGGAGCTCCGGTCCTTTTTGTTAAAAAGAAAGATGGTTCAATGAGAATGTGCATTGACTACCATGAATTGAACAAAGTAACAATTAAGAATCGATATCCTCTTCCCCGTATTGATGATCTATTCGATCAACTCCAAGGATCGAGTTTCTATTCCAAAATCGATCTTCGTTCTGGTTACCATCAGTTAAAAGTTCGTGATGAAGATGTGCCCAAAACTGCTTTTAGAACTCGCTATGGTCATTATGAATTTTTGGTAATGCCATTTGGTTTGACCAATGCACCTGCTGTGTTTATGGATCTCATGAACAGAGTGTGCAAACACTATCTCGATAAATTCGTTATCGTCTTCATAGATGATATTCTCATCTATTCGCATTCTAGAGAAGAGCATGAAGAGCACTTAAGAATCATTCTTGAGTTGTTGGAGAAAGAAAAGTTGTACGCCAAGTTGTCCAAGTGTGAATTTTGGTTGCGTGAAGTCCAATTTCTGGGTCATATTATCAACGAAGAAGCTATTCACGTTGATCCTGCAAAGATAGAAGCTATAAAGAATTGGGAAGCTCCGAAGACCCCAACTGAAGTAAGACAATTCCTTGGTCTTGCTGGTTACTATAGAAGATTTATAGAAAATTTCTCAAGGATTGCAAAGGATTTGACGGTGTTAACACATAAGGATGAGAAATTTGTCTGGGGTGAAAAGCAAGAATCAGCCTTCCAATCTCTAAAATCTAAATTATGTTCTGCTCCTATTCTATCTCTCCCTGAAGGAACCGATAATTTCGTGGTGTACTGCGACGCTTCGCACCAAGGACTAGGTTGTGTATTGATGCAACATGACAAAGTAATCGCCTATGCCTCTCGACAACTGAAGAACCACGAGAAGAATTATACAACTCATGATCTTGAGTTGGGTGCCGTTATATTTGCATTGAAAATTTGGAGACATTATCTCTACGGTACAAAGTGCACACTATTTACCGATCACAAGAGTTTGCAACATATCTTCAATCAGAAAGATCTCAATAAGAGACAGCGTAGATGGATAGAATTGATGAATGACTATGAATGTGAGATTAAATATCATCCTGGTAAGGCTAATGTGGTAGCTGATGCCTTAAGTCGGAAGGAGCAACCTAAACCTCGTCGTGTTCGAGCCCTTCCAATCTCCGTTCGTTCTAATCTATCTTCCCAAGTTCATGAATTCCAAACTGAAGCCTTGAAGGTAGAGAACATCAAAAGTGAAGCTTTGCGTGGTATGGAGAAGCAGTTGGAAGCAAAGGTGGATGGAACTCTTTATTTTATGGATCGTTTATGGGTTCCAAATTTTGGAAGTGTTCGCAATGTTATCTTGAATGAAGCTCACCGATCCAAATATTCTATTCATCCTGGTGCCGACAAGATGTATAAAGATGTCAAAGAATTATATTGGTGGCCAAACATGAAGAAAGAGATCGTAGTTTATGTCAGCAAATGTTTAACTTGTGCTAGAGTGAAAGCAGAGAATCAGAAGCCTTCCGGTCTTCTACAACAACCAGAGATCCCTGAATGGAAATGGGAAGAAATCTCTATGGATTTTATAACTAAATTGCCTCGAACATCTAATGGTCATGATACAATTTGGGTAATTATCGATCGATTGACCAAATCAGCTCACTTCATTACTATTAAGGAAACTGATCAAATGGAGAAGTTAACAAGAGTTTATTTAAAGGAAGTTGTATCTCGGCATGGTGTGCCAGTCGCGATCATCTCGGATCGTGATAGTCGCTTCACGTCTCGTTTTTGGCAATCATTGCAAAAATCTATCGGTACTCGCCTCGATATGAGTACCGCCTATCATCCCCAAACAGATGGTCAGACTGAAAGGACAATTCAAACTTTGGAAGAAATGCTGAGGGCATGTGTTATTGATTTTGGTGGAAGATGGGATTCTCATCTCCCTTTAGCTGAGTTCTCATATAATAATAGTTATCATAAAACTATTAAGGCCGCACCGTTTGAAGCTCTGTATGGAAGAAAGTGTCGTTCGCCACTTTGTTGGATTGAAATTGGTGATCGTCAGATTACTGGTCCTGAGATTCTACAAGAAACGACTGACAAGATTTTTAAGATCAAAGATCGCATCAAGGCTGCCAGAGATCGACAAAAGAGTTATGCTGATAATCGTCGAAAGCCTTTAGAGTTCGCTGTTGGCGACCACGTTTTGCTAAAAGTAGCACCTTGGAAAGGTGTTGTACGTTTTGGTAAGAAAGGAAAGCTCAGTCCTCGTTATGTTGGACCATTTGAGATTCTTGAAAGAATAGGTGCTGTTGCATATCGCCTTCGTCTTCCTAATGAGCTCAGCAATGTTCACAACACATTTCATGTTTCTAATCTTAAGAAGTTTATTCATGATCCTTCGCTTATCGTCCCTACTGAAGAAATCATCATCGACGACAAACTTCATTTCACTGAGGAACCAATTGAAATATCTGACTGGAAAGAGCAAAAGTTGCGAAGAAGCAAGATCAAAATCGTTAAAGTCAGATGGAACTCCAAAAGAGGTCCTGAATTCACGTGGGAACGTGAGGACCAGATGCGAAAGAAATATCCTTATCTTTTTCTCGTTATCTCTCCTGTTCGTGCTTCGTCTTAAATTTCGGGACGAAATTTCCTCAACCAGGGGAGAATGTGACAACTCGATATTTCTGGTATGTAACCTCATTTCATTTCTAGAACTTTCCTTATTTAGAAAGTTTCTACTTATAGACATTTCTATTTTGGCATTCCTTATACACAACAAACATTCATATTTTACACCATACATTAGTGTTTGACTATTTTAGTCAACACAACATTATTACTTTCTTATGGTGACACACTTTGAGCTAAATCATTTCTAAAACAACAAGTTTACCGGTTAAACAATAAACGTAACGATTTAAATGAACGTGACTCGAATGTATGAACCATCCAACTCAACACCAAGTCTAGACCGACCATCAAATGTGGCCGGCCTCCTAGACCTTACTCGTGACCCTTGAACGGCCGAACCACCAAGTGTTGTGATGCCTATCTCTTTTCCTTTTGATTTGTTTGATCTTATCCTCATCTCATTTGAAAGAGTTGTACTTCTACTCAAACTCTACCATAAAACCCTAGACTCTTACCCTATTTAAACCCCATTACCGAATTCATTTACCCTTTGTTGATCCCGGCCGCAAGCAACATCATCATCATCTTCGTCGATCCCAAGCTCCACTCGAGCATCTTCATTCGTTTCTTGATCCGATCGCAAGGTATACCGATTCCCTATATGAATTTCATTTGTTTTCTTGTTTATTCGGTCCCTAAACTCGAACCCGAGACCATGGCCAAGGCCATATGGTCTCGGCATACGTCCCTACCCTTAAACCCGTAGCATGCTGCATGTATATGTCGATTGTATGCATGTTTATGACCGTATACATTAGGGGTATGTTTATTGTTTGTTTTGATACCTAAATCCGTGACCTAGAACCCTAGATCGTGTCGTGTGCATGCTAAAACCTTAGATCTAGAACCCTAGTACCGATCTAGACCCATGAACCCTTGAACCAAGTCGACCTAACCGAACCTAGTCACAAAACCCGTAGGGTTTTGGCCATTCGGCCAACCCTAGGTCAAACCCTAGCCGAGCCTCATCAAACCCTAACCCTAATTGACTTTCATAGTTGACTATTGACCATTTGATAGCTAGATTGACCATCGTTGACTTTGGTTGACCAAATTATAGTATGCCCTAAACCCTAGCCGAAATCTAGAACCCAAGTGTTGACTTTTGTTGACTAATATTGACTAATGTTGACCAATAAGTCAAACCGGGTCAAGGCCGGATCTTGACCCAAACCGATCAGCCCAAACCCGAATACCCAATCGGGCCAAGGCCCGTACTTGGCCCATACCGATCTACTTTAGTCCATCGGGCCCAAACCTTGATTGGCCCATTAGTATCCAAGCCCATTTGGACCAAAGCCCAAACCTTTGGCCCATACCCAACCAAGCCGAACCCAATTGGGCCAAGCCCAATTCAAAGCCCAACCTAAGTGGACCTAAGCCCAATAAGAGGCCCAAGTGGCCCAACCCATTAAGCCCATTAAGCCCATTAAGCCCAATAGGCCCAATCTAGGCCCAATAAGCCTAACCCAAGCCCATTTCATTTCATATCATTTCATTTCGAGAATCATTTCATTTCATGTCATTTCATTTTGGAGCCTATTTCATTTCATTTTATAAAACCCAATGCATTTCATTTCATTTCATTTTATTAATCCAAGTTCATTCGATGTCACAAAACATATAACATAACATTTAACGTATATCATATATCTTATATCGTATATAGTATCGCCTGTGTTAGCTTAGTCTAATCAGTAGTTAAATCAATTAGGAAGCTAGGAGTCTCCCGAGGATTCCTCTGTCTTAAATTCTAGTCGCTAAGCTTTGCCAGGTGAGTCCACAGACCCCTTTTACTCTTTTACTGTTTTTATAAACTTTGGGGTGGAAAACATAAACACAACTGCTACTGTTTTACTATGACTGTACAACAACATCTATACATTTTCATTATCGCGTTGGCATGACAAACAATTATTATACCGGACTAAGGTTACCAGCAATCATTAACTAGTGGATCTAGACCATGGATATGCAGATAGTACTATTGGCTGACACTCATCCTCCCAACGAACGTTTGATCATTACTTGGTTTATCCAAGACATCTCCGGGAGTGTATATCCATAAAATAACATAACATACTGGAGTTGAAGTGTTGATTGTGGACTTAGGGGTTGGTATATTAACTCAATAGACTAGCTACCTGTTGGGGATAACAGTTCATGCGATGTCAAACACAACATTTTGTTCAACACTTTTTCATAAACATAACTAGTAGTTGTATACATTTTACAACTATACTAAACATTTTCATACTTACTACTCATATCATATGAGTGTTGAACCTTATACATTTTCAGTCATAAACCATTTTCATAACAAACATTTTGAGTAGCAAATCACTTTAATCTTATCATAAACATTAACCCTGTGGATTCACTCAACATTATTGTTGACCCTTTTACTATTTATGTTTTTCCAGGTAATTAGGTGCAGTGGAGTTTGGAGGATATGAGCATTGGGATTGTCGTGAGCCATGATTAAAACATTAAGTTTACGAACAATCATTTCATTTCAAACAATTTCTATTTTAGGAAACTTGCTATTTTTGGAAACTTTCTACTTTTGGAAAGTGAAACAAACCTTTATTTTTCGTTATTGCGTGGTTGTTTGTTTACTTAATTTTTGCTATGTTGTCATGAACGTTACACTTCCGTTCTTCCGCAAAACATTTTAAATGAAGTAAAACTCATTTTTGGCGGGGTTTGACAATATGTTTCTCCGTTTGCTCAACTATTCTTATTATTTTTATAAGGTAGTTTAGTATGTTATAATACAACCATCAGCTCCTTTAACTTGGTGAGTTTACTTATTTTATGGATTCTGCATAATGGAAGAGAAGTCTGTCCAGGAACTTAACTAAAGGAATTGAGTCTCTTGAAGTTCTTGATGAGGTACAAATTTCATCAACAACTTTTGAATATTAAGTTTTGCTTTGATGTCTTTAAGTGGTAATTACAATTGTAGTTTTATTAATTAGATTTGTAACTACTTGAAGAAGAAATGAACCTCACCTTTAAGAGGAAAGAAGATACAGGGTCAAAAAGAATTATTGGCTCATACATTACTTGCGTACTAAGAAGAAATCAAATCAAAAAGGTGTTACAAGAGTTTGAGAGACTGATACAAGAAGAAACCAAGAACTCAGACGTAGTACTATAACAAAATATTTTATGGTTCTGTTTTAATCCCTGTTTACAGGAAATATTGTAACAAGGAGGATTGCCTTAGCATCATATACTCAGGTGTTGCACATATCTGGCTATGTTGATCACATGTAGTTGTCACTTGCTATGATACTTTTGTTTGAATACTTGTGTTGTTTTAAGACTGTTTAAAGTCACTTTTCCCTTTTGTATTTGTTGGTTTTAAATTTCTAAACCACATTTTACATACCAAATTACCAAACTATGTAATATTGAAAGATAAATTGCTGCAACAAATTAGTTATGGGGTACTTAATTTGATATTATAAAAATTAACTCATCAGTTTCGCTTACTTCAATTATAAGAATTGATCAACGTTTCATTTATCTTATGGAACAATTTCAAATTGGTTTAATCTTCATGCTTGCTAATTTTGGAAATATTTGCTTTTATAGAAAAAATTGACACATGAAGGCTTGATCTTTTGATGTTCATGTAAGGACCACTAACCAACCGTGCTATTATGATTGATGTTGATAACTTGAATTACTTGTGTACTATATTATCTTTGTTAACCCTCTAACATTTATCATTCTATTGAACACTTCTCACCGTGATTTATCACTACTCACCACCACTACCACCCGCCACCTACCATCATTACGTACCACCACCTACTAGCATCAATATTGCAACCACCACCATTACTATAGCCATGACATAATATGTACATATTATTTATGTACAACACATTGGCTATTTCCATTTTAAAATACTTACTAAAATGTCATAAAACATTCAATGTCATTCATGTTTCAGAATTTTTAAATATTAAATTAACTGATTATACATTTAATGTCGGACATTTAGTGAACATCAACTGTCTCGATTTTTTTAAATAATGCATTACTGTAGAATACATTGAATGTCATACACTATTATACACGTATGTTTGTTTTAAAAGCTTACACTCATGTTTGTTTCTACATATTCTTGTTTCAATCTTGTATTTGTTTTAGTCATTTCCCAATTGTATTGTATTTTATTAACGAAAATTGGTATTAGCTCCTACAAACTTAAAATAGATTTTTCCTCTCTTGCTAATACCGGTTGGAAAATACATATATATATTTTTTCGATTTTTGCTTTTTAATAGCATCGATTCGGAAAAAGTTTCTGATTGAAATGTTTATGTAAAACAAGATGTTTGGTTAAGTTTATTATAAATTGTTAAATCAAATTTTTGGATTTAAAGTTTATTATATCAAGTTTTTAAAGTATTATTTTAAATAACTTGATATAGTGTTTAAAACAACTTTGGATTTAAAATTTATAATTGTGAAAATTATTATTGTTAATTATAAGTTTTGCAATCATATTTGTTTGTAAGGTTCAAGATAGTCATAGGCTTCTTGAGTTGATTCTCTTTAGAGATGATATTTGAAATAAATCTTACAAACATTTGTAATCATTGTGATAAGAGACAACTAATACTTTAATACTTTTTAGTGCCTAATATGTCCCTAAACATTTCCATTACTTCAGGCAGCTAATGGAAGTTCCATCCACTACTTTGATTAGCAACAAATTACTAGATTAAGCATTTTTTACCGTCCAGCTTCACATGAAGCCCACGCTATATGAGGCAAAATTACCAAGATGCAATGGGTCTATGCCGAGCATATTGCAACACTGATCTATTCGTAACATTCACTCCAAATCCAAAATGGCCAGAGATTGAGGACATGCTATCATATATGAAGGGTTTCATAACACTGATTGACCACTTGGGTCAACCTCCTAGTATACTTGGTTCGACCATACTGACAAGAACATGACTCTTGTGGGTTAAACCAACTAGCTAGTTTAATCCCTAAAGCGGAACTGAGATTAAACTTACTCCTTAAACCCTAAAGGATTGGGATCTTGGAAATCTAGACTAGATTAACAAGAAAGAAAGCTTATACGAATAACTCGAACACACACACATGCTTGTGTGTATTCGACTAATCACCAAGAACCCTAGGGTTCTTGGTGGCCGAATTCGTATAAAGGGAAAAAGGGTTTTCCAAATCATACCTTAATCTTGCTTAAGTAAGTCCACTGATGATGAACACGACGAGTGATCTTCTAGTTGATCCTTGTAATGATCTTCAATCTTCAAGTCTTGAAGAATATGAAGAACGAACGAACGAAGAACACGAAGAACGAAGAACACAATGCTTGTGTCTTGGGGTGTGTTCGGCCGAAAACAAGGAGGGGGAGAGGGAGTGGATTCGTGTACAAGCAAGGGGGAATTAGGGTTACCCTAAGCCTCTTATTTATAGATAAATAAGTTGCTCTTAGGACCCTCTAGTTTAATTAAGATCAATTCTATAATTAAACTTTCCTTTTTACGTTTCCTTCCCTTCTAGTTTAACTAGTTATTATTGTTGCACTTAATTATTAATATCTAGTATTAATACACTTAATATTTCGGTATATGTATACACGAAATATATTCTTGTATTTATACTTTTAATACTTAATTATATAATAACCTTTATATAATTTACACAATAATATTATCCAATACCATATGATTTAATTACTTTAAATCATATTATAGATAGTCTATAATTAACACATTGTATATTTACTCAACAAGTAAATGTACAAATACTTGTATTAATTGGTTAGATAAACTAATCTAGTAATAAGTTGAACTTAACTTAATACTTAACTTGATTCATAAATGACTATTATGAATCATTCCTCTTCCAAGTATCATTAAATATCTTACTCGTATTACATGCACTCACCGATGTGACCCTTAAGTGTTTCGTAGGCATGGATGTATCACCATAGGTTGACTAACTGTGCACATTAATCCATCAGACTCCCACTTGTGCAAGTTCATAACCTTAGCTTGATGACACGAGCTACAGTGGCCTTCTAGATGGGCATGTAGGTTACCAACCCCATAAAAACAGCTTATGTAACCTAGGTATAGTTTTTGAACACGATATTTGTGATAAAGAACACTCCGTCTTTACTTCTTTAATAGCGTTGCCTAGTAAAGAACACTTCGTCTTTACTTCTTGGGTAACGTTGTTAGGTTCATCCCTTGCAACACGATATTTGTGATAACGAATACGAGCATGGTAGAGATTATCAACTCATGTGCTCGAAATCATTTCTTGACTACTTGATTTAAACTGTTATGATAAACGACAAAGAACGAATCAATTCGCTTTTTGGGCATGGCCATGCACTTGTTAGTTTTCATCATGTCAAGGACCCATAAATATCTCTCCTAAAAAGGAGGTGCAATTACCATCTTGTTATATTTCGATTCATAATACAGACTCCTTTGTACCCAGTAAAGTCTCGTTATGACAACCATATGTCACGCTTGTCTAAGATGAACCAAAGTACATTAGTCATTGTATCGTAAACCAAATACCTCAGGTTTAAGGACAATCCTAGTGAATAATACTTTTGAACTTTTCAACCACGAAGTATTATCACGGTGGTCAATCCAATATTTTTCGAGCTCCAACAGAATATCACCGATATTCGGTTTACACAAAAACTTGTGTATCTATCTTCGAAGAACTTCGAATCTACCACCAAACTTGTAGTCACGGATTTATATCTTTTTGAATAAAGAGACTTTTATTCATGGATATTGTAAAACATACAAAGTCTGAATAACAATGATACTAACTCATGTATTATTCCTCACTGGACATATATAATGAATTATTACTGGATCATTACTTATTCTTTGCGTTCGGTGTTGATAACTTCAATGACTCTTAATTGTAACTTTTATCACTAATTACAATTTAGTCATTTCTATTAAACTAAATACATAAAATGAGTATTTTAAGAAAAACTATTACTTTTTTCTTTGCTAGATATTGTTCATGCAACATTAGAACATATTCTAGTCTTGCCTTTTTATATGATTCGTTAAACATAGGAGGATTGAAAAATGGCTCCTTGGTTTCTTGAATCTATAAAACTTGCCTTGTAACTAAAACTCTTTTAGCTACTTGATTTGTAGGTACTTTTACTAGTTAAAGAAATTTCCTTAAATGATTAACTTATTCACTGGAGTGTGAACATCCTATTAGATTTGCGATAATTAATCACAAGACTTGTGACCACGCTATTAGGCTTGCATTAATTTAATTAATGATCATTTATTTCTCTTAACTCTTTGGCTAACGACTTGGTAATTCCTTGTTGTTAATGTCTCACTAACTTACTAAACTCATTAATGTCTTTAATGAATTATGTTAGTCATAGCTCCCACTCACTTTTATGGAATTTAAGCATCACTTAAACTATCACTTTGACCAAGTCAAGACTTTGACCTTTTTGTCAATAACTTATAGTTTAATCCTTTAAGAATTTTATCAATTATTAAAGTCATCCTTTGATTTGCGAATATCCAATATTCCTGTTTAGGGAATTATTACTTTTATTTATCATTGTATCTAACAAGTATCAAACACTTGAGATAACATTTCCAATTCTTATATACCTCAGTATTCTTTTAAGAACTTTATTTTAATGCCAAAGTCTTTCCTTGGATTTAGATATCTATTATTCCTATTAAGGAATTAAGACTTGATTAAACATTGTATTAATTACAGGTATGAAACACTTGCGTTAAATATCTTTTAGTTCTTAAATACTTTAATATAGTTTGACCCTTTTAAGAGTTTATTTAATTTATAAGTCATTTCTTGGATTTTGCGAATATCCAACATTCCTTGTTAGGGAAGTATGACTTTATTAAATCCTTCATTACAAGTATGAAACACTTGTAATAATACTCTTAAAGTCCATCTTGATTATATCCAATATAATCATACTATACTAATACTAAGACTTTAAAACGTACTATCATAAGTAATTTTATTACTTACGATGTTTTAACTAAGTTCAATAACTTTTGAACCTTATGCTTCCGTAAAACTCTTAAATACTTTAGAAAAATTTCTAATTTCTAGTATCTAATTAATTGAGTTTCTAAGACATTATTCATTTATACAACAATCAAACAAATATTAAACATGAGATATTAAGTAAATCAAAACTTGACTTACAACCTAGTCATAAACCTTGACTAGTGTAATTGTCACACATGCACACATAACATAATATAATTCAACCATGGATTCTTATTGATTAAAACAAAAAAACTTGTTTTAACATAAAAATAAAAATATCCAACGATAAAATAAAATTGTTTTTACTGAATCCATAAAATACTGAATTATAAAAATCTTGGTGCTCGTGGAATCACCATCTCATGTTGGTCACCTTCACTTTCCATCGCCTCCTGCAATAAACGATTGCAAAAGTTAGATTACTCGTAATATACTTTACAAGTATCTTAAAGTGAATAAGAAGTATGGTCGTGTTACCTAAGGAACTTGCTATTCCTCCACCACTGGCACCCTTTGAACAATTTATTTTCCAATGCCCAGCCTCCCCGCACTTGAAGCACCGATTCTCGGTCCTCACTGTGTTAGGCTTCACCTTCTTGACCTTTTGTTTGACACTTTTACCATTTGGCACTCCTTGGTTAGGATTAATTTTACCCTTTCCTTTACCACAATGCCCTTTTCTCTTCTTGCCACCACCACCGCCATTACTGATCATTAGAACATCCTTAGACTTAGTCCCCAAACTCAATTCAGCTGTCTTGAGCATTGAATGTAGCTCAGCAATCGATTTCTCCATATTATGCATATTGTAGTTGACCACAAAAGGCTTGTAGTCATCAGACAATGAATTGAGTATAGTGTCTGTTGCCATTTGCAATGGTATGGGGTGACCGAGTTGAAGGGTTTCAATAAACTGATTGACCACTTGGGTCAACCTCCTAGTATGCTTGGTTCGACCATACTGACAAGAACATGACTCTTGTCGGTTAAACCAACTAGCTAATTTAATCCCTAAAGCGGAACTGAGATTAATCCTAATCCTTAAACCCTAAAGGATTGGGATCTTGGAAATCTAGACTTGATTGTCAAGAAAGAAACCTTGTACGAAAATTCCGAACACACACAATGCTTGTGTGGTTCGTTCGACCATCACCAAGAACCCTAGGGTTTTTGGTCGAATTCGTCCAAGAGGTAGAAGAGGGGAAAAGGGTTTCCCAAAACATACCTTGTTGTTTGCTTAAGAAAGTCCACTGATGATGAACACAACGAGCGACCTTCTAGTTGATCCTTGTAATGATCTTGATCTTCAAGAACTATGAAGAGCACGAAGAACACCAAGGTTGGTGTTCTAGGGATCTCGGCCGAAACCAAGGGAGAGGGAGGCTAGGGTTTCGGATTTGGGAGTGTAACAAAACAAGGGAACCCCAAGCCTTCTATTTATAATAGAAGGACTTTCACTTAGGGCCCTTCTAGTTTAATTAATATTAATCATTAATTAAACTTATTCTTTTACACATTAAACCCTTGTAGTTTAACTAGTTATTATCATCCCACTTAATTATTAAATGTCTAGTGTTTATACACTTATAAATTTACATGAAATATATGTTTGTATTAATACTTTTAATAATTAATTATATAATAAACTATATATAATTTAGACAATAATATTATCCAACACCATATGATTTAATTGCTTTAAATCATATTACAGAGAATCTATAATTACCACATTGTAAATTTACTCAACTAGTAAATTTACAAATATTTGCATTAATTAGTTAGATAAATTAATCTAGTATTAAGTTGAACTTAACCTAATACTCAACTTGATTCATAAATGACTATTATGAATCAATCCTTTTCCAAGTATCATTACATATCTTACTCGTATTACATGCACTCACCGGTGTGACCCTTAAGTGTTTCGTAGGCATGGATGTCTCATCATAGGTTGACTAACTGTGCACATAAATCCTTCACGAGTCTAGCCAGGTGATCCATGTGCCCTTTCAATTCATGACATGGGCACTCATCGGTGTTCCTTTGACCATCTTGCAAGAGTTGAAGTCTCGATTGAAGTCAAACCTCTGAGTGCGAGCTTGCTCTTGAAATGAATCCCTTAGTTGCTGGATCATCTCTAACGCATGCACATCCATAAGTCCCGCTTGTAGCTCGGGACTCATAGTGGCGACCATCAGACAGATCACATCGAGTGCATCACTGACATGCTTATCATAAGCTTGCCTTGCTTCAACTCTAGCATTCGCGGCGGGGACATTTGGTACTGCTCTCTCCAAGACATACCACTTTCTCTCATGCCTTAGTGCAATGCGAAGATTACGCTCCCAATTGAGAAAGTTTGACCCACACAACTTGTCCTTTTTTAGGATTGAGCATAGCGAGAGATTGTTGGTACTTGTCATTGTGGTTGTTGCTTCCATCTACAAACCAAACCCAGTTTAAATAGTAATCGTCAATAAACATTCTCTAAAATATATTATAAACCCATAACTAATATTTTAGGCTTAGGATCCATATATCACATTCTCGCCGCAAGGTTTGGGCACTTCCCGACGAGACATGCTATTTCTGGTAGGTAACATCCTTATCGATCGTACCAAGACTTGATACGATTCCTAGGGGTCGTAGAATCTTTAGACTTATAACCTATTACAACCTTGTACAATTTTAATTGTACATTTCTAGGTTGAAATAAAGTCTAGTATGTTTATTCTACTCAAGTACTTTTTGGGCCGGGACTCCCGATTATCACCAAAGTAGATCAGACCATTTAAGATACTGCGATGTTCTGCGCCGGGACTCCCGATTATCATAGAACCTTACGCACCCTAACACTCGCAATGATTTAGATCCATATCTAAGGTTCTTTCTCCTTACAATATGAATATCGTTTAACAAGTGAGGTGTTCCATTAGGTGGATAGTACTTAGATCTAAGATTTTCTTGGGTTTGTTTAAGTCTTGAACTAAGTGTTTCGTGACTTAAACTTATTCCAAACATAAACATTTACTCACCGGTGTGACCCTTAAGTGTTTCGTAGGCATGGATGTATCATCATAGGTTGACTAACTGTGCACATAAATCCTTCAGACTCCCACTTGTGCAAGTTCGTAACCTTTATCTTTATGACACGAGCTACAGTGGCCTTCTAGATGGGCATCTAGGTAACCAACCCCATAAAAACAGCTTATGTAACCCAGGTATAGTTATTGAAAAACTCTTTAATAGCGTCTCCTAGTAAAGAACACTCTGTCTCTACTTCTTGGGCAACTATGTTAGGTTTATCCCTTGCAGCACGATATTTGTGATAACGAATACCAGCATGGTAGAAAGTATCAACTCCTGTATTCGAAATCATTTCATGACTTCTTGATTCAAACTATTGTGATAAACGACAAAGAACAAATCAGTTCGTTTGGGCATGGCCATGCACTTTCCAGTTATCTCATCATGTCAAAGGACCCATAAATATCTCTCCTAAAAAGGAGGTGCAATTACATCTTGTTATATTTTGATTCAAAATACAAATCCCTCTATACCTAGTAAGGCCTCGTATGACAATCATATTTCAGAATTGTCTAAGACGAACCAAAGTACATTAGTCATTGTACCCCAAACCAAATACCTCAGGCTTAAGGACAATCCTAGTGAATAATACTTTTGAACTTTTCAACCACGAAGTATTATCACGGTGGTCAATCCAATATTCGCTGAGCTCCAACAGAATATCACCGATATTTGGTTTACACAAAACTTGTGTAGCTATCTTCGAAGAACTTCGAATCTACCACCAAATACCGCGATGACGTTAACGTCCCATCAAGGTTCCCACCAAGACGAGTAGTCATGGATTTATATGGATATTGTAAAACATACAAAGTCTGAATAAGAATGACACTAACTCATGTATTATTCCTCACTGGACATAGATACTGAATTATTACTGGTCATTACTTATTCTTTGCGTTTGAGTTGATTGCTCAATGACTCCTTAATTGCAACTTTTATCACTAATTACAATTAGTCATTTCTATTAAACTAAACACATAAAACGAGTATCTAAGAATACTATTACTTTTGTCTTTGCTAGATATTGTTCATGCAACAATTTAGAACATATTCTAGTCTTGCTCTTTTATATGATTCGGTAAACATAGATCGATTGGAAAATTACTCCTTCGGTTTCTTGAATCTATAAAACTTGCCTTGTAACTAAATCTCTTTTAGCTACTTGATTTGTAGATATCCTTATTAGTTAAAGAAATTTCCTTAAATGATTAACTTGTTCACTGGAATGTGAACATTCTATTAGATATGCAATAATTAATCACAAGAATTGTAATCACGCTATTAGGTTTGCAATAATCTAATCGATGATCATTTATTTCTCTTAATTTTTTGGCTAACGACTTGGTAATTCCTTGTTGTTAATGTCCTAACTAACTTTACTATATTCACTAGTACCTCTAATGAATACGTTAGTCATAGCCCCCACAAATTTTATGGAAATAGGCATTACTTAAACTACTACTTTTGACCTAGTCAAAACTTATAGTTTAACCCTTTAAGAATTTAATCAATTATCAAAGTCATCCTTTGGATTTGCGAATATCCAACATTCCTCTTAAGGGAATCATGACTTTCATTGATTACTGTATCTAACAAGTATGAGACACAGGAAACGATACTTCCAATTCTTAAGTGTATTAGTATCTTTTAAGAATCTTATTTAATGCCAAAGTCATTTCTTGGATTTCTCAAATATCCATTATTCCTATTAGGGAATTATGACTTGATTAAATATTGTATTTATTACAAGTATAAAAGACTTGCAATAATACCTTTTAATTCTTAAATACTTTAATATAGTTTGTTCCTTTAATGTCTAACTCATTTCACTTGGATTTTACGAATATCCAATTATTCCTATTAGGGAATCATTACTTCATTAAATTCCTTTATTACAAGTATAAAAGACTTGTAATAATACTCTTTAAAGTCTACCTTGACTATATCCAATATAATCATACTATATTAACACTAATATTTAAAACGTACTATCATAAGTAATTTTAATACTTAAGATGTTTTAACTAGGTTCAATAACTTTTGAACCTTATGCTTCCATAAAACCTCTTAAATACTTTAGAAGAACCTTCTAATTTCTAGTATCTAAGTATTTGAGCTATCTAAGACATTACTCATACAACAATCTGAAGGATTTATGTGCACAGTTAGTCAACCTATGATGATACATCCATGCCTACGAAACACTTAAGGGTCACACCGGTGAGTGCATGTAATACGAGTAAGATATGTAATGATACTTGGAAGAGGATTGATTCATAATAAGTCATTTATGAATCAAGTTAAGTATTAAGTCAAGTTTGACTTATTACTAGACTAGTTTATCTAACTAATTAATACAAGTATTTGTACATTTACTAGTTAAGTAATACAAGTATTTGTACATTTACTAGTTAAGTAAATATACAATGTGATAAATTAGTTTGTTCTCAATCATTTACTTTTACTCAATCATCATTCTCTATTTTTTTTTTTTGTTATTATTATTTTTTTTTCTTTCAAGCATTTAGTTACTTCCTCATTACTCGGATTAACAATTTATCATTAATGATTTTTACTCAAATTGAGTTTAGTAAACTTTCACTTGGTTTGTTTTGATAACTCTTTATCAATTTAAATCAATAATCTCTTATTCAATTGATTGCACTGTTTTCTCATAAATCTCTTTTAATGATTTTATTATAAACTTATATATAATAATTGAGGGTTTTCATGATACTTAGATGCTTGACGATTGGTCTCCTTGAATCCTTTTCGAAACATAGGCACGAGTCCTGTGCGTATAATAATAGGGGCCCTCTATTATTAGCCGCACCTACCCGTGTCATGGTTTCGAGACAGTTTCAAAAATTCCACTATCTCCCATCCTTATACCATCCACATAATCAAGTAGTTCACAACAGTACATATAGTATATATACATATATAGTCGTACAATTCACGCTCATCTCGAGCTAATTTTATTTTATTCTCTTAGTAATCAATGTCACTCGCGACGTTTTTTTTTTAATAAACTAAATAACTCATAAATAAGTACTAGAGGCATAAGGTTGTTGTGATGCGCTGATTCTCGATTTGGATTTGGACTCATTTTAAAAACACTTTTGAAAACTCATTTTGAAAACTCGTGTCTCGACTTGAGTTTGGAATCCATCCCTTGTGAACCCAATTCTCTCAAGCCAGAGCTCTGATACCAACTTGTAACATCCCAAAAATCAGGGGAAATTTTAAAAAAAAAAATTAAATAATAAAATAAACAATTTCCCCAAGAGTACAAGTAACTCGAAGGTCCCAACTCATGAATAAAAATATAAAACGTCTCGTGGTTAAAATGCGGAATAATAAAAGGTTTTAAAACAAAACATGTTTGACTCGAAATAAATGTTTTAATCCAAATCCATAAATATAAAAATAGAAACGCAGCTCATCAACCATTTACCTTCTCTTTACCCTTGCTAGTACCTGTAGAATAGGGGGAGTGATTGGGGTCAGCCACCGCTGAGTGAATAATATCAAAATAAACAAATAAATACAAACAACTCAAGCCACGTAAGTGATTCCTAGAGACTCTACTCAATTCTCAATTACTCAAGTTTATTTTCTCTGATTTTAAATTTATATAGCGCGCTTGTATGACTTGGGACGAGAGATCAACCTCGACCCGCCTCACACAACTCAAGGCTCAACACCTGTACTCTTCGGTGTTGAGTCAAAACGTCTGGCACCAGTACTCTTCGGTGCCAAGACAACTCAAGTATATTATCTTTAATGTTTTAACTCAAGAACTCAAAACTCAGATAACTCAGGCTCCAGATAACTCAAATCACAGATAACTCAAATAATTCACCCAATCAATACTCAGGCTCAATCAACAAGACAATTCACAACACATAGCACAAAATCATGAATCGAAAGTAAGTACAAGTTTATAGTGAGATTACCCACCTCGAATAACCGTAAGCTCCTAAATATCCTCGGTACTGAAGAGCATCTCTAACAGGTCCTAGAAGGTCCTACAAAGTACAAGGAAGCGCGGGTTAGGATTTGGCTCAAAGGTTGTTTCAGCAGAACTAAACAGCACACAGCACTTTCGCGGGAACGGCTATAACTCTCCAACCGCTCACTAGTTTTTATTCAAATTTTCACAGTAGCTCAATGACTCAGAGGGCTAAAATTTTACAGAAGACATCGGAAGCTGAATCCAAACAGAGAGGGCTCAAAACAGGCTCACGAGACAGAATAGCTGAACCGAAAACTAGTCTGCGATGGTTTACTAAAACAGCGATAACTTTTAAACCGTAAATTAGATTAACGAGCCATCAGCGGCATTGGAAAGAGGACTCAGAAAACTAGAAACCAGCACGGGCCAAAAATCCAAAATCATATCTTAAGTGTGGTAAAAACATCCCCGAACTCGGAGAACAGATTCTGATAAAAATCAGTTTGTTTTATTAAAACTTGTTTTTAATCCCGACAACAACCAACTCATTCCCGAGACACCCAACAGCATTGAAAACCCATTTAACTCAGAAACTACATTTAAAAATAATCTAGTTTGGTTATTATGAAATTGTTTCCGGTTTAACCAAGAACCTAAAGGTTCGGTTTCCGTTTCTCGATTAATAAACCGTCTAATTATAACCAAAGGCTTTTACCCAACCCGACACCATCAAAATTCAGTTTCCTCAAAATGAATAAAATATCAAAAGCCCGATTAAGATTATAAAAGTTTCCTGAAAATCAACATTCTCAAAACACAATGTAAAGCAAAATCTGTTGACCATAACTTTCAACTCGGTACACCGAATGACACCAAATTCTCACAGCATATAGTATACATAAGACACTACAAACTGTATATAGAAAGTTCGGCACGGTTCTGCCCCGAAGGGTCCCGAAACAGGCCTGCCAAAGGCAAATTCGTGCAGTATTTCAGCACTGCAGTCAGTTACAAAACGGGTCGTATTTCACAAACCGTTAACTCAATTAACGAGCAATCGGCGGTCACGGAAAGGTAAAACAGCGATCTACAAAAGTCTAGAAGGCATGGGGTCCAGAATCTGACCCGAAGTAGGTCAAAAACAGCCACGAAAAACCCTACAGTAAGCTGTCCCAAAATCAGCACAGTAACAAATCGATAAGACACGGAAATTGGTTAATACAAAACGGATCCAAACGTTGGTTAGACAAGGACTCATTAAAACACTCGAACCATTTAAACCGAAACTATGATATGCGACTTGGGACTCTATCGATCTCAGCCCTGCTCGGTCAATCAATTAATCAAAAACTCAGCACACAACAATTTAAGAATCGGAATCAATAAAACAGAATTGGATACGGGATTTAGGAAACTACCTAAATCACAGTCGATACTCGAATGAATTGGATTCACTCGTCCTCAACACCGGCGAATCATGCCTGCTCGATCTCTACTCGATCACCGAACTACACCTGCTCGGACAACCCAAACCCTTTAACAGAACTGCTCGGCGACCACTCTGCTCGGAATTCAATTGCTCTCTGCTCGGAATAAGGAAAGAGGTGGCTGCGATATTCCCTACTCGATGTCTCCGGCTAATCCTTAAGAATCGTTGCCTGCTTCTCCTATTCCCGTCAAATACTAATCACTATGGGAAACAAGCAAGCAAACACCTTTAATTAAAGAGAGGTGCTTGCTAAATCGTGACCTGCTTCTTCCTTTTTCCGTCAAATACCAATGATTATAGGAAGCAAGCAAGCAAACACCTTAATTAAAAGGGAGGTGCTTGCCGACACACTTTGAGAATTATGACCTACTTCTTCTTGATGATTTGCTGCTTCGAACAAAAGAGAGAAATGGGGATGCTCGATCGGAAGGAATAAAGAATGGTGGAGCGTGTGTGGTTGCTGCGGCCGGTGACAAAGATGAAGTAGAAGTCGGTTCTAGGGATTAGGGAAAGCAACATTTAATTTAAATCTCCCTCTCTTGGGCTTGGGACCCATTTGCAACTCAACCTTTAATTCAATCGGATGTGGGCTAAACAAAAGATGCAATGCAGTTCGGGCTTCCATTGGCCGAAGAAAACTAGAATAAGCTGTGATTAAAAAAAAAAATCACGTGAAGGAATTAACAAATAACTCTAGTCCACACTCCATTAAATCTGAACTCGGTCTAGACGCACAAGGGGTGAAACGGAGCCCAGCAAAAACGGCTAAAGACCTTGGTCTATCGGCCGGCCTCGAAACTTTAATAAACGTCTAAGATAATAAGCTAAACCCGTAATCATCATGGAATCTCGGAATAAGTAATGCTCTAGGTATTAATTAAAGCGTCTCGTATAAATTGATCTCATAATCCCACACAATTATTTAGCACTCTTGCTAATATTAATTAACCCACATTGTTAATTAACATGAATTAAATGACACCCTTGTCATTAATCGAATCACTACGTACTTAATTTATTCGAATTAAATACCCCTCAAAGCATATAACACATATAAGACCCAATTAAATAAATATCATGTAATTTATTTAATAAAAGTAATAATTCAATTACATTAATTTTTAGGGTGTTACAACTCAACTCCACTTGAATCAGACTTCGTCCCCGAAGTCATGGCTCGGAAGAACTCAGGGTGGCGATCTCGAAATCTCAGACTCAGGCTTGTTAACGGCATACGTCCGCAAAAGAGGAAAGAAAACAAAAAGATAAGATTAAGAATGAAATAAATTCGCCAGGGGTGACTTACTCGATCAAAATGAACTCTGGCTCTCGTAGTTGCTCATATAAGTCTTTCGTCTCTAGCGGCGTGAAACGAACAAGGTTCAAAAACCAGAATGCTCTCTAAGGGTTCTTAATCAAGGAAGAATGATGTCGAAAATGACACAATTAAATCACAGTGCTCTGCTGAAGGCGTCTTCTTGTTCTCGTAGTCGGACGCAGTTGCTGCACTCAACGGTCAACTTTGCGTTGAATCTCCGATTCAACTCCACTTGGATATTTGTTACGGTTTGGTTTGAGGCGAAAGATGATCTCGACGTAGTACTCGATTGTCCAACTCGTGCTCGCAATCATACTCGGCCCTCTCATGGCGAAAAATAAGTTTTTTTACTGGGAAAACTTTCCCGCACAGTTCTAACAAGGTATTACTTTTACAAAATTTACACCAGATTTTTTTTTTTTTTTTATTTTCAATCTCCGCCAAGAATGATATTTCAAATCCCTCTGCTCTATGGGGCATCAGTTTGTTTTAAAGAAAAATAAACAATTTAGCGGTTCGCACCACTATCAATCACTACACCACAAGTACACAATTCACATAAATGTATTTTATTATACATAAACCCCAGATAGTCGGCAACTCATGCCTTTTACTCTATTTGCATATACTCGCATGCACTCACCTCAAACCTCCACAACTTGTTTTTAACTCAACTCAAGCTTATATCATCAATTTAAACTCAAACCTCGTTTAATGACTTCTCGTCAGTCCACTTAATGTATACATTTATTTGATTTTACGATTTTTCACATGATCAAATTAAATTATCAGACTACTCGAACAGATAATTCCTCTTTTAAGCCGCGTTATTAATTCTCTTGCTAACTCCTATTTAATAACCCTTCACTGACTATTTTAATATTACTCGTTCAACTCATTGTAATTATATTTATAAATTCTCTTAATGATTTTATCATATAACTCGTTAAATATTTTCTTGTTTTGTTCTCATTTAAATTGATTCTTGATCGATTTGACCAAAAATTCCACTCATTAATCTCATTTATTTTCAAGTCTCAAATGCCTCAATTTAACATTTTCTCTTCACTTGGTTAATTATTTAACTCGATAATTTTCATGCACTTGATTACTCAGCTATTTTCTCGTTCTCAATATAAAGTTTTCTCATTACTTAATTTTTTTTTATTGTTTTCTCGATTTAAAAACTCATAGTATTTTAATTAAATTTTATTACTTGATACACTTATATTTTTCTCGTGTGCTTATTTCATTAACTATTATTGGTTTAGTAATTATTCACTAATGTATAATGTTTGATGACATTTAATTTAATAATTTAACTCGATATTTCCCTTAGTTTCAATTTAATAATTGAACATAATTAAAGATTTTCTCCTTTGATTTATTTTAGTAATTTAATCGTTTAACTTGATTTATTAGTTTCTTATAGCTCGATAATTCCTCAATAATAATAAATCTTCCTTATATTTTTATTATGGCGATCCTCTCATGGTCGACTCATTAACAACATTCTTGTTACTCTAATTTCATGATTTCTTGCGATTTATATATTTAGAGTATTTGTTACCTCTCATTTGTACCATTACTCTCAATTTATGAAGTTCTCACAACTTGATAATTATACCATCACATGTATATAAATTACTAAACACGATAATTTGGCTCAACAATGTTCTCGAATGGATTTAGTAATTTCTCGTAATAACATTTTTCCATTTAGCTCGATTTATTAATTTCTATTAGTTCGATAATACGAATAATCCACGACTTCATAATTATTCTCTATTCGTACTCTTGATATTGACAGTTTTCCCTTTTAACACCACTCAACTCCACTTGGAGAAAACTCGTCCCCGAGTTTGGAAGTGGCACTCAAAATCTCATAGAACTCGTCACAAACACTCGAAAGTTCGGTTTGTCGATTCTCACTTTTAATTATATATTTTAAGGCTTCATTGTATTACTCGATAATCAAACTCTTATGCACAGGTGTGAGTCGGTCTCAACGTGGACTCTTTATGCCCCTCTCACACCCATACTCATTTACTTTTTATCACTTTATAAAAATTATTCATTGCTCATATTAGGTGTCAGCTGTCTCATTAACATTCACATGGATTCTCACATCCTTATTAGATTTTATCAATTATAACTCATCACTCTTTATTAGTCTCATTAATAATTAGTCATTTTATGACTCCTCATATATCAAGCTTGTTACATTTATTAGCACCATAAATCTTTATTTCATGTCACACATTCACGATTATCTCTTGATCAAATCTGGGTATTAACCCTCATTTTGGTTTACTCATAGCATGTGGTATTATCATTACCATATAACAACATCTGTCGTTATATAAAATTCTCGTTTAGTTTGTACTGAATAAACCTTGGAAATTTTCTTTTGTCAAATTAACTCATTAATTAACTCGTTTTGGGTTTCTCATCTCATTCAATTAGTGATGTCTCAATGTTTACAACTTTTATTAACTCTATTAAAATTTTGTCTCTTACTTAATTAAAAGATCTCAATAATCAAGTATATTTATTCAACACAATTATTTATTAGGTCAAACATCTTGACTTAAATTAGTAGGTACTTACTTATAATCTTGTACTTAATTCGTTTCACATAAATGTTCATTTATCTCTTGATTTATTAATTTCTCATGGTTCATAACTCACCATTTTAAATGAATTAATTATTCTCAATTATATATTCATGTCTCTTATCACTCATTAATATTTTACTTGTTAATTTAAATTTAGCGGTACCTCATTGTTTCAAGTAATCTCATTAAATTTGTATGGGATAATTTGTCGTTCATCATTCATTTATTAATTCCTCATAAGGTTAATAATTTAACAAGAATTAGTTTGTTCTCAATCATTTACTTTTACTCAATCATCATTCTCTATTTTTTTTTTGTTATTATTATTTTTTTTTCTTTCAAGCATTTAGTTTACTTCCTCATTACTCGGATTAACAATTTATCATTAATGATTTTTACTCAAATTGAGTTTAGTAAACTTTCACTTGGTTTGTTTTGATAACTCTTTATCAATTTAAATCAATAATCTCTTATTCAATTGATTGCACTGTTTTCTCATAAATCTCTTTTAATGATTTTATTACAAACTTATATATAATAATTGAGGGTTTTCATGATACTTAGATGTTTGACGATTGGTCTCCTTGAATCCTTTTCGAAACATAGGCACGAGTCCTGTGCGTATAATAATAGGGGCCCTCTATTATTAGCCGCACCTACCCGTGTCATGGTTTCGAGCCAGTTTCAAAAATTCCACTATCTCCCATCCTTATACCATCCACATAATCAAGTAGTTCACAACAGTACATATAGTATATATACATATATAGTCGTACAATTCACGCTCATCTCGAGTTAATTTTATTTTATTCTCTTAGTAATCAATGTCACTCGCGACGTTTTTTTTAATAAACTAAATAACTCATAAATAAGTACTAGAGGCATAAGGTCGTTGTGATGCGCTGATTCTCGATTTGGATTTGGACTCATTTTAAAAACACTTTTGAAAACTCATTTTGAAAACTCGTGTCTCGACTTGAGTTTGGAATCCATCCCTTGTGAACCCAATTCTCTCAAGCCAGAGCTCTGATACCAACTTGTAACATCCCAAAAATCAGGGGAAATTTAAAAAAAAAAAATTAAATAATAAAATAAACAATTTCCCCAAGAGTACAAGTAACTCGAAGGTCCCAACTCATGAATAAAAATATAAAACGTCTCGTGGTTTAAATGCGGAATAATAAAAGGTTTTAAAGCAAAACATGTTTGACTCGAAATAAATGTTTTAATCCAAATCCATAAATATAAAAATAGAAACGCAGCTCATCAACCATTGACCTTCTCTTTACCCTTGCTAGTACCTGTAGAATAGGGGGAGTGATTGGGGTCAGCCACCGCTGAGTGAATAATATCAAAATAAACAAATAAATACAAACAACTCAAGCCACGTAAGTGATCCCTAGAGACTCTACTCAATTCTCAATTACTCAAGTTTATTTTCTTTGATTTTAAATTTATATAGCGCGCTTGTATGACTTGGGACGAGAGATCAACCTCGACCCGCCTCACACAACTCAAGGCTCAACACCTGTACTCTTCGGTGTTGAGTCAAAACGTCTGGCACCAGTACTCTTCGGTGCCAAGACAACTCAAGTATATTATGTTTAATGTTTTAACTCAAGAACTCAAAACTCAGATAACTCAGGCTCCAGATAACTCAAATCACAGATAACTCAAATAATTCACCCAATCAATACTCAGGCTCAATCAACAAGACAATTCACAACACATAGCACAAAATCATGAATCGAAAGTAAGTACAAGTTTATAGTGAGATTACCCACCTCGAATAACCGTAAGCTCCTAAATATCCTCGGTACTGAAGAGCATCTCTAACAGGTCCTAGAAGGTCCTACAAAGTACAAGGAAGC
Source organism: Calendula officinalis (assembly GCA_963853835.1). Taxonomy (NCBI): domain Eukaryota; kingdom Viridiplantae; phylum Streptophyta; class Magnoliopsida; order Asterales; family Asteraceae; genus Calendula; species Calendula officinalis. The sequence goes on along the minus strand of OY970824.1, from coordinate 43,174,519 downwards.
GCGGGTTAGGATTTGGCTATTTCATCAGAACTAAACAGCACACAGCACTTTCGCGGGAACGGCTATAACTCTCCAACCGCTCACTAGTTTTTATTCAAATTTTCACAGTAGCTCAATGACTCAGAGGGCTAAAATTTTACAGAAGACATCGGAAGCTGAATCCAAACAGAGAGGGCTCAAAACCGGCTCACGAGACAGAATAGCTGAACCGAAAACTAGTCTGCGATGGTTTACTAAAACAGCGATAACTTTTAAACCGTAAATTAGATTAACGAGCCATCAGCGGCATTGGAAAGAGGACTCAGAAAACTAGAAACTAGCACGGGCCAAAAATCCAAAATCATATCTTAAGTGTGGTAAAAACATCCCCGAACTCGGAGAACAGATTCTGATAAAAATCAGTTTGTTATATTAAAACTTGTTTTTAATCCCGACAACAACCAACTCATTCCCGAGACACCCAACAGCATTGAAAACCCATTTAACTCAGAAACTACATTTAAAAATAATCTAGTTTGGTTATTATGAAATTGTTTCCGGTTTAACCAAGAACCTAAAGGTTCGGTTTCCGTTTCTCGATTAATAAACCGTCTAATTATAACCAAAGGCTTTTACCCAACCCGACACCATCAAAATTCAGTTTCCTCAAAATGAATAAAATATCAAAAGCCCGATTAAGATTATAAAAGTTTCCTGAAAATCAACATTCTCAAAACACAATGTAAAGCAAAATCTGTTGACCATAACTTTCAACTCGGTACACCGAATGACACCAAATTCTCACAGCATATAGTATACATAAGACACTACAAACTGTATATAGAAAGTTCGGCCCGGTTCTGCCCCGAAGGGTCCCGAAACAGGCCTGCCAAAGGCAAATTCGTGCAGTATTTCAGCACTGCAGTCAGTTACAAAACGGGTCGTATTTCACAAACCGTTAACTCAATTAACGAGCGATCGGCGGTCACGGAAAGGTAAAACAGCGATCTACAAAAGTCTAGAAGGCATGGGGTCCAGAATCTGACCCGAAGTAGGTCAAAAACAGCCACGAAAAACCCTACAGTAAGCTGTCCCAAAATCAGCACAGTAACAAATCGATAAGACACGGAAATTGGTTAATACAAAACGGATCCAAACGTTGGTTAGACAAGGACTCATTAAAACACTCGAACCATTTAAACCCAAACTATGATATGCGACTTGGGACTCTATCGATCTCAGCCCTGCTCGGTCAATCAATTAATCAAAAACTCAGCACACAACAATTTAAGAATCGGAATCAATAAAACAGAATTGGATACGGGATTTAGGAAACTACCTAAATCACAGTCGATACTCGAATGAATTGGATTCACTCGTCCTCAACACCGGCGAATCATGTCTGCTCGATCTCTACTCGATCACCGAACTACACCTGCTCGGACAACCCAAACCCTTTAACAGAACTGCTCGGCGACCACTCTGCTCGGAATTCAATTGCTCTCTGCTCGGAATAAGGAAAGAGGTGGCTGCGATATTCCCTACTCGATGTCTCCGGCTAATCCTTAAGAATCGTTTCCTGCTTCTCCTATTCCCGTCAAATACTAATCACTATGGGAAACAAGCAAGCAAACACCTTTAATTAAAGAGAGGTGCTTGCTAAATCGTGACCTACTTCTTCCTTTTTCCGTCAAATACCAATGATTATAGGAAGCAAGCAAGCAAACACCTTAATTAAAAGGGAGGTGCTTGCCGACACACTTTGAGAATTATGACCTACTTCTTCTTGATGATTTGCTGCTTCGAAAAAAAGAGAGAAATGGGGATGCTCGATCGGAAGGAATAAAGAATGGTGGAGCGTGTGTGGTTGCTGCGGCCGGTGACAAAGATGAAGTAGAAGTCGGTTCTAGGGATTAGGGAAAGCAACATTTAATTTAAATCTCCCTCTCTTGGGCTTGGGACCCATTTGCAACTCAACCTTTAATTCAATCGGATGTGGGCTAAACAAAAGATGCAATGCAGTTCGGGCTTCCATTGGCCGAAGAAAACTAGAATAAGCTGTGATTAAAAAAAAAATCACGTGAAGGAATTAACAAATAACTCTAGTCCACACTCCATTAAATCTGAACTCGGTCTAGACGCACAAGGGGTGAAACGGAGCCCAACAAAAACGGCTAAAGACCTTGGTCTATCGGCCGGCCTCGAAACTTTAATAAACGTCTAAGATAATAAGCTAAACCCGTAATCATCATGGAATCTCGGAATAAGTAATGCTCTAGGTATTAATTAAAGCGTCTCGTATAAATTGATCTCATAATCCCACACAATTATTTAGCACTCTTGCTAATATTAATTAACCCACATTGTTAATTAACATGAATTAAATGACACCCTTGTCATTAATCGAATCACTACGTACTTAATTTATTCGAATTAAATACCCCTCAAAGCATATAACACATATAAGACCCAATTAAATAAATATCATGTAATTTATTTAATAAAAGTAATAATTCAATTACATTAATTTTTAGGGTGTTACAACTCAACTCCACTTGAATCAGACTTCGTCCCCGAAGTCATGGCTCGGAAGAACTCAGGGTGGCGATCTCGAAATCTCAGACTCAGGCTTGTTAACGGCATACGTCCGCAAAAGAGGAAAGAAAACAAAAAGATAAGATTAAGAATGAAATAAATTCGCCAGGGGTGACTTACTCGATCAAAATGAACTCTGGCTCTCGTAGTTGCTCATATAAGTCTTTCGTCTCTAGCGGCGTGAAACGAACAAGGTTCAAAAACCAGAATGCTCTCTAAGGGTTCTTAATCAAGGAAGAATGATGTCGAAAATGACACAATTAAATCACAGTGCTCTGCTGAAGGCGTCTTCTTGTTCTCGTAGTCGGACGCAGTTGCTGCACTCAACGGTCAACTTTGCGTTGAATCTCCGATTCAACTCCACTTGGATATTTGTTACGGTTTGGTTTGTGGCGAAAGATGATCTCGACGTAGTACTCGATTGTCCAACTCGTGCTCGCAATCATACTCGGCCCTCTCATGGCGAAAAATAAGTTTTTTTACTGGGAAAACTTTCCCGCGCAGTTCTAACAAGGTATTACTTTTACAAAATTTACACCAGATTTTTTTTTTTTTTTTTTTTATTATCAATCTCCGCCAAGAATGATATTTCAAATTCCTCTGCTCTATGGGGCATCAGTTTGTTTTAAAGAAAAATAAACAATTTAGCGGTTCGCACCACTATCAATCACTACACCACAAGTACACAATTCACATAAATGTATTTTATTATACATAAACCCCAGATAGTCGGCAACTCATGCCTTTTACTCTATTTGCATATACTCGCATGCACTCACCTCAAACCTCCACAACTTGTGTTTAACTCAGCTCAAGCTTATATCATCAATTTAAACTCAAACCTCGTTTAATGACTTCTCGTCAGTCCACTTAATGTATACATTTATTCGATTTTACGATTTTTCACATGATCAAATTAAATTATCAGACTACTCGAACAGATAATTCCTCTTTTAAGCCGCGTTATTAATTCTCTTGTTAACTCCTATTTAATAACCCTTCACTGACTATTTTAATATTACTCGTTCAACTCATTGTAATTATATTTATAAATTCTCTTAATGATTTTATCATATAACTCGTTAAATATTTTCTTGCTTTGTTCTCATTTAAATTGATTCTTGATCAATTTGACCAAAAATTCCACTCATTAATCTCATTTATTTTCAAGTCTCAAATGCCTCAATTTAACATTTTCTCTTCACTTGGTTAATTATTTAACTCGATAATTTTCATGCACTTGATTACTCAGCTATTTTCTCGTTCTCAATATAAAGTTTTCTCATTACTTATTTTTTTTTTTATTGTTTTCTCGATTTAAAAACTCATAGTATTTTAATTAAATTTTATTACTTGATACACTTATATTTTTCTCGTGTGCTTATTTCATTAACTATTATTGGTTTAGTAATTATTCACTAATGTATAATGTTTGATGACATTTAATTTAATAATTTAACTCGATATTTCCCTTAGTTTCAATTTAATAATTGAACATAATTAAAGATTTTCTCCTTTGATTTATTTTAGTAATTTAATCGTTTAACTTGATTTATTAGTTTCTTATAGCTCGATAATTCCTCAATAATAATAAATCTTCCTTATATTTTTATTATGGCGATCCTCTCATGGTCGACTCATTAACAACATTCTTGTTACTCTAATTTCATGATTTCTTGCGATTTATATATTTAGAGTATTTGTTACCTCTCATTTGTACCATTACTCTCAATTTATGAAGTTCTCACAACTTGATAATTATACCATCACATGTATACAAATTACTCAACACGATAATTTGGCTCAACAATGTTCTCGAATGGATTTAGTAATTTCTCGTAATAACGTTTTTCCATTTAGCTCGATTTATTAATTTCTATTAGTTCGATAATACGAATAATCCACGACTTCATAATTATTCTCTATTCGTACTCTTGATATTGACAGTTTTCCCTTTTAACACCACTCAACTCCACTTGGAGAAAACTCATCCCCGAGTTTGGAAGTGGCACTCAAAATCTCATAGAACTCGTCACAAACACTCGAAAGTTCGGTTTGTCGATTCTCACTTTTAATTATATATTTCAAGGCTTCATTGTATTACTCGATAATCAAACTCTTATGCACAGGTGTGAGTCGGTCTCAACGTGGACTCTTTATGCCCCTCTCACACCCATACTCATTTACTTTTTATCACTTTATAAAAATTATTCATTGCTCATATTAGGTGTCAGCTGTCTCATTAACATTCACATGGATTCTCACATCCTTATTAGATTTTATCAATTATAACTCATCACTCTTTATTAGTCTCATTAATAATTAGTCATTTTATGACTCCTCATATATCAAGCTTGTTACATTTATTAGCACCATAAATCTTTATTTCATGTCACACATTCACGATTATCTCTTGATCAAATCTGGGTATTAACCCTCATTTTGGTTTACTCATAGCATGTGGTATTATCATTACCATATAACAACATCTGTCGTTATATAAAATTCTCGTTTAGTTTGTACTGAATAAACCTTGGAAATTTTCTTTTGTCAAATTAACTCATTAATTAACTCGTTTTGGGTTTCTCATCTCATTCAATTAGTGATGTCTCAATGTTTACAACTTTTATTAACTCTATTAAAATTTTGTCTCTTACTTAATTAAAAGATCTCAATAATCAAGTATATTTATTCAACACAATTATTTATTAGGTCAAACATCTTGACTTAAATTAGTAGGTACTTACTTATAATCTTGTACTTAATTCGTTTCACATAAATGTTCATTTATCTCTTGATTTATTAATTTCTCATGGTTCATAACTCACCATTTTAAATGAATTAATTATTCTCAATTATATATTCATGTCTCTTATCACTCATTAATATTTTACTTGTTAATTTAAATTTAGCGGTACCTCATTGTTTCAAGTAATCTCATTAAATTTGTATGGGATAATTTGTCGTTCATCATTCATTTATTAATTCCTCATAAGGTTAATAATTTAACAAGAATTAGTTTGTTCTCAATCATTTACTTTTACTCAATCATCATTCTCTATTTTTTTTTTGTTATTATTATTTTTTTTTCTTTCAAGCATTTAGTTTACTTCCTCATTACTCGGATTAACAATTTATCATTAATGATTTTTACACAAATTGAGTTTAGTAAACTTTCACTTGGTTTGTTTTGATAACTCTTTATCAATTTAAATCAATAATCTCTTATTCAATTGATTGCACTGTTTTCTCATAAATCTCTTTTAATGATTTTATTATAAACTTATATATAATAATTGAGGGTTTTCATGATACTTAGATGCTTGACGATTGGTCTCCTTGAATCCTTTTCGAAACATAGGCATGAGTCCTGTGCGTATAATAATAGGGGCCCTCTATTATTAGCCGCACCTACCCGTGTCATGGTTTCGAGCCAGTTTCAAAAATTCCACTATCTCTCATCCTTATACCATCCACATAATCAAGTAGTTCACAACAGTACATATAGTATATAGTATATATACATATATAGTCGTACAATTCACGCTCATCTCGAGTTAATTTTATTTTATTCTCTTAGTAATCAATGTCACTCGCGACGTTTTTTTTAATAAACTAAATTACTCATAAATAAGTACTAGAGGCATAAGGTCGTAGTGATGCGCTGATTCTCGTTTTGGATTTGGACTCATTTTAAAAACACTTTTGAAAACTCATTTTGAAAACTCGTGTCTCGACTTGAGTTTGGAATCCATCCCTTGTGAACCCAATTCTCTCAAGCCAGAGCTCTGATACCAACTTGTAACATCCCAAAAATCAGGGGAAATTTTAAAAAAAAAAAAATTAAATAATAAAATAAACAATTTCCCCAAGAGTACAAGTAACTCGAAGGTCCCAACTCATGAATAAAAATATAAAACGTCTCGTGGTTTGAATGCGGAATAATAAAAGGTTTTAAAACAAAACATGTTTGACTCGAAATAAATGTTTTAATCCAAATCCATAAATATAAAAATAGAAACGCAGCTCATCAACCATTGACCTTCTCTTTACCCTTGCTAGTACCTGTAGAATAGGGGGAGTGATTGGGGTCAGCCACCGCTGAGTGAATAATATCAAAATAAACAAATAAATACAAACAACTCAAGCCACGTAAGTGATCCCTAGAGACTCTACTCAATTCTCAATTACTCAAGTTTATTTTCTCTGATTTTAAATTTATATAGCGCGCTTGTATGACTTGGGACGAGAGATCAACCTCGACCCGCCTCACACAACTCAAGGCTCAACACCTGTACTCTTCGGTGTTGAGTCAAAACGTCTGGCACCAGTACTCTTCGGTGCCAAGACAACTCAAGTATATTATGTTTAATGTTTTAACTCAAGAACTCAAAACTCAGATAACTCAGGCTCCAGATAACTCAAATCACAGATAACTCAAATAATTCACCCAATCAATACTCAGGCTCAATCAACAAGACAATTCACAACACATAGCACAAAATCATGAATCGAAAGTAAGTACAAGTTTATAGTGAGATTACCCACCTCGAATAACCGTAAGCTCCTAAATATCCTCGGTACTGAAGAGCATCTCTAACAGGTCCTAGAAGGTCCTACAAAGTACACGGAAGCGCGGGTTAGGATTTGGCTATTTCATCAGAACTAAACAGCACACAGCACTTTCGCGGGAACGGCTATAACTCTCCAACCGCTCACTAGTTTTTATTCAAATTTTCACAGTAGCTCAATGACTCAGAGGGCTAAAATTTTACAGAAGACATCGGAAGCTGAATCCAAATAGAGAGGGCTCAAAACAGGCTCACGAGACAGAATAGCTGAACCGAAAACTAGTCTGCGATGGTTTACTAAAACAGCGATAACTTTTAAACCGTAAATTAGATTAACAAGCCATCAGCGGCATTGGAAAGAGGACTCAGAAAACTAGAAACCAGCACGGGCCAAAAATCCAAAATCATATCTTAAGTGTGGTAAAAACATCCCCGAACTCGGAGAACAGATTCTGATAAAAATCAGTTTGTTATATTAAAACTTGTTTTTAATCCCGACAACAACCAACTCATTCCCGAGACACCCAACAGCGTTGAAAACCCATTTAACACAGAAACTACATTTAAAAATAATCTAGTTTGGTTATTATGAAATTGTTTCCGGTTTAACCAAGAACCTAAAGGTTCGGTTTCCGTTTCTCGATTAATAAACCGTCTAATTATAACCAAAGGCTTTTACCCAACCCGACACCATCAAAATTCAGTTTCCTCAAAATGAATAAAATATCAAAATCCCGATTAAGATTATAAAAGTTTCCTGAAAATCAACATTCTCAAAACACAATGTAAAGCAAAATCTGTTGACCATAACTTTCAACTCGGTACACCGAATGACACCAAATTCTCACAGCATATAGTATACATAAGACACTACAAACTGTATATAGAAAGTTCGGCCCGGTTCTGCCCCGAAGGGTCCCGAAACAGGCCTGCCAAAGGCAAATTCGTGCAGTATTTCAGCACTGCAGTCAGTTACAAAACGGGTCGTATTTCACAAACCGTTAACTCAATTAACGAGCGATCGGCGGTCACGGAAAGGTAAAACAGCGATCTACAAAAGTCTAGAAGGCATGGGGTCCAGTATCTGACCCGAAGTAGGTCAAAAACAGCCACGAAAAACCCTACAGTAAGCTGTCCCAAAATCAGCACAGTAACAAATCGATAAGACACGGAAATTGGTTAATACAAAACGGATCCAAACGTTGGTTAGACAAGGACTCATTAAAACACTCGAACCATTTAAACCGAAACTATGATATGCGACTTGGGACTCTATCGATCTCAGCCCTGCTCGGTCAATCAATTAATCAAAAACTCAGCACACAACAATTTAAGAATCGGAATCAATAAAACAAAATTGGATACGGGATTTAGGAAACTACCTAAATCACAGTCGATACTCGAATGAATTGGATTCACTCGTCCTCAACACCGGCGAATCATGCCTGCTCGATCTCTACTCGATCACCGAACTACACCTGCTCGGACAACCCAAACCCTTTAACAGAACTGCTCGGCGACCACTCTGCTCGGAATTCAATTGCTCTCTGCTCGGAATAAGGAAAGAGGTGGCTGCGATATTCCCTACTCGATGTCTCCGGCTAATCCTTAAGAATCGTTGCCTGCTTCTCCTATTCCCGTCAAATACTAATCACTATGGGAAACAAGCAAGCAAACACCTTTAATTAAAGAGAGGTGCTTGCTAAATCGTGACCTGCTTCTTCCTTTTTCCGTCAAATACCAATGATTATAGGAAGCAAGCAAGCAAACACCTTAATTAAAAGGGAGGTGCTTGCCGACACACTTTGAGAATTATGACCTACTTCTTCTTGATGATTTGCTGCTTCGAACAAAAGAGAGAAATGGGGATGCTCGATCGGAAGGAATAAAGAATGGTGGAGCGTGTGTGGTTGCTGCGGCCGGTGACAAAGATGAAGTAGAAGTCGGTTCTAGGGATTAGGGAAAGCAACATTTAATTTAAATCTCCCTCTCTTGGGCTTGGGACCCATTTGCAACTCAACCTTTAATTCAATCGGATGTGGGCTAAACAAAAGATGCAATGCAGTTCGGGCTTCCATTGGCCGAAGAAAACTAGAATAAGCTGTGATTAAAAAAAAAATCACGTGAAGGAATTAACAAATAACTCTAGTCCACACTCCATTAAATCTGAACTCGGTCTAGACGCACAAGGGGTGAAACGGAGCCCAGCAAAAACGGCTAAAGACCTTGGTCTATCGGCCGGCCTCGAAACTTTAATAAACGTCTAAGATAATAAGCTAAACTCGTAATCATCATGGAATCTCGGAATAAGTAATGCTCTAGGTATTAATTAAAGCGTCTCGTATAAATTGATCTCATAATCCCACACAATTATTTAGCACTCTTGCTAATATTAATTAACCCACATTGTTAATTAACATGAATTAAATGACACCCTTGTCATTAATCGAATCACTACGTACTTAATTTATTCGAATTAAATACCCCTCAAAGCATATAACACATATAAGACCCAATTAAATAAATATCATGTAATTTATTTAATAAAAGTAATAATTCAATTACATTAATTTTTAGGGTGTTACAACTCAACTCCACTTGAATCAGACTTCGTCCCCGAAGTCATGGCTCGGAAGAACTCAGGGTGGCGATCTCGAAATCTCAGACTCAGGCTTGTTAACGGCATACGTCCGCAAAAGAGGAAAGAAAACAAAAAGATAAGATTATTACTCCTTCGGTTTCTTGAATCTATAAAACTTGCCTTGTAACTAAATCTCTTTTAGCTACTTGATTTGTAGATATCCTTATTAGTTAAAGAAATTTCCTTAAATGATTAACTTGTTCACTGGAATGTGAACATTCTATTAGATATGCAATAATTAATCCCAAGAATTGTAATCACGCTATTAGGTTTGCAATAATCTAATCGATGATCATTTATTTCTCTTAATTTTTTGGCTAACGACTTGGTAATTCCTTTTTGTTAATGTCCTAACTAACTTTACTATATTCACTAGTACCTCTAATGAATACGTTAGTCATAGCCCCCACAAATTTTATGGAAATAGGCATTACTTAAACTACTACTTTTGACCTAGTCAAAACTTATAGTTTAACCCTTTAAGAATTTAATCAATTATCAAAGTCATCCTTTGGATTTGCGAATATCCAACATTCCTCTTAAGGGAATCATGACTTTCATTGATTACTGTATCTAACAAGTATGAGACACTGGAAACGATACTTCCAATTCTTAAGTGTATTAGTATCTTTTAAGAATCTTATTTAATGCCAAAGTCATTTCTTGGATTTCTCAAATATCCATTATTCCTATTAGGGAATTATGACTTGATTAAATATCGTATTTATTACAAGTATAAAAGACTTGCAATAATACCTTTTAATTCTTAAATACTTTAATATAGTTTGCTCCTTTTAAGAGCTCATTTAACGTCTAACTCATTTCACTTGGATTTTACGAATATCCAATTATTCCTATTAGGGAATCATGACTTCATTAAATTCCTTTATTACAAGTATAAAAGACTTGTAATAATACTCTTTAAAGTCTACCTTGACTATATCCAATATAATCATACTATATTAACACTAATATTTAAAACGTACTATCATAAGTAATTTTAATACTTAAGATGTTTTAACTAGGTTCAATAACTTTTGAACCTTATGCTTCCATAAAACCTCTTAAATACTTTAGAAGAACCTTCTAATTTCTAGTATCTAAGTATTTGAGCTATCTAAGACATTACTCATACAACAATCTGAAGGATTTATGTGCACAGTTAGTCAACCTATGATGATACATCCATGCCTACGAAACACTTAAGGGTCACACCGGTGAGTGCATGTAATACGAGTAACATATGAAATGATACTTGGAAGAGGATTGATTCATAATAAGTCATTTATGAATCAAGTTAAGTATTAAGTCAAGTTTGACTTATTACTAGACTAGTTTATCTAACTAATTAATACAAGTATTTGTACATTTACTAGTTAAGTAAATATACAATGTGTTAATTGTAGATTATCCATAATATGATTTAAAGTAATTAAATCATATGGTAATTGGATAATATTATTGTATAAATTATATAAGGGTTATTATACAATTAATTATTAAAAGTATAAATACAAGTATATAATTCGTGTATATGGGTACCGAATTATTAAGTGTTTTAATACTAGACATTTAATAGTTAAGTACAATAATAAAAGAATAATAAACTATAAGGGAAGGAAACGTAAAAAGGAAAGTTTAATTAAAGATTTGATCTTAATTAAACTAGAGGGTCCTAAGCGCAACTTATTTATCTATAAATAAGAGGCTTAGAGTAACCCTAAAACCCCTTGCATTGTATACGAAATCCCTTCCCCCTCTCCCCTTGGTTTCGGCCGAAAAAGAGCATCACCAAGTTCTTGGTGTTCTTCGTTCTTCGTTCGTTCGTTCTTCATATTCTTCAAGTCTTGAAGATTGAAGATCATTACAAGGATCAACTAGAAGATCACTCGATTTGTTCATCATCAGTGGATCTATCTTAAGCAAAAAACAAGGTATGTTTTGGGAAACCCTTTTTCCCTTCTTCTTCTCTTGGCCGAATTCGACCACCAAGAACCCTAGGGTTCTTGGTGATGGTCGAATGAAACACACAAGCATTGTGTGTGTTCGGGTTTTTCGTACAAGGTTTCTTTCTTGTTAATCTAATCTAGATCTCCAAGATCCCAATCCTTTAGGGTTTAAGGATTAAGTTTAATCCACTTCCGCTTCTAGGGATGAAATTAGCTAGATGGTTTAACCGGTCAAGAACAAGTTCATGTTCTTGGTCAGTATGGTTCGAACAAGTGATCTAGGAGGTTGACCCAAGTGGTCAATCAGTGTCAATGAAACCCTTCAGTGGTATCAGAGCGTTGGTTTAGAGATCTAAACTAGATTAACAAAATTTGTTTGTTTATTTTTTTTATTAAAGTTTTTGTGTTCCTTCTTTTTCTTCTTCTTCTTAACTCATGAAAAGGGTAAGAACCCTAGGACCAAGTATGTTAAACTAGTTAAGTTTAATTGGTCAAAAGGATTCTAGAAAAACCCTAGAAATTTCGTGTAAGGCAAAAGAACCCTAGATCAAGTATGTTAAACAAGATTTGTTTAATTGATCAAAAGGCTTCTTTTCCCTAACCCTAGAATTTTCGAATTAGGAGGAACCCTAGGATCAAGATTGTCAAAAATTTTGATCAAGATGATTCTTTCCTTAATTACATGATCTTCAAAATCTAGGATCAAGTATGTTAAACCAAGATTTGGTTTAATTGATAAAAAAAGATTCTTTCATTTTCTTAAAGATTTTCGAGATCAAGGAGGTTCCTTGGACACCAAGTTTGTTAAACTAGCTTAGTTTAATTGGTGGAAAAGTTTCCTAAACTTTAAGGGAATTTTTCGAAAACCCTAGAATTAATCTAGGACCAAGAACATTAAACTAGTATAGTTTAATTGTTTAAAAGAATTAATTAAGTTAATAATCTAAAATCTAGATAATTAAACAAGTTCATGTTTAATAGGTTTAATTATTATTTTAATAGATTTATTAAGACTAGTTCTTTAAACCTAGAAATCTAGACAAAGTTTATTGTCTATAAGGTTTAAATTAAAAAGTTTAAATAAATTTATTAGGGTTATAATCTATCTTTGAATTTAAACAAAGTTTATTGTTTAAATAGGATTGATTAGAATTAATCTTTTGATAAATAATGTTTTTGATCAAGAAAGTCAAAACCCTAGTTTTGATTGATCAAGAACAAGATTAGGGTTTAACTAATTGATGAGAATTAAAAGAAGTGTTAATTTTTAGTTCAAGAAATTAACAAGATGTATTTATTTATTTATATATATATGGTCGAGTTATATTGAGAACTCATATTACATGTGTAACACAAAATAACCCACCTAACCAATCAGAATTTAGTAAATACCTATGTAAACCAATAACATTTAACCCAAATCAAACACATACTTAAAAAAACATCAAAAATACTGAAAAACATACATGCACAAATAACACTTATGATACGTACATGAATAACATACATGCGTGATAACATATATGTATACATGCATGAATTACCTACATGCAAACCAATATTTGAGGGTCCCTCATCAAATTCATTCATGTATCTTTTATGATCTGTTGATTTTGAAAATCAATTGTTTAGATTGAGTTATAGACAAAAGATAGGGTTCTCTATATAACTCTCCACTATATATATATAATTTCGGATTTTAAAATATTTAAAAAGGATAAAATGATTTTTAATAAATAAAGAAGTTTATACGTATTTTAATTACATTAAGTTAAAATACATGCGTATAAATTAGATGTAATATTCTTGTTAGAATGTTACAAGTTTATTTTAAAAGTAAATATATATGTATATATATTAAATACAAGATTAAATGGAACATTAAAAGATAATGTTATTTTGATCTTAAAGGCTAAATAATATAACTAGATATTGTATAAGTTGATTATATAATTAAGACTAGAAAGTATAAAGTTATGATTTCATTATAACTAGAAACTGTACAAGTTGAGGTTATATGATAGACTAGAAATATACAAAGTTATATATTATTATTATTATAAGATGTATAAAGTTATAAGTTATTATAACTAGATAATTATACAAGTACAATATAAGTATTTTACAAGTCATGTAAGATATTAGATTAATGATCAAGGATAAATAACAAGATAACTTTAGAACCTATATTTAACTAGTTCAAGTTAAATGTAAGAAAGGTTTAAACAAACTAAGAATTATTATATATAGCCTTTATATAATAAGGTTATTAGTTTCACCAAGTATAGACCGGTGATTGGGTTGCTTAAGTTCCATCATGGTTGTTGGAGCTAGTGGGAGCTACACAAGAAAATCACAAAGTTTATGAATGCGTCACTATGACATATGTTTTGGTCGAATCTAATAAGTCAAAACAAATGTTTAATTTTTATTAGACATGTGAAAAACTAGGTGTGTTAAACTAGATTTATGATTCAAGTTTATGAATCATAAAAGAATCAAAAAGTTTAACATAAGTGTTTAAGTTTTTCAAGAAAGATAAAACAAGTGTGACAACTCGATATTTCTTGTATGTAACTTCATTTCATTTCTAGAACTTTCCTTATTTAGAAAGTTTCTATTTTTAGACATTTCTATTTTTGGCATTCCTTACACACAACAAACATACATATTTTTACACCATGCATTAGTGTTTGATTATTTTAGTCAACACAACATCTTATTTACTTATGGTGACACATTTTGAGCTAAATCATTTCTAAAAACAATAACGTTCTCGATAAAACAATAAACGAATAAACTTAATATAAACGTGACTCGATTTGAACTACGCTCTAAACCCGACACCTTAATCTTTTGACCGACCACTATGTGGCCGGCCTACCCTTGCTCGTGCCCTCTTGCTCGGCCAAACACCCTTGGGGTGTTGATCAAGTTACCTTGAATTCTATCTTGTTCCTTAAGCCTTATCCATCTAGTTTCAAAAGGAGTTGTAGTTAGACTCAAACTCTAACTAACCCTACACTATAAATACCCACCAAATGCCAAACCCTAACACTATTTTGCCCCGTTTCTCCCATTCGGCCGCAGCAAGCAAACCACCATCATCTTCGTCCGTTTTCCCGATCGCAAGCAATTCCGAGCACCCCTTTGCCGATTTCCCCTTCATTCGATCAAGGTATGATGTTATAACCTTTGTTTTCCTTGATATCTCCTTGCTTGAACCCTGTCTTGAACCCGATACCATGGCCCTAGGCCATATGGTCTCGGTTAGCCACGAAAACCGAACACACATGCATGACCCTATCCGATCGGGTTCATGTGTGTGTGTGTTGTTCTTGTTTTGATGTTTACTTGATAGATCCATTTGTTAGAACCCTAGATCTCTGCTTGACATGTTAAAACCCTAGAATTAGTCCTTAGATCCGCACCTATATCAATCTAACACCCAAAACTCGACCCATAACTCGATCTAGACCGAACTAGAACCAAACCCTTAGGGTTTCGGCCTAGCCGGCCAACCCTAGCCGAATCTTCACCAAACCGAGCCTAGGTTGACAAAATTTGACCATGTTTGACCTTCGTTGACTGAATTGTATCATACCCTAAACCCTAACCGAAATCTAAAAACCCTAGTTGACTTTTGTTGACTAATTTTGACTAATGATTGACCAATAAGTCAAACCGGGTCAAGGCCGGATCTTGACCCAAACCCGAATACCCAATCGGGCCAAGGCCCGTACTTGGCCCATATCGATCTACTTTAGTCCATCGGGCCCAAACCTTAGTTGGCCCATTAGTATCCAAGCCCATTTGGACCAAAGCCCAAACCTTTGGCCCATACCCAACCAAACCGAACCCAATTGGGCCAAGCCCAATTCATGTCCCAATCTAAGTGGACCTAAGCCCATTTAGGCCCATTAAGCCCATTTAGGCCCATTAAGCCCAATAGGCCCAATAAGCCTAACCCAAGCCCATTTCATATCATTTCATTTCGAAGTCCATTTCATTTCATTTCATTTCATTTCGACCTATTAAGGTCCAATAACCCAAATTCATTCGATGTCACAAAACATAAAACATAACATGAAATACATATCGTTTAACTTATATCGTGTATAGAATCGCCTGTGTTAGCTTAGTCTAATCATTAGTTAAATTATTTAGGAAGCTAGGAGTCTCCAAAGGATTCCTCTGTCTTAAGTACTTTTCGCTAAGCTTTGCCAGGTGAGTCCACAGACCCCTTTTACTTTTTTTAACTGTTTTATAAACTTTGGGGTGGAAAACATAAACATAAATTGCTACTGTTTTACTATGACTGTACAACAACTTTACATTTTCATTATCGCGTTGGCATGACAAACAATTATTATACCGAACTAAGGTTACCAGCAATCATTAGCTAGTGGATCTAGACCATGGATATGCAGATAGTACTATTGGCTGACACTCATCCTCCCAACATTATTTGATCATTACTTGGTTTATCCAAGACATCTTTCGGGAGTGTATATCCATAAAATAACAACATACTGGAGTTGAAGTGTTGATTGTGAACTTAGGGGTTGGTATATTAACTCAATAGACTATCTACCTGTTGGGGATAACAGTTCATGCGATGTCAAACATAACAATTTGTTCAACACATTTTCATAAACATAACTAGTAATTGTAGATATTCTACAATTACACTTCACTTTTCATACTTACTTCTCATATCATGTGAGTGTTGAACCTTATACATTTTCAGTCATAAATCATTTTCATAACAAACACTTTGAGTAGCAAAAACATTTACTTTACCTTACTCTTTACTTTAACCCTGTGGATTCACTCAACATTATTGTTGACCCTTTTACTATTTATGTTTTTCCAGGTAATTAGGTGCAGTGGAGTTTGGAGGATATGAGCATCGGGATTGTCGTGAGCCATGATTAAAACATTAAGTTTACGAACAATCATTTCATTTCAAACAATTTCTATTTTAGGAAACTTACTATTTTTGGAAACTTTCTACTTTTGGAAAGTGAAACAAACCTTTATTTTTCGTTATTGCGTGGTTGTTTGTTTACTTAATTTTTGCTATTTTGTCATGAACGTTACACCTTCGTTCTTCCGCAAAACATTTTAAATGAAGTAAAACTCAGTTTTGGCGGGGTGTGATACGTTTTGTACACCTCGTTTTTAGGTATACATATAAGACACGCAAATTCTTGAAACTATAAGTTTTAAAGAAAGTTCTTAAGGTTTAAAAAGGATGTCTTGTTGAATTCTTGAATTCACAAGTCACATATTTTAAACAAGGATTAAGATTGGAATAAGGTTTAAGTTTAGTTCAAGACTTAAACAAAACCAAGAAAATCTTAGATCTAAGTACTATCCACCTAATGGAACACCTCACTTGTTCAACGATATTCATATTGTAAGGATAAAGAACCTTAGATATGGATTCAAATCATTGCGAGTGTTAGGGTGCCTAAGGTCCTGTGATAATCGGGAGTCCCAGCGCAGAGCATCGCACTGTCTTAGATGGTCTGATCTACTTTGGTGATAATCGGGAGTCCCGGCCCAAAAAGTACTTGAGTAGAATAAACATACTAGACTTTATTACTAACTTAGAAATGTACAATTAGATTGTACAAAGTTGTAATATGTTATAAGTCTAAAGATTCTACGACCCCTAGGAATCGTGTCAAGTCTTGATACGATCGGTAAGGATGTTACCTACCAGAAACTGCATGTCTCGTCGGGAAGTGTCCAAACCTTGCGGCGAGAATGTGATATATGGATCCTAGGCCTAAAATATTAATTATGGGTTTATAATATATTCTAGAGAATGTTTGTTGATGATTACTAATTAAACTGGGTTTGATTTGTAGACGGCGCAACAACCAATACGACACGTACCGATCTCTCACTACACTTATTTCTAGAAAAGGACAAATTGACTAGGTCAAAGTTTCTCAATTGGAAGCGTGATCTTCGGATTATGCTTAGGCATGAGAGAAAAGGAAATGTCCTAGAAAGAGCAATGCTAAATGCCCATGCCGCGAATGCTATAAGTGAACCAGTACAAGCATATTACGCTTGTAGAGTGTTCAACTCTTGCAAGATGGTTAAGGGATCATCAGTAAGTGCTCACGTCATGAAAATGAAAGAGCACATAGATCATGTTGAATGACTAGGACACCTAGTACCGTTGCAGTTAGCAATAGTAATGATACTTAACTCGTTGTTAGATGACTATAAGTCTTATGTAGTCAACTACAACATGCATAACATGGAGCAATCCATTGTTGAGCTACATTCTGTGCTCAAGACTAATGAGTTGAGTTTGGGGACCAAGTTTAAGTATGACCTCGTAGTAACTGATGATGGTAGTGAAAAGAGAAAGAGGCGCAGTGGAAAGGGAAAGGGTAAAACCGATCCCAGCCAAGATGTTCCTAAGAGTAAAGGAGTCAAACAAAAGGTCAAGAAGGTGAAGCCAAACAAGGCAAGGACCGAGAAACAGTGTGTTGGTCGTGGCAATGGTCAAAGGGTAGGAGGCAATGCAAGCTCCTCAGTTGACTTGACCAACTTCTAGATATTCACTTCAAGACACTTGTAAAGTTTATTACGAGTAACTCAACTTTTGCAATCGTTTATTGCAAGAGATGATGGAAAGTGAAGATGGCTTGCATGAGATAGTAATGATCCCACAAGCACCAAGAGTTTATAATTCAGTATTTTTATCGATTCAGTAAAAACAATTTTATTTTATTGTTTGAATAATCGTTTTATTTTTATGTTAAAACAAAGTTTTTGGTTTTAATAAATTCGAATCCATAGTTGAATTATACTGTGTGCATGTGTGATAATTACACTAGTCAAGGTTTTTGACTAGATTGTAAGTCAAATTTTTGATTTACTTATTATTTCATGTTTTTATACTTGTTTGATTATTGTATGAGTAATGTCTTAGATAGCTCAAATACTTAGATACTAGAAATTAGAAGTTTCTTCTATAGTAATTAAGAGATTTTATGGAAGCATAAGGTTCAAAAGTCATTGAACCTAGTTAAAACATCTTTACTATAAATTACTTATGATAATACGTTTTAAATATTAGTGTTAATATAGTATGATTATATTGGATATAATCAAGATAGACTTTAAAGAGTATTATTACAAGTCTTTCATACTTGTAATGAAGGAATTTAATTAAGTCATAATTCCTTAATAGGAATAAGTGGATATTCGTAAAATCCAAGTGAAGTGACTTAGACATTAAATGAACTCTTAAAAGGGACAAAATATATTAAAGTATTTAAGAATTAAAAGGTATTGTTGCAAGTTTTTTATACTTGCCATAATTACAATATTTAATCAAGTCATAATTCCCGAATAGGAATAATGGATATTTGAGAAATCTAAGAAATGACTTTGGCATTAAATAAGATTCTTAAAAGATACTAATACACTTAAGAATTGGAAGTATCGTTTCAAGTGTCTTATACTTGTTAGATATTGTAATCAATGAGAGTCATGATTCCCTTATCAGGAATGTTGGATATTCGCAAATCCAAAGAATGACTTTGATAATTGATTAATTCTTAAAGGATTAAACTCTAAGTTTTGACTTGGTCAAAAGTAGTAGTTTAAGTAATGCATATTTCCATAAAATTTAGTGGGAGCTATGACTAACATATTCATTAGAGGTACTAATGAATATAGTAAGTTAGTTAGGACATTAACAACGAGGAATTACCAAGTCGTTAGCCAAAGAGTTAAGAGAAATAAATGATCATTGCGTAGATTATTGCAAACCTAATAGCGTGATCACAAGTCTTGTGATTAATTGTTGCATATCTAATAGGATGTTTACACTCCAGTGAACAAGATTAATTATTTAAGGAAATTTCTTTAACTAGTAAGAATATCTACAAATCAAGTAGCTAAAAGAGTTTTAGTTGCAAGGCAAGTTTTATAAGATTCCAGAAACTGAAGGAGTAATTTTCCAATCCTCCTATGTTTACCGAATCATATAAAAGAGCAAGAGTAGAATATGTTCTAAATGTTGCACGAACAATACCTAGCAAAGACAAAAGTAATAGTATTCGTAAATACTCGTCTTATGTCTTTAGTTTAATAGAAATGACTAATTGTAATTAGTGATAAAAGTTACAATTAAGAGTCATTGAGCAATCAACACAAACGCAAAGAATAAGTAATGATCCAATAATAATTCAGTATCTATGTCCAGTGAGGAATAATACATGAATTAGTATCATTGTTATTCAGAATTTGTATGTTTTACAAACATCCATGAATAAAAGTCTATTTATTCAAAAAGATATAAATCCGTGACTACTCGTCTTGGTGGGAACCTTGATGGGACGTTAACGTCATCGCAGTATTTGGTGGTAGATTCGAAGTTCTTCGAAGATAGCTACACAAGTTTTGTGTAAACCAAATATCGGTGATATTCTGTTGTAGCTCGACGAATATTGGATTGACCACCGTGAGAATACTTCGTGGTTGAAAAGTTCAAAAGTATTATTCACTAGGATTGTCCTTAAGCCTGAGGTATTTGGTTTGGGATACATTGACTAATGTACTTTGGTTCGTCTTAGACAATTCTGAAATACGGTTGTCATACGAGGCCTTACTGGGTACAAAGGAATTTGTATTTTGAATCGAAATATAACAAGATGGTAATTGCACCTCCTTTTTAGGAGACATATTTATGGGTCGTTTGACATGATGAGATAACTGAAAATTGCATGGCCATGCCCAAACGAACTGATTTGTTCTTTGTCGTTTATCACAACAGTTTGAATCAAGAAGTCATGAAATGATTTCGAATACAGGAGTTGATATTTTCTACCATGCTCGTATTCGTTGTCACAAATATCGTGCTGCAAGGGATGAACCTAACATAGTTGCCCAAGAAGTAGAGACAGAGTGTTATTTACTAGGAGACGCTATTAAAGAGTTTTTTCAAAACTATACCCGGGTTACATAAGCTGTTTTTATGGGGTTGGTTACCTACATGCCCATCTAGAAGGCCACTGTAGCTCGTATTATTAAGACAAAGGTTACAAACTTGCACAAGTGGGAGTCTGAAGGATTTATGTGCACAGTTAGTCAACCTATGATGATACATCCATGCCTACGAAACACTTAAAGGTCACACCGGTGAGTGCATGTAATACGAGTAAGATATGTAATGATACTTGAAAGAGGATTGATTGATAATAAGTCATTTATGAATCAAGTTAAGTATTAAGTCAAGTTTGACTTATTACTAGATTAGTTTATCTAACTAATTAATACAAGTATTTGTACATTTACTAGTTAAGTAAATATACAATGTGTTAATTGTAGATTATCCATAATATGATTTAAAGTAATTAATCATATGGTAATTGGATAACATTATTGTATAAATTATATAAGAGTTATTATATAATTAATTATTAAAACTATAAATACAAGTATATAATTCGTGTATATGGGTACCGAATGATTAAGTGTATTAATACTAGACATTTAATAGTTTAGTACAATAATAAAAGAATAATAAACTATAAGGGAAGGAAACGTAAAAAGGAAAGTTTAATTAAAGATTTGATCTTAATTAAACTAGAGGGTCATAAGCGCAACTTATTTATCTATAAATAAGAGGCTTAGAGTAACCCTAAAACCCCTTGTATTGTACACGAAATCCCTTCCCCCTCTCCCCTTGGTTTCGGCTGAACAAGAGCATCACCAAGTTCTTGGTGTTCTTCGTTCGTTCGTTCTTCATATTCTTCAAGTCTTGAAGATTGAAGATCATTACAAGGATCAACTAGAAGATCACTCGATTTGTTCATCATCAGTGGATCTATCTTAAGCAAACAACAAGGTATGTTTTGGGAAACCCTTTTTCCCTTCTCCTCTTGGCCGAATTCGACCACCAAGAACCCTAGGGTTCTTGGTGATGGTCGAATGAAACACACAAGCATTGTGTGTGTTCGGGTTTTTCGTACAAGGTTTCTTTCTTGTTAATCTAATCTAGATCTCCAAGATCCCAATCCTTTAGGGTTTAAGGATTAAGTTTAATCCCACTTCCGCTTCTAGGGATTAAATTAGCTAGATGGTTTAACCGGTCAAGAACGAGTTCATGTTCTTGATCAGTATGGTTCGAACCAAGTGATCTAGGAGGTTGACCCAAGTGGTCAATCAGTGTCAATGAAACCCTTCACAATCAAACAAGTATGAAACATGAAATATAAAGTAAACCAAAATTTTGACTTACAATCTAGTCATAAACCTTGACTAGTGTAATTGTCGCACATGCACACATAAGATAATATAATTCAACCATGGATTCTTATTAAATCCAAATAAAAACTTGTTTTAACATAAAATTAAAAATTATCCAACAAAAATGAAATTGTTTTACTGAATCCATAATGTACTGAATTATAAAAATCTTGGTGCTCGTGAGATCATCACCATCTCATGCCGGTCATCATCACATTCCAACTCCTCCTGCAATAAACGATTGCAAAAGTTAGATTACTCGTAATGTACTTTACAAGTATCTTGAAAGTGATTAAGAAGTGTGGTTGTGTTACCTGAGGAACTTGCGTTTCCTCCACCACCACTTGCACCCTTTGGACAATTTCTTTTCCAATGCCCAACCTCGCCACATTTGAAGCACCGATTCTCGGTCCTCGTTGTGTTAGGCTTTACCTTCTTGACCTTATGTTTGACACCTTTACCATTTGGCACTCCTTGGCTAGGATTGGTTTTACCCTCTCCTTTACCACCATGCCCTTTTCTCTTCTTGCCACCGCCATTTCTTTTACCGATCATTAGAACATCCTTAGATTTGGTCCCCAAACTCAACTCAGCTTTCGTGAGCATAGAATGTAGCTCAGCAATGGATTTCTCCATATTATGCATGTTGTAGTTGACCACAAAAGGCTTGTAGTCATCAGACAACGAATTGAGTATAGTGTCTGTTACCATTTGGAACGGTATAGGGTGACCAAGTCTAGCAAGGTGATCCATGTGCCCTTTCATTTTCATAACGTGGGCACTCAGCGGTGTTCCTTTGACCAACTTGCAAGAGTTGAAGGCTCGATTGATGTCGAACCTCTCAGTGCGAGCTTGCTCTTGAAATGAATCCCTAAGTTGCTGGATCATATCAAATGCAGGCACATCCATAAGTCCTGCTTGTAAATCTGGACTCATGGTTGCGAGCATCAAACAGCTCACATCGAGCGCATCACTGACATGCTTATCATAAGCTTGCCTTGCTTCAGCTCTAGCATTCGCAGCAGGGACATTTGGTACTACCCTTTCCAAGACATACCACTTTCTATCAAGCCTGAGCACAATGCGAAGATTGTGCTCCCAATTGAGAAAGTTTGACCCAGTCAACTTGTCTTTTTCGAGGATTGAGCGAAGTGAGAGATTGTTGGTACTTGTCGTTGTGGTTGTTGCTGCCATCTACAAATCAAACCCAGTTTAATTAGTAATCATCAATAAACATTCTCTAAAATATATTATAAGCCCATAATTAATATTTTAGGCCTAGGATCCATATATCACATTCTCGCCGCAAGGTTTGGGCACTTCCCGATGAGACATGCTGTTTCTGGTAGGTAACATCATTCCCGATCGTATCAAGGCTTGACACGATTCCTAGGGGTCGTAGAATCTTTAGACTTATAACTTATTACAACCTTGTACAAACTAATTGTACATTTCTAAGTTAGTAATAAAGTCTAGTATGTTTATTCTACTCAAGTACTTTTTGGGTCGGGACTCCCGATTATCACCAAAGTAGATCAGACCATCTAAGACAGTGCGATGCTCTGCGCCGGGACTCCCGATTATCACAGAACCTTACGCACCCTAACACTCACAATGATTTGAATCCATATCTAAGGTTCTTTATCCTTACAATATTAATATCGTTGAACAAGTGAGGTGTTCCATTAGGTGGATATTACTTAGATCTAAGATTTTCTTGGGTTTGTTTAAGTCTTGAACTAAACTTAAACCTTTATTCCAATCTTAATCCTTGTTCAAAATTTGTGACTTGTGAATTCAAAATTCTACAAGACACATTTTTTAAATCTTACGAACTTTTCTTAAAACTTATAGTTTCTAGAATTGCGCGACTTATATGTATACCTAAAACGAGGTGTACAAAACGTTTTACTAGGTTTTGTGAAAAACCTTATCTAGAATAAAACTTACTTTTTTTGTCTTTCTTGAAAAACTTAAAAACTTATGTTAAACTTTTAATTCTTTTATGATTCATAAACTTGAATCATAAATCTAGTTTAACACATCTTGTTTTTCACATGTTTAATAATGAAATCAAACATTTGTTTTGACTTATTAGATTCGACCAAAACTTATGTCTTGACGACACACTTATAAACTTTGTGATTTTCTTGTGTAGCTCCCATTAGCTCCAACAACCATGGTGGAACTTAAGCAAACACAATCACCGGTTTATAATTAGTGAAACTAATAAATCTATTATATAAAGACTAAATATAATAATTCTTAGTTTGTTTAAACCTTTCTTACATTTAACTTGAACTAGCTAAACATAGGTTATAAAATTTTCTTTTTATTTAATCTAGTATCTTACATGACTTGTATAATACTTGTATAATTATCTAGTTATAATAACTTATAACTTTATACACCTTATAATAATAGTAATATATAACTTTATATATTTCTAGTTTATCATATAATTTTAACTTGTACAACTTCTAGTTATAATGAAATCATAACTTTCTAGTCTTAATTATATAATAACTTATACAATAACTAGTTATACTATTTTTCTTTAAAGATCAAAATAACATTATCTTTTAATTGTTCCATTTAATCTTGTATTTAATATATACATATATATTTCATTACTTTAAAATAAACTTGTAACATTCTAATTAGAATATTACATCTAATTTATACGTATGTATTTTAACTTAATCTAATTAAAATACGTATAAACTACTTTGTCTATTAAAATTCATTTTTCCTTTAAATCATTTTAAAAATCCGAAAATACATACATATATATATATATATATATATATATATATATATATATATATATATATACATATATATATATATATGTATGTATTTATATATATATATATATATATATATATATATATATATATATATATATATATATATATATATATATGTATGTATTTATATATATATATATATATATATATATATATATATATATATATATGTATGTATTTATATATATATATATATATATATATATATATATATATATATATATATAGGGTATGGATCAATAGAAAAGGGTCCTTATTTGAAGAAGTTGAAGAAGCAATGCATTTTCGTAAAATATACATATATGTATACATACACATACATAAATGTAAAGATACATATATATTCATATCATAGATATATATATATGTGCATATTCATGCCCGATATATATGTATATATACACATATATATACATATGCGTTTTACGTAACTTGCATTTTCAGTCGTAACTTGCATTTTCACGCGGAACTAGCATTTTCATTTACGAAAATGCAAATGCATACCGTATATATATGTGTATATATATACATATATACGCAATAAATATGAACATATGTATATCTATGGAATGAATATATATGTATATATACATATATGTATGTATATGTGTACATATATGTATATTTTATGAAAATGTATTGGTTCTTCAACTTCTTCAAATAAGGATGCTTCTTTCTTGATCCATATTATATATATATATATATATATATATATATATATATATATATATATATATATATATATATATGGTTGAATTAGTTTCAGAACCAATTAAGGCTACAGAACCAACAGAACTAAATCTAAATCATTGATTTTTGAAATGAAATGATCATGAAAGACACATTAATGTATTTGATGTGGGACCCCCCAAATATTGGTTTGCATGGATGTCATTCATGCATGTATACATATATGTATATGTTTTCATGTATGTATACATAAGTGTTATCTATACATATATGTATACATGCATGAATGACATCCATACAAACCAATTTTTGAGGTTCCCTCATCAAATACATTAATGTGTCTTTCATGATCATTTCATTTCAAAAATCACTGGTTTAGATTGAGTTCTGCTGGTTCTGTAGCCTTAATTGGTTCTGATTCTAATTCTATATATATATATATATATATATATATATATATATATATATATATATATATATATATATATATATATATATATATACATATATATACATCATGTTAATTTTAGAACTAAAAATTAACACTTCTTTTAATTCTCATTAATTAGTTAAACCCTAATCTTGTTCTTGATCAATCAAAACTAGGGTTTTGACTTTCTTGATCAAAAACATTATTTATCAAAAAATTAATTCTAATCAATCCTATCTAAACAATGAACTTTGTTTAAATTCTAGGATAGATTATAACCTTAATAAATTTATTTAAACTTTTTAATTTAAACCTTATAGACAATAAACCTAATTTTATAACTAGTTTCAACACATCAAGTTTTTGGCGCCGCTGCCGGGGAATAGTTGCGGGATTAGTAATTTAAAACTAATCAGCTAATCGATCCTTGTGTAGGAATTTATTCCTAAACAAGTTACTTAATTTTTTTTAATTACTGTCTGGTTTTCATTGAAGTTGTTAAACTTTTGCGTTTTTACGATTTGCTTTAAGTTTTGCAGGTGTAAGACCCGTAGCTCTAATTCAGAACCGATATCACCGTATTCTGAACCAGAGAAATAATATAAATAATATAAATTGCTCCTACTCCATCATGGTAGAAAAGATATATAATATAATTAGGGTAATTATATTATTTATATAAACTATGATTACTTGGCTAGTTATGTTTTAATTAATTGTTAAGTTAAAACGTATTAGTGAGTATTCTAACGAATCAAAAGTATAAGGGGCTAAGTGTCATATCTCATAACTTGTAATTAGGGAATATATATACTTAAATTAGGGAGCGAGAAAACTAACCCTAATCCCCCTCATTGTTATAAACGGCCGCATCTCAACTCACGAATAGACATGGTGATTTGGGAGATCTGATTTCCCTTTTTGACATTTACGTGCAAAAGAAATAAAAGGATCCTCCTTTTGATAACTCACGTCCAAGAAAAAAAAATTCAGTTGACAATGTGATATCACGTAAGAAAGGAATTAGGATTCCTTTTTTTTTTTTATTTTTTTTTTATTTTTGCTCAAGGGACTAGCATCCCAATTAGTGTTCTTGATATGGTGTAATGTGAACACCGTTAGAGGAATTCTACATTGAATTCTTGGAGTTCTTTTTTCTCATTCATTGGTGTAATCAAAGGCTTCGAGGGTATGATTTCTACATACTAATTTCTTTGATTTTTCGGCTTAATTATATTGTCAGTATGTATATCCGTTATTAGTGATTTAATAAATTATTTCTGCTGCGTTTTACTTGATTAAACCGTAAATCACTAACAGTGGTACCACGAGTCATCATATTGATAATTTAATTAGCAAGTTTTTTGTAAAAAGTAGCAAAATCCGAATTTTTTTGGCCCCTAGAGGCGTGCGTGCGAACCAAAGAAAAAGAACCCTAGGGTTCTTTGTTTTTTTTTTTTTTAATTTTCGAAATTTTTGTTAATATGGGGTTAAAAATTCGATTTTTTGAAAACCTAATTGCTACTAGTTCCAAAAACCTTAATAAAAAATTAATCTTGTTCTATTATATTTTTTATTTTAATTTGGCTTGGTTTTTTCAATTAATTGTTAATTTTTCATATGGAAAAACATGTATTTTTGCCATATTCCAAGCCAAAGCCTTGTCAATTGTTGCTTGATTGTGCAAAACCGATGAAAACCTATACCGTTTGTGATTGAATGTGATTTGTTTGAATGTTTGGTTGTTTTTGGGAAAGCCGTGTTTTGGCTAATTGTTGTAATTTTTATTCTTTCTTTTCTTTGTTGCCATTGTTTGGGGCAAATTTCAATTGTAAAAGTATTAGAATAGTTATTTTTTATTTCCTTTTCATCTTGTAATTTATTGACTATGGTTGAAGAAAAGATGAAGAAAATACAACAATTTTCGGCACCTCCTGCGCAGCTGCACAAAAACAGACTTTCCCGGAGATTGGAAACTCGTTTGGACCTGAAACCACCGCCAAACGTTCCGCAACTCAGAGATCCACAACTTACCAGAAGGCCGGGAAGACTGGAAATGTCGTCTGCTAGGTCGAATTTCACTTCAGGCGCTGCAGGATTTTTTGGACAGATTGCATTTTCACATTGGTTGGGCTCTACTTACTCATGATTGTCATGGAGTAAGTGGGAGCCCATTGGGTTTATGTAGGCCAGCTCGGGTTCATGTTGGTCCGTCCCCTAGCTTGACCCTTCGGTCCGTCGTGATGACTCACGTGACCGAACTTAGGTTATCATCGGTCGAGGTTTTGCACAAATTGTGTTGCATGTTTTATTATATGTTTGTGGTTGTGACAATTTCTATATGATACAAATAATAAACAACTAAAAATATGATATTTGAAACACAAACATTAAAACATCTAAAATTTTAATCATCTATGATTACTTGTTAATCATTGATGATTACTCTTTAATCTAAACTTGTCTTTTGAGATTAATACAATGAGTTTAAATATGATTTGAAGCTTAAAAATTCCTTTTTAATCATCAATGATTACTTGTTAATCATCGATGATTATTTAATAATCCATGATTACTATTCAATCATCAATGATTACTTGTTAATCATCTATGATTACAGTTTAATCATCTATGATTATTCTTTAATCTAAACTTGTTTTTGAGATTAATACAAAGGTTTAAATATGATTTGAAACTTATAAATTAATAATCGCTAAAACATTTTTACCGCTTATTAAACCGACTTATAAAGTGGTATGAATGAAGTACATGATTCATTCATATCTTAAATAATTTTTTTCTTAAAATTTCATATCTAAAATTTAAGTCACGCCATCCAATTGGTTGAAATCACTTGCTTCTACTTTTAAATTCACGTGTGACGTGGTTTAAATTTAGATCCGAGGCCATTATTGTCTACGCGTGAGACCTAGATTTATTTTGATACGAGTTCACATTGGATGACTTAATCGAGTTAATGGTGAGACCTTGACACGAGGCGAAGATGCGACAAACATGCCACTTGACCCTAGATGCTTGTTCACTAGGTGCCATGAAGTCCCATAACTCTAATGATGCGGTGATAGAAGCTCAATGAGGATCTTAGCTTTTAATTAAATTAATTCTGTAGTTAATTTTTTGAAAGAAAATATTATTGAAAATACTATTTTTTTGAACTTTGTGTTATACAGATAACAACAACAAATCAAAACCTAACTATCTCCACTCTAAAATCAGTTCTTGAAAACTGAAATCGACTAATATCGAACTCTAAGGATTGTCCTTAGAGATGAGAACAAGTTGATATACCTATAAGAGGCCTTACCTGAGGCACCTCCTGGCAATGCTTCTGCTGTTGTTCGTCAAGCCTTTACCGAAACGTTTAACGAACACCACAGAGTCGCTACTCCTATGCTTGTGAGCATGCACCCCGAGATCCGAAAGAACTTCGAGGAACTCACAGCATATGACACATTAAGCGAGTTGAAAATGATATTTCAACAACAAGCAGAACATGAACTGTTCGAAGCATTTAAGCATCCCACGCTTACAAGCAGGAGGACGGCCAATCAGTTATCACTTACATCTTGAATATGAAATGCTATCTTGATCAAATGGAGCGTCTTGGTTACCCCTTACCACAAGTTCTTGGAATGAGCTTGATTCTTACCTCACTATCCAAGGACTCTAACCAGTTTGAAAATACTTTTAAAATTACATAGCATGGGGAAGACAATTGGTGAATTACATGTTATGCTAAAACTGGATGAGCAAGGGTTACCCAATACTTTTCTGACATTCAGTGAAGGTAAACCGCAAGCACGAGGCAAGAGTCTAGGTAAGGGTAAGCTAGTTTACTTTTCCAAACCTACGATCCCCCGCCTGCTAAAAAGGAGCACCCTGTAAAGGATATGATATTTCTTGCCATCTTTGCGATGAAACCGGCCATTGAAGGAGGAACTGTCCTGCCTACTTGGCAGAGTTGATGAAGGACAAATGTGTTCTAGCTAGCACATTAGGTATCTTCATTATAGAACTCTATACTTTTCGTAATAAATCTTGAGTGTATGACACTAGTTATGGAACTCACATTTACACAAATGTGCAAGATTATATGTGAAGTAGAAAGCTACAAGAATGGAAGCTGTGATCTTATCCTTCCTAATGCGCTAATTATTTTATTGAACAATTGTTAATTATGCATTGTTTAGCTTTATCGTTTGTTGAATAATGATTTATTCAAACTATTATGGATTATGATATTTTGTTTTATGAAAAATAACATGTTTTTATAACTATTCCCTGTAATAGTACATTTGAAATTGATATGCATGATCCTAATTCAAACGATCGTTCTATATACAAATGTAGCACTCAGCAATCCAAATCGGTTTGGATTCCACTTACTTAGAACGTTGTCATCTTTGCCACATAAACAAGAACGCATTTTGAGGCTGCAACATGATGGGCTTCTAAACAAACGATTATGAATCGTTTAATAAATGCCTCTCTTATATAGTTGGAAAGATAACAAGAAAGCTTTTCTCCCATGTTGGCGAAAGAGCTAAAAATCTACTTGTACTCATACATACTGATGTATGTAGCCCTTTTAGAACCAAGACTAGGGGAAGATGCCACCTACTTTATCACTTTCACTGATGATATCAGTCGCTGTAGTTATGTTTACTTGATTAAACAAAAACATGAAAGCTTTGATGATATCAGTCGTTATGGTTATGTTTACTTGATTAAACATAAACATGAAATCTTTGAAACGTTCAAAGCTTTTAAAGTAAAAGTAGAAAATCAACTCGGAAAGACAACAAAGGCTTTCAGTCCTTATCAAGGATGAAAGTACATGAGTCAAGAGTTTCTGGATAATCAAACACAACGTGAGATTGTCTCACAATTCACTCCTCCATACATTCCACAAGATGATGGTGTTGGACCACATGATGATGTTGTTCCCATTCGTAGGTCCGCAAGGACACCTCATGCACCTGAATGATATAAACTTATGTCGATGTTGAGGAATAAAGTTTTGAGGATCATAATGAACCCCCTAACTATCAAGTTGCATTATCGAATTTTGAAATCGAAAGATGACTTGAAGCTATGAATGCGAAAATGAAATCCATAAGAGACAATCAAGTTTTGAACTTAGTTGGTCTTTCTCAAAACAGTAAGACTGTTGACATGGATGAAAATATACACACCTATAAATCTCTTCTAGTAACAAAAGGTTACACTCAATCCTATTGGATTGACAATGATGAAACCTTCTCGCCTGTTACTAAAGACATTAGGATTCTTATAGCCAAAGTAGTGTATTATGACTATGAGATTTGGTTAATGATGAAATCAAAACGTTTGTTTCACCTAAAACCCAAATTAAGCATGTGTATATATGAAAGCTAGTGGGAGCATTGTCGTTTCTCAAGTCATACATGTTGAGGACATGTCACTCATGTGAAACAATATACCAATGCTACAAGATATCATGGCTTGGAAAATGTTTTGACATGAAGGATTGTAGGAATACGATATACATACTTGGAGTAAAGATCTATAATGATAGATCAAAGCGGTTAATTGGTTTAAGTCAAAGTGCTTACATTGACAAAATTCTAAAACGGTTTAGAATGGATCGTTCCACACGAGGAATTCCTCGTATGCAACACAATGTAAACTTGAGTGAGACACAGGGACCTTCCACACCTGATGTGGTGAAGCAAATGAATGTAATCCCCTATGAATCGGCTATTCCATTCATCATGTACGCTGTAAGGTGCACTAGATCTAATGTAACGTCCTCATGGAACCTTACTAGAAAATACCAATAGAATCCACGAGAGAGTCACTGGATTACTATTAAGAACACATTGAAGTATTTTTGAAATACTGGATATATGTTCCTCGGTTATGGTGGAGATACCAAACTGTAACTAAGTATACTTGCTATACTTATGCTGGTTTTGAAATAGGTCGTGATGACGCTAGATCCTATTTATGAAGGTTCACTACATTCGAATGATTTATCGAGATATATGAAATTCGTACCCTAAAAGTTCAAACAGATAACTAACTAGCTGACACTTTATCGAACTCAATGTCTTGTACCAAACATATCAAATATGAATGGAACATTAGACTTCGACAAGCTAATAGTTTCATGTAAATTTATTTTAGTATTTGGATAATGGAACGTTGAGCAGTTTTTATTGGAATAAATTGATATATTTGATATGATCGTTTTTATATGAATATTTACTGTGTTCTATATTTGCATGTTTATATCCTTGAATATTTACTGTGTTTTATATTCTAAATTGTCCATTGTCATATTAATAATATGGGAATATTAATGAGACAAATCTGAGGGCATTGATGACATGATCTTAGTACGACTAAGGATGATGAAATCAAACTCACATGTTGTTCATTGTGATGCACAATTGGACTGACCCAACCTATGAGAAATCACTTCCTGGTTTTATGTCACAAGTGAATCTCACAAAGGCGTTGTCGCTTATCCTCTGACTTGAGATGCAAGTTGGTTTGTGTGTGTGGAGTGTCAATATTTGATGTGGTTAAACGCTGACCTGAATAAGGCTGCTATAACAACCATCTTCAGTTTTGATATTAAGCATATATCAAACACGTGTAGTTAATAAAGAATTTGTTCATCCACATGTTTGGATTACACTATCCTTTTGAGGGGTGTGCACTGAAGTCTGCTGCTCGAATACTTAATATGGTTCCGACCAAAAGGTTAAAAAGACATCATATGAAATATGGCATGGGAAAGTCCCTAATTTGTCTTACTTGAAGATCTGGGGTTGTGAGGATCTCGTGGAACGAGACATGCTGAACAAACTTGAGCCCATATCTATTAACTGTATCTTCGTTACTATTTTACTGCCCACATAAGAACAAATTGTTGTTGCTCGGTATGCTGATTTTCTTGAGAACAGTCTCATTTCACAAAGCAAGTGGGAGCACTATAGACTTTGACAAGATTCAAAGCGAAGATGCACAACCTTCTGTTAACACTAGCAAATATCACACTGAGGCTGAACATATAGATGTTGGACCACATGATGATGTTGTTCCCATTCGTAGGTCCGCAAGGACACCTCATGCACCTGAATGATATAGACTTATGTCGATGCTGAGGAATAAAGTTTTGAGGATCATAATGAACCCCCTAACTATCAAGTTGCATTATCGAATTTTGAAATCAAAAAATGACTTGAAGCTATGAATGCGAAAATGAAATCCATAAGAGACAATCAAGTTTTGAACTTAGTTGGTCTTTCTCAAAACAGTAAGACTGTTGACATGGATGAAAATATACACACCTATAAATCTCTTCTAGTAACAAAAGGTTACACTCAATCCTATTGGATTGACAATGATGAAACCTTCTCGCCTGTTACTAAAGACATTAGGATTCTTATAGCCAAAGTAGTGTATTATGACTATGAGATTTGGTTAATGATGAAATCAAAACGTTTGTTTCACCTAAAACCCAAACTGAGCATGGGTATATATGAAAGCTAGTGGGATCATTGTCGTTTCTCAAGTCATACATGTTGAGGACATGTCACTCATGTGAAACAATATACCAATGCTACAAGATGAAAATCCTGGCTTGCAAAATGTTTTGACATGAAGGATTGTAGGAGTACGATATACATACTTGGAGTAAAGATCTATAATGATAGATCAAAGCGGTTAATTGGTTTAAGTCAAAGTGCTTACATTGACAAAATTCAAAAAAGGTTTAGAATGGATCGTTCCACACGAGGAATTCCTCGTATGCAACACAATGTAAACTTGAGCGAGACTCAAGGACCTTCCACACCTGATGTGGTGAAGCAAATGAATGTAATCCCCTATGAATCGGCTATTCCATTCATCATGTACGCTGTAAGGTGCAATAGACCTAATGTAACGTCCTCATGGAACGTTACTAGAAAATACCAATAGAATCCACGAAAGAGTCACTGGATTACTATTAAGAACACATTGAAGTATTTTTGAAATACTGGATATATGTTCCTTGGTTATGGTGGAGATACCAAACTGTAACTAAGTATACTTGCTATACCTATGCTGGTTTTGAAATAGGTCGTGATGACGCTAGATCCTAATTATGAAGGTTCACTACATTCGAATGATTTATCGAGATATATGAAATTCGTACCCTAAAAGTTCAAACAGATAACTAACTAGCTGACACTTTATCGAACTCAATTCTTGTACCAAACATATTGAATATGAATGGAACATTGGACTTCGACAAGCTAGTAGTTTCATGTAAATATGCTTTAGAATTTGGTTAATGGAACGTTGAGCAGTTTTTATTGGAATAAATTGATATATTTGATATGATCATTTTTATATGAATATTTACAGTGTTCTATATTTGCATGTTTATATCCTTGAATATTTACCGTGTTTTATATTCTAAATTGTCCATTGTCATATTAATAATATATGGGAATATTATTAAGACAAATCTGAGGGTATTGATGACATGATCTTAGTACGACTAAGGATGATGAAATCAAACTCACACGTTGTTCATGGTGATGCACAATTGGACTGACCCAACCTATGAGAAATCACTTCCTGGTTTTATGTCACAAGTGAATCTCACAAAGGCTTTGTCGCTTATCCTCTGACTTGAGATGCAAGTTGGTTTGTGTGTGTGGAGTGTCAATCTTTGATGTGGTTAAACGTTGACCTGAATAAGGCTGCTATAACAACCATCTTCAGGTTTGATATTAAGCATATATCAAACACGTGTAGTTAATACAGAATTTGTTCCTCCACATGTTTGATTAGATACTAATGGGCCACTCGATGATTTGAATAGATGCTTGTACGGCCGTACCCAAAGGTAATTAAGATGAATCTTGAGTGGTTTGGTAATCTACTTCAATGTATAGATCGAGAAACAGAATCGTTGAAATTTTAGATTGACATTAATCCTTGTCTAAAATTCAGCATGGTATCAGTAACAAAAGGATAATTGATTGAAAAACTTTGAACCTGGACTTTTCTGAAACTCACTCATGTACTTCTAGGGTCATTGGCGGGTTGTTAGACTCTAACCTTTGCTTGTATAACTACTTGATGTTATGACGTACGCAAGTGGGAGCTGTTGGAATATGCTTCACGTACATGACATATACTTATATAGCTAGACGCATGTGAGCCTAAAGGGTCACACACTTATACACTAAACACCATTTAATATATATAATATAATTAGGGTAATTATATTATTTATATAAACTATGATTACTTGGCTAGTTATGTTTTAATTAATTGTTAAGTTAAAACGTATTAGTGAGTATTCTGAAGAATCAAAAGTATAAGGGGCTAAGTGTCATATCTCATAACTTGTAATTAGGGAATATATATACTTAAATTAGGGAGCGAGAAAACTAACCCTAATCCCTCATTGTTATAAACGGCCGCATCTCAACTCACGAATAGACATGGTGATTTGGGAGATCTGATTTCCCTTTTTGACATTTACGTGCAAAAGAAATAAAAGGATCTTCTCCTTTTGATAACTCACGTCCAAGAAAAAAAAACTCAGTTGACATTGTGTTATCACGTAAGAAAGGAATTAGGATTCCTTTTTTTTTTATTCTTGCTCAAGGGACTAGCATCCCAATTGGTGTTCTTAATATGGTGTAGTGTGGATACCGTTAGAGGATTTCTACATTGAATTCTTGGAGTTCTTTTTTCTCATTCATTGGTGTAATCTGTCACTCCCCGCTAAAGCGGAAACACGAGATACGACAGCATAAGGTTTCATAGCATGAGGTAATAAACAACACCAACTACAACATTAATCAAAAGTAGTTCAAAAATTAAATTATTACAACCAAATTTGTTCCCAAAATTCACAATAGATAAAGTTGATGATAAAGGATTTTAAAATTTCTTGATGTTGATGTCGTCACACAAAATGCACCTACATGCCAACACTTACTTGTTTGTACCTGAAAAGCATGAGTTAAAAAGGTCAACTACAAAGAGTTGGTGAGTTCATAGGTTATTGATGAACAAAAATTAGTTAGTATCCATAAGTTGTTATTGTGAAACTTTTGTTCACAAGACATTAATTAACTGGTTGCTCAAATATAATTTTAGCACAAGTCACAATACGCTAGCAATTATCCGCCATGAGCCACTACCAAACCATTCAGACAACGATGCCCCTGATGTAACCAGTCCTACCTCAGCGGTGAGCAATTTCTCACATGTGTAGAACCCAACTTTTAATTTTAGGAAATGTGCACCCAAGGCCCGTCGACCCTAAGTGGGGATGTCCAAACCCTAATAGCGCTATCCACAAAACCATAGGCCCCCGTTCGAGTTAATGGTAGTGTCACTAAATTTTAATTCCACGTTTCGGGGACTTACACTTTTTAACTCAAGCAATTGCATTCACATACATAACATGTGCACCAAAGAGTTAATTCAAACATCACATTTTTCAAGCATAGAGCAACCATTAAAAACTTTGTAACATGCTTTTCACCCCAAAATATTTAAAAACAAAGTAAAAAGGGGCTATGATACTCACAGTGTATAGCTGTATCCAACAATTTTCCGTTTGACGCTCAGTCCGACTTAAATCCTTCCTATATTAACGGAATTGAATATTAGGCTATGTCTAACCTTAGGGATAAAATAATATTTCGCTATTATAACTTCATAAAATCTTAGACTTTCTATATACAGTATTTAAGGTTTATTTTAAGAATTTTCTTAGCGAAAATGGTGAACTTATTGAGATGTACATTTTTATCAATTATAGTTATAAGTTTTTAATATTTATAGTCCTTTCTGTAGTATATTAGTTTATATATATAATCCTACTTACTTTATATATATAGATATGTTTAGTTTCACCTTTATTTATATGTTAATTTTTATCTTTCCTAAAAATGTATACTCATAAGTCTTATTCTTGTTGGTATGCAATTTATACTTATATGTTCATTTGAGTGTATATTTCTATTTTACATGTGTTATATTATAATTAACTTGTATATTGTAAAATATTATACTTTATGTGCTACATAGTCCAATATTTCTTAAAAGTTACTTTTCTCATATCTAAAGCTAAATGTTTGTTGCTGTCCAGATTTTTAGTCCACTTCCACAAGTTATTTTAATATCATAACAAATGATTTAATTTACCAACTTTTTATATGTTTTTATTTAGTGTGTTAGGGAACTTTTAGCATAAGTTTTATTATTTTTGAAGTTGTATAACTATTTTAATTATCTCTACTACTTATAAAGCATTTAGTACCTTTCCCTAAATACCACTTTAAAAATTCAGCCAAATTCTTACTATTTTTGGCAACTATTAACTTAGTTAAAAAATAGGGGCTGCAGGTTTCGAACACCCGACCAGCAGGTTACAACCAAACAACTCGATCGAGTTGATCTAGCTCCCGAATTGTGAAAGCATCTAAACTTAAAATATTAAATCTTGAAGAGGGAGGGGCTTGGGCTCATGTCAACAATTAAAGAACGGGACATATCAGTCGCTTCAAGCTTGGGCCCATAGCAAACCACCGGTAATTCAATGTGAATTCAAACAAGACGATTGGCGTTCTTCCTCACCTACCTCCTCGATTCCTTCATCCTCTCCACCCAAGATTCCTTGATTCTGCAAACGACTCCTCGGTTAATTCAACTATGTGTAAACTTCTGCAAATGCCTCATTTGTTCCTTAAAGCTTGCACGGATCTTCATCCTATATATACAGCACATCGACCGAACAACAAATTACAACTCCATATGACCGAAGCACATAACTCCCAATTTGAAATCTAGGTCTCCAACAACGATTACGAATTTGAGGTAAGTAATTGCATTGAATTCCATTTTTGGCGATATGTTACTTCAGCAGCTATTTTTCTTGTTTAAATGTTGCTCAGGCAAGACATATAAGTTAACTTGTTGTAGATTTTCAGATTTGAGATTATGTATGAATCGATTTCATTTGTTTATGTAAAGTACGGATATTTTTTTTTTTTTGGTGTCGGTGAGTTCGATTTATTTATGGCTTTTTTCTTTGCTAGATCGGTTATTCGATGGTTGATGTGTGCCCATACACAGTTTTGTTAGCATACAGTTTCTTCTGTAGAAGTATATTGTTGAAGTGTTGATTTAATGCAATTTTGTTGTGAAATGTTAGTATTGATCAATTTAATTTGATTGTTTGTTGTGTTTTTTTTGGCTAAACTGAAACTAATTTATGTTAGCAATTTTTTGATTCAGGTTGTTAAAGATGGAAACAAGGATTCATCCTGATACACCACTTTGTTTTCATATATTTCTAAATGGTAACAGGTTCTCCTTTTTTGGACTTAATTGACTGAAACTTTGCTTACTTCAAAGTTCAAGGCAACCTTTTGTTATTTTTTTGATTTATTGTAGAGAAAATAAATACAGTGTTATAATCAAACTGGTATAGCTTTGCAGATGTGTGTCAAAAAAAGCAATTTTGTATAAAGTGATAATGTTATCTTATGTAAATGTATTTAGAGGTATATGAACGTATATTTTATATTTATATGATAACAAACACCATATAAACCTTACCTCATTACCAGGAATGCAAAAGAGGACCATCATCACAGCCTTCTTTGTCAAAGATTTATTTATAATGTTGCAAGTATACAAAATATTTAAATTTTCTTAAAAGTTCGAAAAATATTTCATTGTTTTTTGTTCGGCTAATTTTTAATTTGTTATTTTTCTTCAAATGGACAAATAATATGGGTTGGGTTACTTTTATCTGGCTCCAATTAAAAATGACCCTTACTAATTTGGTCCGTCATTTTGCCACATTACTAAAAATCATTTTATTTTTATTTTTAAATTAAGAAGTCTGTGTTTTAATTATGACGTACTTTCAGGTTAAATTTGTTCCCTGGACATGGTTCTTTCCACGTGAGTAATATTTTTTAAGAAAACGTAACTAGCCCATGTATGTGCTTGTTGGTAACTATATTCGACACATCGGATTTTCTTTTTGTAATGGTATTTTGATTTCGTAGGTTAACAAAATGCTACAAATTGTTGATGCATTTGGGAGCTTCATGTTTTTATGATATTTGGTTACTTTGTAATAGAATTTGAAGTATGAGGGTTTTAATAGTTGGTTTTGACATACTTTATTATGATGGACATGGTATTAAATTAATAAGTAATGAAAGTTCGAAACTATAGGTATTTATCGTTTATTCTTTTCTACACTTAGCTTTAAGTTTTGCAGGCAGACAGCACCAATTGCTCCTACTCCATCCATCATAGTTACCGAATTAAATAATACAAATTTAGATATTAAAGGACAATTCCTTAGTATGGTGCGGGATCTAAACTTCGATGGCAGGTTATGCAATGATCCAAACCGACATCTCGAAAATTTTCTGGAAATTTGTGAGCTATTCAAACAATGAGACGTATCGTTGGATGCTATGAGATTGAGATTATTCCCTTTCAGTTTGACTGGGGATGCCAGAGATTGAATTAAATCATTAGAGCCAGGCTCTATTACGACTTGGGATGAACTCCGAAGCCGTTTTATCACCCGTTATTTTTCAACAGCTAAGGCTGATAAACTGAAAACTGACATTATGGCCTTTATGCAGGATTCAGGAGAAAAGATAACGGAAGCTTAGGAGAGGTTGAAAAGCTTACTGAGGAAATGTCCCAACCACGGTTTCGAGAAGAACAACATTGTACACATCTTCTATAGGGGATTGGAACACTCATCTCGTTCCCTCCTTGATTCCTCAAGTGGTGGGTTATTCATGTACAAAACCCCAACTCAAGCCTACCAACTTCTTGAAGACATCTCAATGAACAATCTGGAATGGACATCCGACAGACGAATCGGACAGAATCAGGCATCCTTAAAGGCGGTTGATGATCGTCAACATGATGAAGTGGCCGAAATAAAGAACAACCAACTGGTATTCGAACGTAAATTAGATAAAATAACTAGTTGTTTACATGCCATACAGGTTGGATGCGACATATGCAAAGGGCCACATCTCGCAAAAGAATGTCCACAACATCAACCGATGATGATACATCAACAATGGGTATCGAGGTAATTTTTAGGGAGGAAATCAGGGGTACAACAACAACAATCAGAGGTATAACAACAACAATGGTTATAATAATAATAACCAAAACAATAACTATCTCCCGAGAAACTCAAACCCCCTGGTTTCCAACGTGATAATCAAAAAAATCAACCACCTCGTGAGAATGCTGCAGGTCAAGGACAAAAATCATCAATGGAGATCATGCTCGAGAAATATATGGAAAAACAAGACAAGAAAGCTGAAGAGGAAGATCAAATTATCAGAAATTAGCAAGCGGCGATTCAAAGCTTAGAGAAATATAGGCAGGATGGCCGAAGCCATACAAGAACGTCCGCAAGGCAGTTTACCACCCCGTACACAAGATAATCCTAAATGGGGATTCAAGAATGTTAAAGCTATTACTACTCAAAGTGGTAAAACTGTAAGTTCACCTGTTTTAAATACTAATACAAATTCTTTTGATGCACATGTTAATTAGGAGGCTCCAGTTGATGAAGAGGAGATAGCCATGGAGAAGATTAAAACTCCAAAAGAGCAAGAGAAGACAAAACCAAGGGAGACGCACCGGTCTATAACACAAGAAGTATCAAATCCGTACACACCAAAGGTTCCTTTCCCTCAACGGCTGAGGAAAGAAAAGCTTAAAGATAAATACGGTAAGTTCGTTGACATGATAAAACAGGTGTGCATTAACGTTCCTTTGGTTGACATGTTAGCAGGGATGCCGAACTATGGGAAATTCATCAAGGATTTGGTATCTAGCAAGACACTGACTCAGGAGGCGTCGTCAGCACTACTAAGTGAGGAATGCTCAACTATCCTCCAACCAAACATGCCTCCAAAGAAAGGCGATCAGGGAGTTTTACTATCCCTTGTCTTATAGATAACCTACCGCCCTATAAAGCACTAGCGGACTTAGGAGCTAGCATAAATTTAATGCCCTTGTCGATGTACCTTAAATTAGGATTAACAGATCTTAAGCCGACTAGGATGAGTGTTAGACTAGCAGACCTGTCATTTAAATACCCGTTAGGCATAGAAGAGAACATCCCAGTCAAGGTTGGTAGGTTCATATTTCCGGCCGATTTTGTAATCTTAGACATCCCTGAAGAGCCGAATGTTCCCCTCATCTTTGGGAGACCCTTTTTGAACACTGCCAGTGCCATAATCTTAGTCGCTGAAAAACAGCTTAGTCTAGGTGTTGGGGATGACCGATTCACTTTCTCCATTGAGAAAGCGATGAGGCACACATCTTCCTCTGATGATACATGCAATTTGATCGACATCATCGATGTATGCACGGAGGAGGAAATTACTTCATTTCTTCCTCTGATGATACATGCAATGACATCACTACCTATGGTGATGTCACTCTAGACTCTCCCGAATCTATCCAAGATCTCTCAGAACTCGAGGAATTACTTCGCCTTGACGAAGAGGATTCGGAAGAAAATGAAGTATTTTTTGAGAAATTCGACCCTGACCAAAAACTCCGAATAGAAACACCTTTTGAGGACCCTCCATCTCTCGAGCTGAAACCGTTACCCGACCATCTAGAGTATGCCTTTCTTCAGGGAGAATCTGACTTGCCGATGATCATTTCATCTACTCTAGCTCCTACTGTAAAAGCTAATTTAATACAAAATTTAAAATCCCATAAAAGAGCTCTAGCTTGGAAAACCGCAGATATTCCGGTTATAAACCCTTCTTTTTGCACACATAAAATTCTAATTGAAGATAACTTCAAATCTAGTGTGTAAAGACAAAGGCGTTTAAACCCCAACATGAAAGAGGTTGTGAAGAAGAAAGTTCTTAAATTGCTTGATGCAGGGCTAATCTATCCCATTTATGATAGTCCTTGGGTGAGTCCGGTCCAAGTGGTTCCGAAAAAAGGGGGAATGACAGTTGTGCGTAACGATAAGGACGAACTAGTTCCTACTTGTACTGTCACATGATGGCGAGTTTGCATCGACTACCGCAAACTCAACGAAGCCACTCGAAAGGATCGGTTTCCTTTACCCTTCATCGATCAAATGTTGGAGAGATTGGCCGGGAACAACTTCTATTGTTTTTTGGACGATTTAACTGGCTATTTTCAAATCCCGATCGATCCCCAAGATCAGGAAAAGACCACCTTCAAATGCCCTTTTGGTACATTTGCGTATCGAAGGATGCCTTTCGGGTTGTGTAACGCTCCTGCAACATTTCAGCGGTGCATGACTGCGATTTTCCAAGACATGATCTAGGACGGTATGGAAGTCTTCATGGACGATTTCTTAGTATTCGGAGATTCCTTCGAATCATGTCTTTCTAGCTTAGAGCGAGTTCTCAGTAGGTGTGAGGAATCAAATCTTGTGCTTAATTGGGAAAACTGTCATTTCATGGTGCGCGAAGGCATCGTGTTAGGTCACAAAATTTCTGTGAAGGGGATTGAGGTCGATAAATCAAAAATCGATGTCATTTCTAAATTACCTCCCCCTTCGAATGTCAAATCTGAGAGAAGTTTCTTAGGTCATGCGGGGTTCTATCGTCAGTTCATCAAGGATTTTTCCAAGATAACCCGACCCATGACTCATCTTCTCAAGAAGGATACACCATTCGTGTTCACTATGGTGCGCGAAGGCATCGTGTTAGGTCACAAAATTTCTGTGAAGGGGATTGAGGTCGATAAATCAAAAATCGATGTCATTTCTAAATTACCTCCCCCTTCGAATGTCAAATCTGTGAGAAGTTTCTTAGGTCATGCGGGGTTCTATCGTCCGTTCATCAAGGATTTTTCCAAGATAACCCGACCCATGACTCATCTTCTCAAGAAGGATACACCATTCGTGTTCACTCCCGAATGTGTTGAATCCTTCACTCTTCTAAAGAATTGGCTTACCGAAGCTCCTATCATGGTATCTCCCAATTGGAAGTTACCATTCCAACTCATGTGC
Organism: Calendula officinalis; assembly: GCA_963853835.1. Taxonomy (NCBI): domain Eukaryota; kingdom Viridiplantae; phylum Streptophyta; class Magnoliopsida; order Asterales; family Asteraceae; genus Calendula; species Calendula officinalis. The sequence continues at coordinate 43,131,469 of OY970824.1, read as the reverse complement.
GATGCTAGTTATTTCGCACTCCGTGCAGTTTTAGGTCAGCGTGTCAATAATCTCTTTCAACCTATCTATTACGCGAGCCGAACACTCACCGGTGCTTAGGCGAATTACACCACAACTGAAAAGGAACTCCTTGAAGTGGTTTTCGCCTTTGACAAATTCCGTCTGTACCTCGTTTTATCCAAAACGGTTGTCTATACGGATCACTCAGTATTGAAATATTTGTTCGCCAAGCAAGATGCAAAATCACGTCTCATTCGTTGGATTCTTCTCCTACAAGAATTCGACATTGAGATAAAAGATAAAAAAGGAGCGGAAAATCTTGCGGCGGATCATCTATCCAGATTAGAGAACCCTCACCTTGAGGAGTGCAATGAAGACGGGATTCATGATTCGTTTCCCGACGAATTCCTCGAAGCGGTCAATGCTTTACAAGACACCAACGATCCGTCGTTCGCTGATATCGCAAATTATCTAGCGGCGGGTGTTCTTGTTAAAAGAATGACCCATCAACAAAAAGGGAAATTCTTTTCTGATCTGAAGCACTATCATTGGGATGCTCCATATCTTTTCCGGGTCGGTCCCGACTTGACGCACAGACGGTATGTTTCCGGTGATGAAGCCCATGACATTCTCAATAAATGTCACAAGGGCACCACCGGTGGACATTTCGGTCCAAACTATACCGCCCGGAAAGTTCTTGATGCGGGTTTCTATTGGCCAACGATCTTCAAAGATGCACAAGAATTGGTCAAAACATGTGATGCATGCCAACGTATCGGAAGTATCTCCAAACGGGATGAAATGCCACAACATGGCATCCAAGTTTGTGAGGTTTTCGACATTTGTGGCATTGATTTCATGGGTCTGTTCCCGAGCTCCCAAGGTAATAAATATATCATTGTTGCAGTTGATTACGTATCCAAATGGGCCGAGGCAAAAGCTCTCCCAACTAATGATGCCCGAGTCGTAACAATTTTCTTAAATCTCTTTTCTGGCGGTTCAGTTGCCCGACGGCACAGATTAGTGATCGTGGCACGCATTTAGCCAACCATCTTATGGAGAAAACTCTCCAATGATACGGTGTCCACCACCATTTCTCGACCGCATATTATCCACAAACTAGTGGTCAAGTCGAGAACACTAATCGTGCCTTAAAGAGGATTCTAGAGAAAACCATCGAGAAAAATCCCAAGTTGTGGTCTCAACGACTTGAAGATGCTCTTCGGGCATTCCGTACCACGTACAAAACTCCTATCGGCCATACTCCGTATCGGATGATTTACGGAAAAGCATGTCACCTTCCATTCGAGATAGAACACAAAGCCTATTGGGCTATCAAAGAATGTGACATGAGCATCGTTCCCGCCGGAAACCGAGCGTAATCACCAACTCAACATTCTCGATGAACACCGTTTTGAAGCATATGAAAATTCCCGCATCTACAAAGAAAGAAGTAAGTATTTACACGATAAAAAGTTAAAAACTCGAAAATGCTTCCAACCGGGTGACAAGGTCTTAATCTATCAATCCCGGTATAAGTTTTCACCAGGAAAACTTAAATCAAAATGTGTGGGGCCATATACCGTCCTAAAACAACACCCATCGGGATACGTAGACCTCGTTATCGAAAACGGTCATTTCAGTGTTAACGGGTATCGCTTAAAGCTTTATCATGAAGACGTGAATGAAGGCGTGACCGAGACGGAGGAGGTGCATTTCGCCATGATGGGCGAAAAGAAGTAGAAGAGCAACACCGAGTCAAGCTCTAGACTCGTTAATCCATGAAGCGTTTCTCGGGAGGCAACCCGTGTTTAGTTGTTTTTCCCTTTCCATTCTGAAATGAAAAAAAAAAACAAAAAATATATAAATTCATAGATAGCGTCGCTATCCTAGATAGCGCCGCTATCTGTCCAAATCGAACTCAAACAGAAACCCGAAATAGCGTTTGACCTTTAAATAGCGTTGGAATTCGCGTCGCTATTTATGAAATAGCGGCGCGATATATCATTCGGTTCCGCTATCCTGTCCGACCCGAATAAATGTTTTAACGGGTCCGTGAAAAATAGCGCCGCTATCTGCGATAGTGGCGCGATCTCGAGCGGGTATAAAACCTCAGCCCCTCTTCCTTGTCTGCAGATCGCAAAAAAAAAAAAACCCTAGCCCCTTTGGGCAGATTTCCGGCGAACACCACTACCAAACCCAAAAATCAGTATGTTTCTTCCAAATTCTTCCATAAATCTTCATCTCCATGGCATCTAAGGTTGGTATACTCCTCTTTTCTTCCATTAATCCATCTTTTAGGGTATAAATATTAGAGTTTGGTGGGTTTTTCTTGCTAAATCATGAATTTTTGCTAAATTCTTCCGTTCTTCTTTGATTTGTTGTTGATTTAAGCCATAGATTGTTAGTAGTCGAATTGGTACAAAGCCCTAGTACAAATTTCGAATTTTTAGGGCTTAGATTTACTTTTTAGGAAGAACACTTATGAACTCTTGCTTGATGATGACAAAAACCCGAAAATTACATATATATTGCTTGATAAATTATCTACATTGTGTTAATGAGTTCAATTTTGTATGAATAATATAAATACTTGTTAAATTTCCACATTGTGGTTAAAATTTTAATAATTTATTTCAAGTTTTTGACAACTACATCACAAGTTTTCTACAAATTTCAGATGTTAATTGTTAACACAATCATTGTAAGTGTTGAATAATTTCACACTTAGTTTACCAACTAAGTGTGGGTAGTTAAACTAACAAAACATTATCGATTCCCTTATTTATTTTTAACTATCTCTATTAAATAACACTTCTAATAATTACTTTGTTTATGTTTTTCTTATTTGGTGACTAACAGAGAAAGACAAGGACTTTCACGAAGCCATCAGCATCTCAGGTACCACCATCACCACCCCCATCACCATCAGCATCATCATCTTCTTCTGATGATGAAGAGGCATTACATAGAATGGTTTCCCATTGGTGCTCAAAAATGCAAATCATCACGCATTTAAGGAATTTACCAATATCCGCACCGAAAGTACCCGAGTATGCCTTGAAGAAAGGCGAAATGAAATTATGCATAAAAACATACACGTGGGTCGAACTCTGGATTAGGACCTACTCCAGTCGTTAGGCAAGGAAGATGCCATCCGTTCATACTTGAGCCGCGAAATTCGCGGAAATTAATATAATGTAGTATTTACATGCAACGCTTGGGAGGTTGCCTTAACAATGCCAGAACCAGTGTACTCCGAATTAGTCCTCGAATTCTTTTCCGCATATCACCTAGATTCCACCAAAGCTCATAACGAACCCACCACCGTCTCCATCCACTATCGGGTAGAAAACACTTGGGTTCACTGTTCCTTGATACAATTTGCTATTAACTTGGGGCTTTACACCGAAACACAAATAAAGAGTACACATTTTCTTCCTTATCTCAACCGGGGAGCATATGAAGAACCGCGGAATGTAGACCGAATTTGGGAAACTATAGGGGTAGGAATGTTCGACCCGAGATCATCCAAGAGTAGGCATATCCGAAACAGTGAACACAGATATTTATATCAGATGATCTCGAATACCATTCGCTAACGAAAAGACGGGACATAAAAGATAAAATGTATAGCCTTTGGCTATTATATCAACTGGTCAACAGGGACCGAATTACTAGCATTCCACTCATCATTGCTTCATTTTTGAATGGTCCAGCGTAGGGACATTAAGGTAAAAGTGGCTTCACGGGAGGCCAATACATTACACGTCTGGCCAAACCAGCGGTAACTTTGACACCGCGGGTGAAGATAACATTGACAAACCAAGAGATGGGATTGTTAGACATTAATCAACTATTTGGAATGGGGGTAATTAGAGATCCGATAGCCGGGGTGGAAGAAGGACGATATGCGTGGGATGATAACCCGTCGACTGAAACTGGGGGAAGAGGTGCACAACCGAGGCAAGCAAGAGGGCGAAGGCAACACCCGCAAGTGCCAAAACATGTACAGATGGGAGAGATGGAACCGCCATTTATGGATCATGGTCATGGGCATCCCGGAGCGTCTGGCTCTGGAGCGGGTCCTTCTTCATTTGACCCGTACCAGAACTTATATGCTGATGCTCATGCTTTACAGGTAGACATGGCAGGGTTGAGGACCGATTTTGGTAGGATGAGGCAATACATGGATGGTACGAATTTAAAACTCCAAAGGAACTACTATCAGGCTGAAAGAGCTCAGTCATACCACCACTAGCAAGCTCCAGCAGCACCAACCGAGGCCCAAAACCCATTGCCATACTAGGGCCCGAGCATGACAGCCCCGCCGAACTTCCCAACATATGATGACTGGTTTCAGCAATACGACCCGACGTCGCCCTGCGATGGACGTGATTATTGAGATTCTATTTGGTTGTACTCTATATTATTGTTATTTTTTAGCAACAATTTAGTTTTCGTTTTCTTTTCACTTGGATTATTGTATGCTTTTTTTTTTAAAACTATGTTACCGTTTAGTTTCTTTCTAGTTGTTGTTTTTTAGAATGTGATAAGCTTTGGAACTGGATGGAAGTGCTCGGAAATGGATCTAGCTTCTGGATGATGACAGTACCAGGAAACACAAAATACCCTCAGGGAGTAACGTTCCATTTTGCCTTTTTACTTTTTGATCATAATTTTTATTGCATTGAGGGCAATGCAACTCTTTAAGTGTGGGCATGGGGGTGGATTCCACCATTTTTGTAGTTCTCATTTAAATCATCTAAATAAACAACACAACCATTTCAATCAAAAAATTTTTAGACACATCTCAAAACCTTAGAAAACAATTTTTTGGACAATAAAGTCATTTTTAAAAGTCAAAATTTTACCTAGCTTTTATGTGTCAATTTTTGTAGCTTTTCATCGATCTAATTCTTTTTCTTTAACTAGTTAATTAAACCATTTTTAACTTTGAAAATTTGAAATGTCTTGCAAAATTTATAAAAACCCCTGATGACATTAGGTTATGTTAAAAGCTTTTAGTTTACGTGAATAAATTGCTAAATAATAAATATAAAAGAAAAATTTGAGAATTGGTGAGAATATTCATCCGGCCTTGTGCTCCCGACAAGTAAGCTCGCGGGGTCCTTTAAACCTAGCATACTAAGGTCAACTGATCTGGATATGTTGGCTGAAAGTCTTTTACGCGGGTTCACAATGTAAGCTGAGGTTCGAATCGATTCTTGAATAAATACCTAATTAAATACTTAGGAGAACAATTAACCGGCCTTGTGCTCCCGACAAGTAAGCTCGCGGGGTCCTTCAAACCTAACATACTAAGGTCAACTGATCTGGATATGTTGGCTGAAAGTCTTTTACGCGGGTGCTCAAAGAAAGTTGCGGTTCTCTCTACTAAACAAATGAATAAATAAATAAAACTAATAAACATGCAAAGCATGTATAAAAGAAATGAAAAAATAAGTGAATAAATAAATAAGCATGCAAAGCATGAATAAATAAAGCAAATAAGCTATGAAATGAATGAATAAACTAAGTTTTCTTTATTTAACCTTATTAGTCGGGTAATTTTCATAAAGGTGGTATTTATAGGTTATGCATGAATGATTAGGATATAAGTTAAAAGTAGTCTAATTAGCATAGTTGGAAAATTAATTAGATTTGTGAAAAGTTAGGTAATGTCTTACACAAACTTGGGCATAAAATACAGTGAAAATTTTAACTGCTAAATTGGACTAGGCTCTGAAAATTGTTGTGCTACTAAGAATTAAATTGAGATAAAGTGTCAATTGTTCTATATTGTTATTTGTCTTATTGAATTATTTTTATGATGATTTGCATGAGGACAAGCAAAGTTCAAGTGTGGGCATCTTGATTGGCATATTTATACATATATTTATATGTCAATATTCCTCTTTTGTGTATGTTTATTGATTAGAATCTGATGTTATCACTCAAAACGTCCATTGTATTTTTTAGGGTATAGAAGAAAAAGTGACAAAAACAGGTCAAAACGACACAAGAAACTAAAATCTGCAGAAATTGAAGAGATAGCGCCGCTATCTAGGGATAGCGACGCTATTTATGGTCGCTATCTATCACGCTATTTTGGAAGACTTCGCGAATTTAGGTTGCTATTTACCATCAAAAAGAAGAGATAGCGCCGCTATCTCATAGATAGTGACGCGATTTGACGCGGGACTCATATTAGCGACGCGATTTTGGACATAGCGACGAGATTTTAAGCGATCTGACACATATTTAAGCGAGATTGCAGATCTGGATTCAGAACTTTTGACCTAATTCGAAGGGCAGCCGAAAAATACCATGGGAGCACTCAAAATCAAGATTTCAAGGCTTAAACATTGGTTTTTTATCATCTTCATTCATTACTATGTTTATGTTTATGATTCTTCATGTTTGTTTGATGATTATTAGCATGTCTATGTGCTAATCATCTTATATTCGCTATGATTAGATGAAGTTTAGGTTTTAGGTTTGGATATTCTTAGGATTTATGATGATTGTTTGAATACTTGTGTTTTTAATAAAGAACCTTTTTGTTAAACCTTTACTTTCGCATTATTTAATCTCTTTATTGCTTGGTTGATAAAATACTGACAACATTGAATTGATCTAGTAATTCCCCTGACTTTTCATACCAATTGACGTAGTCAGCGACTTATTAGAAATAGGGGTCCGAGATTAGATACCGATAACCTAGGTACAACTTAAAGTCTGATCTTTAGAGAAGAAATTCCTAGGATTAGAAGGTCTCGGAAAGCCGGACATAGTTAAGAATAACAAGAAGGAGTGTGACTTTAAATAAGTTTCTTGAGAAGAAATTCCTAGAGACTATATTAGAGACATTGTAAGGTTTTGAGAGAAATCTAGTCCCTTAAACTCCTAGAACATGAATTAAATCGGTACTTTAAAAACGAAACCTAGACCTAGACGGATTCAACTCATAGTGAATATCCTCCTTAATATTTGAAACACTTCCACTTATTTTCCGTTGATTGTTTACTTTAAAAAATCTGTTTTTAGTTATATTAATCAGTTTTCAAATAAAAGTCACAAGAATGAAAACCCCTTTTTATTATTTGTTCAGTTTAATTAATTAGTTTTATTTTACATAATCAGCTTAATTGTTCCCTGTGGAGATGAATATACCCGAAAGTACTTACTTGAACTATATTGCTCGCGATTAGGTAATACTTGCCTAATAGTGTGGTAATCTAGGAAAGGCGTATTTAGGTGATTTATTTTATAACTAGTTCCAACACATCAGTGGTACATGTGGTGGCATGTCCATCTTGAAGAGAAAAGGAAAATATTAGAGAAAGACATGTAATATCTTGCAATGGTGTTCAATAGCTAGCAACCTCAATCTAGAAAGGAATTTCCCAATAAAATATTTTTCAACTGAAATCATTAATAAAATGTATTTGGTCGATCACTTTACTATTATAAAATAGGAGTATTAGGTAGATTTTATCTAAATTGTTACTTAAAAGCATCTCCAATGTGTACATCAATTTTATTTTTTGCAACTAAATAAGTAGTCGAAACATTAATTTCTTAAATTAAATTCAATAACTTCTCTTATCTGGTTTTTTTTCTTCTGGTGACACAGTGATATTGTCAGTCCAATAAGCAGGCCCAAATTTAAATAATGTTCTGACTAAATAACGGCGGGTCAAATGGCAAAAAGTTTGCACCAGTAAATTAAATCATGGTCCGGTTATGTCTTCCCTACTGTGTCCCGATTAGAGGTATTCATACATGGGTTGAAACCCTAGATTTTACCAGTTTCCGCACTTCTTCAATCCGGCCTTGTACAGAAGTACTCCGACGCAACAGAGTTTCGGCTAAGAACCTACTTAGAGACACAATGATACTTCATCATTGTAGTTGTCTACAGGTCGTTCAAGGGGCCTTTACTTCTTCTTCACCTATAATCGGTATGTTAAAAAAGATTAAAAATTGTTTCTGAATTTCATGTTAAACATAATAAACAACTAAGGATTTACTTACAGATTTGTAACTGAACGCTGCACTCCGGTAACTCTCTTAAATCTTCACTTTATGTTCCTATTAGAAGGTCTACAGAAGTGGCTCCGTTTTTATAAAGGTCGTAGAATTTGGGTAGTGCGTAATATACTGATTCTGTAAATTTCAGTTACAACACCATGACATTTGACCGAATCTAATATGCATTAGTTTTTCACATAATTTTAGCCCTAATTGTTCAATGATTGACTTAGTAGATTGGTTTATATGAATAAAGGCATGTAAAAGATAATTACTAATAAAACATGTTTGGATACAATAGTATTTAGAAATCCGGACAGGTGTGTTAATTTGTAAGTTTCAGAAATTTTACGAGTTATATGTATTTAATTGTTCAATGTAGTTTCATAAAATGTAGATTTATATGTGCCAACTCGACATTTTGGGTATGTTACTATTTTTCATTTCTTACTTTCTATATTTAGAAAGTTTCTATTTTTAGAAACTTTCTCATTTCGTAACATTTCTAATTTTAGAAAGTTTCTATTTTCAGAAACTTTCCTCATTTCCTATCATTTCTAATTTTAGAAAGTTTCTATTTTTAGAAACTTTCCTCATTTCATATCATTTTTGTATTTAGAAGGTATCTATTTTCAGAAACTTTCCTCATTTAGTTTCATTTCTACTTTTGGCATCCAATCACATGACTAGTTCACCGAACGTTTAACATTTTCACCATACATCAGTGTTTGACTATTTTAGTCAACACAACATCTTATATTGCTTGTGGTGACATTTTTACTCCAAAACATTTCTAATAATGGTATTTAAGTAATACTTAATCAATAAATCAAAATAAATAATTACACGTGACTCGTAACGGATTTTATTCCAAACCGACACATCAATTGTTGTCCCGACCACTATGTGGCCGAACCTAGTCCCCCTCCTCCAAAATTTCGTCCAAACTACCCTTGGTGGTGTGGTTATCTTCAATTTAAAGTTTAAAGCCTTGTCCTTATCTCCTTGATCATCATCCTTTTCCTTGAATTCAAACCAAGTTGAGTTGTACTCAAACTCGCACATGAAACCATAGATAGCCACACTATGAATAAAACCCACAAGCCTCCTTCTTTCCCTTGTTGAATTCGTCCCAAGCATCCCCAAAACAGCCCCGAGTTTGAGTTGGAGCATCCGCATTCGATCCTTGCTTTTCTTGTTCGTTCTCTTCTCAATTTTGATCGCAAGGTATGACACCCGAACCCTTTATGTTGTTTTCTTCTTTGTTTCGGATCTAATACTCGAACCCGAGACCTAGGACAAAGGCCAAGAGGTCTCGGAAATTCCTTGTGGTGTTGATCCCGAGCCGTACGTGTGCATGGTCACTCCATGCATACGGATTTCGTCCCAAACTTGTTTATTTCGTTTATTGTTTTGTTAATCTTTCGTTGGTCCTTTGATTCGTTGTTGTTATTGTCTAAACCCTAGACTTTTGATCCCTAGAAACCTTAGATCTATAACCATTGATATGCTTAACTCTAGATCTAACCAAACAAGCCCTTGATCTCGAACCCTAATCGAACCATATCACAAAACCGTAGGGTCTTGGCCTATTCGGCCGACCCACACCTAAACATAAACCCTAGAAACCGAAACCCTAACCCTAGTTGACTAATAGGTTGACTATTTGACCTAGGTTGACTAGATTTTACCATCGTTGACTCAAACTTGTGCTAAACCAAACCCTGGACCCGAACTCAAACCCTAGTCGAAATCTAGTGGACCATTGTTGACTTTTGTTGACTATTTTGACCAATGTTAACTTCTAGAATGGACTAATTTTAAACCCTAAGTCAAACCGGGTCAAGGCTGGATCTTGACCCAAACCGTGTGTAGGAAAACCTAGTAGGATTCACATGGCGGAACTTGAATCCCACATACCGGATCTCTACTAAAAAATGAGATCACAAGAAGATTAAGATGAAGAACATTACCTTTAGATTGCTAAAAGAATGACCCACCTCTACTGCACCACCTGAACACACTGCAAGTCCGCGTTGTACCAACAAAGTATCAAATAAAGGCTTGTGTGTGTGTGTGTTTCGACGAACACAAAAACCGAAAGAACACTAGGGTTCTTTCGCTCGTTCGATCGGCCGAAGGGAGGGAGGGGGTTTGGGGTTTTGAGTGTGTAATGTGATTAACCTAAAACCCTTAACATACGCATCTTATTTATAAGGTTACATGTTACGTTTAGGTCCTTGGAGTTTAATTATGATTAATCTCATAATTAAACTTCCTCTTGTCACTTTCAACCCTTGGACTTTTACTAGTTAATTAATTAACTATTAATTAACTGTCCGTTAAATATTTAACTTAATATTTAATTTCCTCTTAAATAATAATTAACTTATTATGATTTATTCTATTCTTTATAATTAACTCAACTAGTTAATTATTCCACACAACTTACTTTATTCGGTTGTCCATTATTGGGTGTGTAGCGGTGTGACCCTTTAGTGCCTTATAACATTGGACACGATGACACGTGTACTTATCTGTGCACATAAATCCTTCAGACTCCCACTTGTGCAAGTTAAGTATCACTTACTAATCATCGTTGGCCTAAAGCGGTCCCTAGCCAGACATTTAGGATAACCACGTTATAAGAACTCTTACATCCAGAGATAATATTCATAAATGAATAACACTAACAGATTTTCCTTTCGCATCATGATATTTCTTAATTTGAGTAATAGACATGGAGCAGGGATCCTGTTCTATATACTCGAATTTTCTCGACACTGATTTTGACTTTCTGCAGTAACGGATTACCGAATGATCTAATCATTCTCCGAACGCGGCCACGCATTTCAGTAGTCTTAATCGTCGAGCCGCCATGAAATATCTCTTCTAGTTAAAGAAGGTGCGAATTCCATCTTGACAATTTGCGTTATCTTTCCCACGACTTCCGCTGTCTTAGTCAAGTTCCTTATGATCATCCTTTGACGGTGTGACGTTAGATAAATGCTAAAGATCAGAAGTTGTCGCGTCTCAAACCAAATGTCTCAGGTCAGAGGACATCTACTCGAAATTACTCATGCTTGGGCTCCTTGAAGTAATCTCGATCTTTTGGTCACGTCTAATGTTTAGCAAACTCTGTAAACATCTATGAATATTTATTTTAACAACACTTGTTTCTCTATTCAACAACTATGAATAGATAAATATTCATAATGGTATTAACTCCTTAATATAGCTCCCACTAAATTCAAGCAACCACAGACATTTAGATACTCAAAACTTTGTGTATCAAGGATAGGTTTAAAACATTTTAAGAATAGACAATTTGAAAATATTACGTAAAACCTCCTATTTCAATCCCACGAAATGCTATTACATAATGTATCGATTTCAAATATGTCTATGAATCTAATCAAAATTACTAGCAACTAATATCTAGGTACTGCATGCCTATAGCGTGCGCATGTTTCTCATGCTTTGGTCCAGCTAGTGGTTTTGTCAACGGGTCAGCAACGTTGACATCCGTTGGTATTTTCTTAATTGTAATATCACCTTCTCTAACATATTCACGTATGAGGTGATATTTTCTGCGCACATGCCTGGTCTTTTTGTGCTCTCTTGGTTCAACAGCTTGCGCTATGGTTCCACTATTATCACAGAATATTTCGATGGGTCTAGAGATACTGCAATAACTTTAAGATCCTCGATAAAATTCTTAAGCCACATGGCTTCCTTTCCAGCATCATTTGCCACAATGTACTCAGCCTCTATTGTCGAATCTGCTATCGTATCTTGTTTCTGACTCTTCTAGGATATAGCTCCTCCGTTTAGTGTGAATACAAATCCCGATTGTGATTTGTAACCGTCTCTGTCGGTTTGGAAGCTTGCATCTGTGTAACCAGTTACACGCAATTCTTTCATCGAACCTCCAAAGACCAAGAACATTTCTTTCGTCCTTCTCAAATACTTGAGAATGTTCTTGACAGCCACCCAATGGGCCTCACCAGGGTTCTTTTCATTTCTGCTCGTAAGACTTATGGAGTAAGCAATATCGGGCCTAGTACATAACATGGCATACATTATTGATCCAATTGCCGAAGCATATGGTACCAAACTCATCCTAGCTATTTCCTTATTAGATGTAGGACTCTGAGCTTTGCTAAGTGTAATGCCATGTGTCATTGGAATGAGACCTCTCTTGGAATCACTCATAATGAATCTCTTCAGTACTTTGTCAATGTATGTACTTTAACTAAGTCCAATAAGCCGCCTAGATCTATCCCTGTGGATCTTTATACCCAGTATAAATGCGGCTTCTCCCAGGTCTTTCATCTGGAAACATTTACCTAACCAGGATTTTACTCCTTGTAATGCTGGTATATCGTTTCCTATGAGCAGTATGTCATCGACATACAAGACTAGGAAGATTACTATGATCCCACTGAATTTTGTGTAGACACACGCCTCGAACTCACTCTTGACAAAACCAAATTCTTTGATTCTTTTGTCAAAGTGTAAGTTCCAACTTCTAGATGCTTGCTTCAATCCATAAATGGATTTTAGCAATTTGCATACTTTATCAGGATTCTTTGGATCAGTAAAACCATCTGGTTGTATCATGAATACGTCCTCATTCAACTCCTCGTTAAGGAAGGCGGTTTTAACATCCATTTGCCATATCTCATTGTCGTAATATGCTGATATGGCCATAAGAATTCTAATAGACTTAAGCATATCGACTGGCGAGTAGGTTTTAGAATAATCCACAGCATGTGTTTGCGTGAAACCCTTCGCGACAAATCGTGCTTTGTAAGTATGCGCTTTCCCATCCATGTCAGTTTTCTTCTTGAAACCCCACTTGCATCCAACAGCACGTGATTGTGGTGGCAAGTCTGATAACACCCAAACTTGGTTGTCATACATGGATTGCATCTCTGCTTCCATAGCCTCGAGCCATCTTTCAGACTCCACGCCATCAGCAGCCTCGCTGTAGGTCAATGGTTCTAGTAGACTTCCATCATCTTCATCGATCATGAATCCAAGATACCTAACTGGTTCTTGGCGTGGTCTACTAGACCTACGAGGGTTGCGTGTTTCTTCTTTGTTGAGCTAGTGGTTCGACAGAAGTCATAGGTGGATCTTCGTTCTCTTCAATTTTTTGAAGTTCTATTTCTTTTCTTGGAGTTTCAGTTCCTAGAAACTTCTCCTCCAAGAAGACACCTTTCCGAGCAACAAAAACTTTGTTGTCTTCTTGATGATAGAAATAATATCCTAAGGTTTCCCTTGGATATCCAAAGAAGATGCACTTATCTGACTTGGGGTTTAGTTTGTCTGTGAAGTTACGTCTAACGTACGCCTCACAACCCCAAATCTTGAGAAAAGACAATTTTGGCTTTCTCCCCGTCCAATGCTCGAACGGAGTCTCTTCTACTGACTTGGTCGGAACCTATTCAGTGTGAATGCTGCAGTCTCGAGTGCATGTCCCCAAAATGATAGTGGTAGTGGGGTGCGGCACATCATTGAACGTACCATGTCTAACAAGGTGTGATTCCTCCTTTCTGATACACCATTCATCTGAGGTGTATACAGGGGTGTGAGTTGTGAAACAATCCCACATTCCTTCAAATGATTGTCGAACTCTTGGCTCAAATATTCGCCTCCTCGGTCTGACCGAATTGACTTTATTTTCTTGCCCAGTTGGTTTTCTACTTCCCTCTGATATACTTTGAAATTGTCAAAGCTTTCAGACTTTAGTCTCACAAGAAAGACATAACCATACCTACTGAAGTCGTCAGTAAAGGTAATGAAGTAGCGGTATCCACCTCTGGCTTCTGGAGTGAAGGGTCCACACACGTCACTGTGTATAATCCCTAACAACTCGCCTGCCCTTTCATTGTAATGATTGAAAGGGTCTTTAGTCATTTTGCCAGATAAACATGATTCGCATATGACATATGATTTCAAATCAAATGGCTCTAGAATTCCATCATCGTGGAGCTTCTTAATGCGAGTCTCGTTTATATGACCTAAACGACAATGCCAAAGATAAGTTTGATTCAAGTTACTCTTGGATCTTTTACTTATATGATAAATGTCTCGTTCTATGTTATTCAGATTTAACGTATATAGACCATTATCAGAGTTAGCTTTAAAATATAAAATATCGTCTTTTAAACATGAAATTGTTTTTCCACAAAACTCATAATAAAAACCACTGTCTATAAGTAAATCAAATGAAGTAACATTTTTAATAAGTCTAGGAACGTAATAACAATCTTTAAGTTCCAAGACTCTTCCAGAAGGCAACTTGAGAAGATATGTTCCTACGGCTTCGTCTCCAACCTTGGAACCTTCGCCTACTCGTAGTTCAACATCCCCTCATCCTAGCCTCCTGTTCTTCTTAAATCCCTGCAAGTGATTGCAAATGTGATGACCACATCCGGTATCCAATACCCAGGATTCACTAGAAGTAACGAGACAATGAATCATAAAGATACCTGAATCACTGAAAAAATCAGTGTCCAACAGTCCCACATTGGACGTGTGCTCGCAAATATCCTTGCTGCCAGAAGTTGGGCAACACAAATCAGCAAAGTTCTTCAACCAATCATTGAAATCATCCTGTTGAATCTCAGTGAGAGATTCCTCCTCTAGCCTTTGAACATCGCATATACACAAGAGATTCTCGTGTAGACCTGCGACAGTCAAATCAAAGTTCCCAACTAAGCGTACTACCTTATCCTGATAGTATTGAGTGAGAGATACAAACAAGAACAAGACTTGTTCTTGCTGGTTTGATGTGCTAGTAACCAGGGTGAGACAATCTAGCAACCTTCTTATGTTAATAAGATGGTCACTCAATGGTTGATCATCTTTCATCTTTGACGAAAAGATTTCTTGTAAAATGAACTGCATACTTTCTTCAGTACTATCTTTAAACGTCTCCTCAAGATACTGGACAAACTCATAGCATGGTTTCTTACGTAGATTATCAGTAAGCTCTGATAATGAAGTAAAAATGAGAATCGACATAACTTGTGGTTCATCTGCCAGATACTGATAATAAGAGTCAAGCTCATCATCCTGGGCATCTTGCCCTGGTTGTCCCTTGGGCACCTCGTCTATCATGTACAGTAGATTCTGTGCTTTTAGGTAACTCCTAAAATGCACTTTCCAAACTTTGTAGTTCGGACCAGTAAGCTTCCATTTTCCAGTGATGAGCCTTCGCGATTCAATCGGTGAGTAAAACGGAATTTCTGACAATACAGACATCTATAAGAAAAACAACAAACGGTTAGTATGATTAGATAAATAAATAACTTCTAACATTATTACCTTTTAAGAATAATAGTTAGACTAGGATCCATATTTCACGCCCTCTAATGCAAGGTTTGGGCACTTCCCATTAGAGCCACGCTATTTCTGGTAGGTATAGCCATACCGATCGCCTCTTGAACTAGAAACGATTCCTAGATGTTCGGGATATCAAGTTGAACAACAACCTTGTACATGTTTTAATCCCTCTAGTGCATTTTGGGCCGGGACTCCCGATTATCACCAAAATAGATAGTACCACCTAAGACAGTACGATGCCTTGCGCCGGGACTCCCGATTATCACAAGACGCTACGCACCATAACACTCCCAATGATTTGAATCCACATCTAAGGTTCTTTCTCCATACAATGTGAATATCATTGAACAAGTGAGGTGTTCCATTAGGTGGGTTGCACTCTGATCTAATATTTTCTAAAAAGGATTTTCCTTTGTTCGAAAAACGTTAGCCAGTTTTTAACCTTTTAAAATTACTTTGTTTTTATAAACTAACTGTTTATGAATTCCACTTTTAATTTTGTCTTTATAAAACTTGGTTTATAAACAAACTGTTTACTTTACCATTATTAATTTAAAACTTGGTTTTCTAAACAAAGTGTTTATAATCACCATTATTAATTTTATTAAAACTTGGTTTTCTAAACAAACTGTTTATAATCACCATTCTTTATTAAAACCTTGGTATTATAAACTGTTTATAATTACCATCCTTTTATTCCAACTATAATAAATAAATGAAATAAATAAAAAAATACATGCAATTTCGAGAATTGCTATGCCATTACCCCAAACACTTGGTTTTGTGTTTTGTATATTTAAAATAAAAACTTTATAGAATTCCGATATTATAAAAAAAATTCGAAATTATAAAATAAACACAATGTCAATTCTTTTGGGTTATGTCATACTAATTAAATAAATAAACTGATAATTTAAATTACCAAACTGATAATTATTAAATTACCCATAAACTGGTTTCTTATTTCCCCCTTAATTTCATAATTAACTTGATTTTAATAAACTATTAAAATCATTAGGTTTAATAATTTTATTATCTTTTTATTATTAATTAAATTAAAAAAAATAAAAAAAAATATATGTAATCAAGTCAAGATCTATGTAAATCTATCCCTTTGATTTAAGGCTTGATATTTAATCATAAATCAAAAGATTTACATTGATTGACTTACCATATAAAAGAATGCACATTAAATCTTGTAGATTCTTTATTCCCGATTTAGGTTACATACAATCTTGTACCCTAAATACGATAACTTGGTCACCAAGAAACCATCACCCAACCGAGAATTCGGTGGGTTCGGTTTTCGGCCAACCACTCGGTCGTCGAACCGAGCCCCAACCGAGTCTCGGTTGGTTTGGTTTCGACTACCGTTTTAAATTTTAAATTAATTAATAATAATAACCTTTTTCTTTTGTCTAAAAATCCTATTGTTGGACATTAAACTAAACTAAGTTTAATATTAGTGTTATAATTAGAAGTTGTATTAGAATTAAACTTAGGATATAAAGGTAATTAGTGAAATGGTATCAAACATGAAAGGGTGTCAGCGAAGAGACACAACCAGTGCCACCAATAACCACCGCCAGTAACCGCCATTAACCGCCGTTAATTGCCACCCCAACTGGTGCCACCAAGGGGTGTGATGTTTCACACATACCGTTTCGTTTACTATAAATATGTATAGGTTTTATCATTGTAAATCATTCCAAATTGTAAAGTTTAGAATCAATAATAGTAGTTTAATTTTGTTATTGCCCCTGTTCTATTACTTCGCCGGAGCACCGCCGGAGAAGCGGTTCTCCGCCAATCGATCAAACACCAGAGACATAAACCTCCGATTTTCAACATGGTATCAGAGCCCAAGGCTAATCGATCGGAAAAGAAGCGAGCATGAAGAACAGGGAAGAACACAGAAAAAGAAGAGGACTTACATGGTCGGAGAAGACGACCGCCGCAACACCGCAGTTCGAAATTAGGGCACAATCGACGCCCAAAATGATGTCAAATCACCAACCAGATCTGCCATCGTTGCAACCACCACAGCCGTAAACCAACGCCTGAAACGGCCAAAGGGAAACGGCCGAAGTAGAGAGGCAGGGGAACGGCGCAAAGAGAGAGGAAGAGAAACTGTCGAAGAGGGTAGAAAGAAAACACGCACTTAAGGGTGTAAATTGAAAGCAGTAAATGGTTTTTGAGAAAAATTAAAAAAACGGTTATTTGTTGATTGAAAAAGTAAAAGGAACACACGTTTTATGTATTAAATTGAAGACTTTTTCTAATATAATTCTTTTTGTTGAAAATATTTTTATTAAAAGGATTTTTAGAAACAAAAAAAATTATTTTCAAATAAATCAGTTTTTTTAAAAAAAGAAATGTTTTTAAGAAGAATAGTTTTGCCAGGTTAAAATATAAAACTGGTGAACTGTTATAAACAGTCGGTTTGATTTGCCCCGCAAAACAAGAGAAGATAGTAATTTGCCAGGTTGAAAAAAGAACTGGTGGACTGTTAGAGACAGTCGGTTTGATTTGCCCCGCAAAACAAGAGAAGATAGTAATATGCTAGGTTGAAAAAAGAACCAGTGGACTGTTTGAGACAGTTGGTGTGATTCGCCCCGCAAAAGAGGAGAAGATAGTAGTTTGTCCGGTGAAAAAAGAACCAGTGGACTGCTAGAGGCAGTTGGTTTGATTCGCCCCGCAAACAAGAAAGAAGAATTTTTTTTGTCCGGTGAAAAAAAGAACCAGGGGACTGTTAAATGCAGTTGGTTTGATTCGCCCCGCAAAAAATTGAAAGGAATACGAAATGACTCAAAGACATGGAGGATAGATTCCGGACCTTTGAAGATAATTGAAGAAAGGATGCCAATACCATTTCAAAAGGTTGTTGAAAGATTAAAAGTCTATGTAGAACACATCAAGAAGCCAAAGAAAGAAGAATATGCACATGATAGACTTCTATACACCGAAACAGATGGAAAAGAAGACGACAAAGAGCATAGATGTGAACATTGTGGTTATAAGAAGTCAATTCTAGATGTCAAAGGAAGTAAATGAAGACCTCGCTTAAACTATGTTTAGTTTAAGGGGGAGTGTTGGACATTAAACTAAACTTAGTTTAATATTAGTGTTATAATTAGAACTTGTATTAGAATTAAACTTAGGATATAAAGGTACTTAGTGAAATGGTATCAAACATGAAAGGGTGTCAGCGAAGAGACACAACCAGTGCCACCAATAACCACCGCCAATAACCGCCATTAACCGCCGTTAATTGCCACCCCAACTGGTGCCACCAAGGGGTGTGATGTTTCACACATACCGTTTCGTTTACTATAAATATGTATAGGTTTTATCATTGTAAATCATTCCAAATTGTAAAGTTTAGAATCAATAAAAGTAGTTTAATTTTGTTATTGCCCCTGTTCTATTACTTCGCCGGAGCACCGCCGGAGAAGCGGTTCTCCGCCAATCGATCAAACACCAGAGACAGAAACCTCCGATTTTCAACACCTATTTAATCCAATTGTTCATAAACTTGAACAACTTTTCTTGGATCAAATATTCTAGGGTTTTCTTACTAAACAAAAACAAAAAAATTAATTCCTTTTATCTTGAAACCCATTTTAATCCAATTGTTCATAAACTTGAACAATTTTCTTGGATCAAACTAACTAAATTTCTTTCTAAGATAAAAAACTTAATAAATATATATATATATATATATATATATATATATATATATATATATATATATATATATATATATATATATATATATATATATATATATATATAGACGAAATTCGTAAAACCGGGTCAAGGCTGGATCTTGACCCAAACCGTGTGTAGGAAAACCTAGTAGGATTCACATGGCGGAACTTGAATCTCACATACCGGATCTCTACTAAACAATGAGATCACAAGAAGATTAAGATGAAGAACATTACCTTTAGATTGCTAAAGAATGATCCACCTTTGCTGCACCACCTGCACACGCTGCAAGACCGCGTTGTACCAACAAAGTATCAAACAAAGGCTTGTGTGTGTGTGTGTGTATCGACGAACACAAAAACCGAAGGACCCCTAGGGTTCTTTCTCTCGTTCGATCGGCCGAAGGGAGGGAGGGGGTTTGGGGTTTTGAGTGTGTAATGTGATTAACCTAAAACCCTTAACATAAGCCTCTTATTTATAAGGTTACATGTTACGTTTAGGTCCTTGGAGTTTAATTATGATTAATCTCATAATTAAACTTCCTCTTGTCACTTTAAACCCTTGGACTTTTGCTAGTTAATTAATTAACTATTAATTAACTGTCCGTTAAATATTTAAGTTAATATTTAACTTTATTATTTATTCTCTTCTTTATAATTAACTCAACTAGTTAATTATTCCACACAACTTACTTTATTCGGTTGTCCATTATTGGGTGTGTAGTGGTGTGACCCTTTAGTGCCTTATAACATTGGACATGGTGACACGTGTACTTATCTGTGCACATAAATCCTTCACCGTGGACCCAAACCCGAATACCTAATCAGGCCAAGGCCCGTACTTGGCCCAATTCGATCTACCCAAACCTTAGTTGGCCCATTAGTATCCAAGCCCATTTGGACCAAAGCCCAAACCTTTGGCCCACTTATACCCAAACCGAACCCAATTGGACCCAAGTGGCCCATCTAGGCCCATTAAGCCCATCTACGCCCATTAAGCCCATCTAGGACCATTAAGCAAAACCAATTTCATTTCATGTCATTTCATTCAATTTCATTTCAAACCCATTTCATTTCATGTCATTTCATTTCAAACCCATTTCATTTCATGTCATTTCATTTTGAAACCCATTTCATTTCATTTCATAATTAAAATCCAATGCATTTCATTTCATTTCATTTTATTTAAGGTCCAATAACCCAAGTTCATACGATGTCACAAAAACATACAACATAACGTTAATCGCATATCATATATCTTATATCATAACTAGAATCGCCTGTGTTAGCTTAGTCTAATTAGAAAGTTATATCGTTTAGGAAACTAGGAGCCTTTGAAGGATTCCTCTGTCCTATTTATCGCTAAGCTTTGCCCAGGTGAGTCCACAGACCCCTTTTACTCTTTTTACTGTTTTACAAACTTTGGGTGGAAAACATACACAAACGCTACTGTTTTACTATGATTGTACAACAACATCTTTACATTTTCATTATCGCGTTGGCATGACAAACAATTATTATACCGGACTAAGGTCCCAGCAATCATTAACTAGTGGATCTACACCATGGATATGCAGATAGTACTATTGGCTGACACTCATCCTCCCAACATTATTTGATCATTACTTGGTTTATCCAAGACATCTTTCGTGAGTGTATATCCATAAAAGAATGATAACATACTGGAGTTGAAGTGTTGATTGTGGACTTAGGGGTTGGTATATTAGCCCAAGAGCCTTGCAAACTGTTGGGGATAACGGTCATGCGATGTCAAACATAACTATTTGTTCAACACATTTTCATAAACAAAACTAGTAATTGTAGATTCTTCTACAATTACACTTCACTTTTCATAATTACTCCTCATATCATATGAGTGTTGAACCTTATACTTTTCAGTCATAAAGTCATTTTCATAACAAAAATTTTGGATAGCAAACACTTTAATTTTACCATAAACATTAACCCTGTGGTTCACTCAACATTATTGTTGACCCTTTTATATTTATGTTTTTCCATGTAATTAGGTGCATAGTGAGACTGGAGGATATGAGCAGCGGATTGTCGTGAGCCATGAATAACATTTAAGTTTACGAACAATCACTTCATTTTCAAATCTTACTATTTTTAGTAACTACTA